>VNJM01002024.1:0-319994 GCA_008042475.1 Drosophila kanapiae | reverse complement strand
GGGGGCATTCTCGATGAACACAGCCGGCGGCGTTGCTCTCCTCAGCGTAAAGCAGACATTGGCCGACTTGCTGCTGTTAATGCCAATGTTCCAGCGCCTTGCCCATTCCTGGAACATTGTGGCATAATCCTGGATGACTTCTGCAGCTTCCAGCTCACTTCGTGACCTGAAGGTGACGCATACATCGTCAGCAAACGTCGCCAGCATCGCAGCATCTCTTAGGCTGTCGTCAGGCAGCGGCATATCGTAGCTGTACAGGCAGTAGAGCAAGGGACCTAGTACACTTCCTTGCGGCACGCCAGCTGCAACTGGGTGCTCGGTAGAGAGCTCGGAGTGGAATCGCACCATAAATTTTCTCTGCTCGAGGTAGGATCGCAGTAGGTGGAAGAATGGTGCAGGCAGCGTGTCCTTTATCTTAGCCAGGAGCCCAGTGTGCCAAACCCGGTCAAACGCTTCTCTGATGTCCAGAAAGAGGGCGTTACAGTACTCTTTGCGGTCGAAAGCAACCAGAATTTGCTCGACGACCCGATGGAGTTGCTCCACTGTGCAGTGACCAGCTCTGAATCCGAATTGGTACTCGGGAATAGTTCCCTGAGATTCCATGATCCTAACAATCCGGGCGGCAATCAGTCTTTCAGAAACCTTCGAGAGCGAAGGCAGGAGACTGATCGGTCGGTAGGACGCAGGGTCCTTGTCCGGCTTGCCAGGTTTGTGTATCATCGATATGATGCCAAGCTTCCACTGCGCAGGGAAAAATTTGAAGTCTCATTTAACGAAAAACTGACTTTGCAAGAAGCGTTTTCATCTGTAAAATATATATAGCATAACAGTCATATTTTGTAAGAACCATTAGTCTGATTTTTGCAGCGCAGTGGTGCCTACTTACCTTTTTCTGAATAGATCTATTACAAAAATTGCAAACATCTTGTCCTGAAATCTGTTACTTTCCTCATTCCCATCGGTGTTTTTCATTATTCGGTAAATAAATATTAAACCAAAGTTAAAATAAAACCAGAGCTCTCTAACTAATGGTTAAATTTACTAGAATATCAAAACCGAATGAGCCGTCACTTTAAATATTTAAACTTTGAACTGCAGTTTGAGCTTTAAAGTCGACCAGATACAGCCAACCAAAAACAAAGAAAACGCAATGACCACACCAAAATTTATCACAAAATTTCTTGAAGACACACCCTTAAATATAATATAGAAAATTAGGTAATTTTTTAGTTCTTGATTTTTAAAGATTCGACTTAGGAGTACACATATCATGCTGTCATCACTAAAGGTGATACAAAGGTTGCGAACATCATTGAATCTGAATCATATAACAGAAATCATTTCTATCAGGATTAGCTCGGGGCCCTACAATTAGGGCCTCACTATAAATGAGCGAAGTGGTGCAGACGTTTAACCATATTTCGCCCTGAAAACGGTTGCCGCAGTGCAACTGAAATAAATCGGAGAATATAAAACAAAATAGATTTTCTTAAATAAATATTAATATAAAACGAATCATTGTCCTACCCCATTCGCATTAAATAATCAAACATATTATTTAAGCTGACCCGGATTACGTAACAGAAATAAAATATCCCCGTAGCGGAAATGGGTTTGGAGTCTCATCAGTCAGAACTGGGTGGCTGAGGAAGTCACAGTTTGCTGGGTTTTCCTTCGCTCCGAATCAGTCAATGCTTTCCTAATGATGATCGCCCTGTGCACAGAGCACAGCATTGTCTGAGAAATAAATAACCGGAAGGAATTCAAAACAAATGCAAAGCATAAACGAGCTTTGTAATTAAAATGCACTTGAATGCGATGACTCCCGAGGGCTCTTCGCTCAGCAACAGCCACTCATTATAGTCGGCGAATAACTATAGTTGAAAATGAATATTATCGACAGTACGTGCTTAATGTGCGTCATGCTAAGCGGCTAGCGCCTTTATGGGCGTATTGGCTTACACAAGCTACTCATTCATGTAAATTAATTATTTACGGGCACTTGGCGATATTTTCCCACGGTTCTTGGCCGGCCAGGGCTCGTGTAAGATGTGGTTTAGAGCTTTGTGCTAATATAATCCCACATGACCTTGACAATAATTAACATTTTTGACAAAAAAGTGTTTTTTTGTAGGGATCAGTTTCAGGTACGAATGCAGCCGACCACATCATAAAGCCGGCTAATATTTATGAGCTCATTTCCGAGACAGATAGACTTCGCAGATCGCAATCTAATTACAGTCTGAATCACATATCTCTCCACATATTCGAATATTTATATGAATTCTCGTTCGTACGCCACTGGATTGGCAATCAAGCCATCAATCAGCATGCCAAGTCATTCCATTCATTGGGGTGCCTGTCTGCCTGCCCAGTCGTGAAACTCATTAGAGGATAGTTCTCTCCTTATATCTCATCTCGATCTGCGATCGATCACTTGAGATGAGTCACAACTTTTACTCATTTCGCAAATGTAAGCAGTTAAGATTCCTCCGGCAAGGGAGCTGACTTTGATACCTAGCATATTAATTTGAGTGTTCTTTCTACATATATAATTATTCAAAAGTTCAATGTGATTCACTGTGAAAATCAAGCACTTTTCATGGACACTATATTAATTTGCATGTTACTAAATGACCTGATATTTATTATGATATATTAGGTTTATTCTTTAATTATAGAATTAAGAATTAATTTGTTGTAGAAAAAATGACTAAGAAACTTTTCGGAAGATTAACTTTTATGCGTTCCAACAGATTTGCTAAACGCATTAGTTTTATGGGCAGTGGAACTAATAGAAACCGGCATCAGAACTCATTTGTTTCTGACTAGTAGACGCTGTTAAAAAAGTGATTTGCACTTGCCGCTAAGTCGAGTCGAGTCTCAGGTGGAACGCGTTACGTTGCAAACCCCATTAACTACACCTGCCTGGCGGTCTGCTGGCATGAGTCAAGATGTTTTCCACATTTCTCTGGGTCAAGTGCGACAATAAAAGTGCCTCGAATGCGGGTGCTGCTGTGATTGTGTGGAACGCATGCGCAAGAGAGACATAGACGACGGCGGAGCTGAATACTACTTTACTTTGAAGTTTACAAATAAATGTAATTTACTTTAATTAACTCCGTTTCTTAATTCTTCTAACAAAAGGTATTTCTATGCAGGAGGGAGCTATTCCAGTACTATAGCCAAGGGATGTCAGAAAAGAAATATATATATATATCGAAACTGTATGGAAGTTTAAAGCTAAGCATATATATAAAAACATATTTTAACGTTAGCGTAACGATATGCAAATACGCGGTAAATCGATATTCTGTTTGATGTATCGAACTGGACCACAGAATAGTCTAAGCTTAAACTATCATAGTTGGGAAGAAAATATTAAGAACTAATTAAAAATGTAATATTAAAACGCTTAGTAGGTAAGTTAATTATTTAATTCATTTAAAGACATTTTTGGAATACTCGTTTGATATTTTTTAGCATTAGGTGCTATATTTCAAATTTCGATAAATTATTCTCATTGTTAAGTGATATCTTTACGATATTTGAGGGCGATATTTTTGCCGATATGTCATATCGAACATTTCTTAATATATAGTTTAATTACTACTATAGCTCAAGCAAAGCAATTCTTTTTGGTTTCTTATATAGTATTTATTTAGTGTACAATCAGGGATTATTTGGAAAAAATTACAGATTTTGTTATTACTGTCCGAGGACTTCTAGGTGAGACTTAAGACTTCGAGTGAGTTATAAGTGCGGCAGTATGGCGACTTCTGGCTCGTTTCGAGTGAGTTCCGACCTCAGGCAGCCCACTCGACTGTCGCGTACTTTCTCACAGTCACCATTATTATGCGGTCGAGCTTTTCGGCCGATAACTACACGGACGTGGGGCATGCACCTGTGTGCGGGGCACCCTTACCCTCCCTTATAATTGCCGACATGCATGCAAAAACGATTTACATAAATACGACGCACCCACACAGTCGCAACTCCACCTCATTGTTGTTCCCAAGCTTATGGAAGATTCGATTGTTGTTGTGGTTGTTGTTGTCGTCCCAGTGCTAATTGCGATTATCTCACACGAATATACATATGTACATTTGTACATACTTACTGTATGTAGAGAGACATCAGAGACAACGGCGCCGACAGAGACGTCAACTGCAACTGCGACGCGGCTGCGTTCAAATTTGAATTCATTTTCGAGTTGAAAAAAAAGTGGCAAGTAATCTCGCAAAATATTCTTACTGTCTAGTCAGTAGAGTTTTAGACGCGATACCGGACGCTACGTGGGCGGTACGGTAGATCAGAGAAAGGGCGAGTTCGAGTGTCAAGTGAAAGTGAAGAGCTCCAACGGGAGCGAGCTCACGGAGTGATCCAAGATAATATATAGAATATATAACGAAATAGCAGCAGACTCTAGTGTGCTAATCATACTGCCAGTGGCCAGCAATTAAAGTATTTAATTGCTTGTGAAAGAGTTAATAAGTGAGCTGTCAGTGGCGACCTTGGCAGTGTGGAATATAGATCTTAAGATAAAAATAATGCCCAGTGTTTCGGTTTTAACTTGGTTCTGTCTCGGTCTCGGCCTGACCCTGAGCTGGGCCGATCCCCAGCTCAATTTGCCCACTCCACAGCCAGATGTATTCTACAACGGCTACACCCCAAACGTGGCCACCACCCCCGCCCAGTTGCGGGCGGATCGGGATAGGGACCAGCGCTACGGCCCGCCCTACGCCGATGCCGGGGGAGGTGGTAATACCGACGACGGGCTTGACGACTTTAGGGTGGGTTTAGCTCTCTTTACAGGGACAAATATATGAGAGAAAATTCATTTAAAAATACGTCTTTAATTTATAAAGTTAAACATAGAAAGTTGAAGTTCAATTTGAAATAATTAAATGTGTTAAGATGTAGCTTTCAACAAAGACCAATGAGCATTTTGGATCCTTAGTTTTTAAATAATGGTCATTCAGTAACATTCGCTAAAGTAACAGTAGAAAATAAATAATTCCAAAAATATTCTGAAGTTAAAAATACATGAAAAAACCATTAAACAATGCAATTGAAGAACATCGTTTTGGTTTGTTCTGCTAACCATCCGAACTTTCGCTTGCAGTACGGCCAGACTAGTGACGAACGAATGAGACTCGGCTATGCCTATCCCTCACCCCGCACAAACTTCAGTGACTCGCCCTTTAGTGAGGATCGATTTTCCAACCATAACTACGGACCCACGGTCTCCAGCTCCACCGATCGCAACTACGGCAACGATCCCAGTCTGAACGGGCGCTACGCAGATGGGCGTTTGCCCACTCAGGGAGAGCGGAACTACAACCCCAACGATCAGTACAACTACAACAATAATCCCAATGTGGAGATTTTGGGCATTAACAACCGCAATCGCTTCGAGAATCCTTTCCTCTCAAACCAGGATCGGTTTAACCTGAACCAAGGATATCTGGAGCGCCAGCGCTTCCAGCAGGACCGTCGCTATCAGCAGGAGCTTGAGAAGCTGCGCAACCTGCTCGTGGAATCCGACCAGAAGGGCTCCTTGGAGTGCACCGCCAACGTGGCTGCCCAGTGGAATTTCGAGACGAACGTCAACGATTTTACCCAAACGGAAGCGGTGAGTGAGCGGCTGCGACAACTACTTGTACTCGCACTCGTACGTACATCGCGTAATTGTGGTTGAACGGCACGCGATCTTTGCGGTGGTGGTGCAGTTTTCTCATGGCACACACTGTAGGTTTTCTTACACACGCACATTCAAATATGTCCAAAGAGTCGCATTCACAAGGTCGAATGGCGTTGTCAGATTCCCAGGCAGACATGCCAATGTCAAAGCGCTGGAGCTTCTGAGGGTACAGATATGAGTGGAGTTCGTTCTTTTTAAAAGCTAAGCAGCATACATTTTACCCCAAAACTAATATTTATTTGTTATTTAAAATTAGATTAATAACATGTCAAAATTTTATAATTTTGTTCCTATTTTTTATATTTGAAAAAAAAAAAAAATGAAGAAAAGGCGCTTGAAAATGTCCGTCTTCAGTGGATTAAATAATTTAATGAATATGTTTAATGTTAATATTTAGTTGTATTGTTTTTCAAGGTAATGACATATTTAAAGACGTTCGAGTTAATTAGGTTAAAATTGTTTTACTATATCGCATAAATATTTGTGAATGATAAACATGTTCAGATGACATCTTCACAATGTCTGATATGTCCTTCATTTTATTTTTACAATCGATCATAATTAATTTGTCGATTTAAAAAACTTTTTTTTTATCGATAGCATCTTATTTTGGACCTCCACTGTGTTAAATGTTTTCGGTGCTATTTCCCAACTTTTAAGTTTAGTATAACATTAAATTTGAGTTCTCCAAGCTTAGGAATCTCCTTATCCAGTATTTTCGTAAATTTCTTTGGTTTCTCTCTTTTTTACAATTACCATTGTTGTTTCGCGCAAAAAAAATAACAAGAAACCACAAAAAATCGAATAGATTAAATACTAGTAACGCTTACATATGTGTTAAACCGGGGAATTTTCAATTGACCTTTTCACTCTCGAATAGCGGTAAAACCAAGTAGTTTGAACTCAAATAATTATAAATACAAATAATTATTTAAATTAAAGTAATTTTATATTTGTATTATCAATTACAAAAGCTTGTGATTTAAAGTATTTCCCGTCCTAAACTGTCCTTAACTGAACTGATGAAAAATAAATATAAATGTTATTAAGTATATAATTTTCTTTAAATAATTTATTTTCTAACCCACTAGCTCAATGCCCAACAGCGTTATGTGGAGTTCCAGCGCATCACGGCTGAGCAATCCAAGCGGATTAACAAGGATCTGATCTTTGACCGCCGCCTCTACCGACAACTGATGCTGCAGTCCGAGGTGGGACCCAATGCCTTGCCTTTGGATGTCTTGGACAGGGTAAGGTGGTCGGTCTTTTGAATTATTAACTGATTTAAAAACTCAATTTGCCACAGTACAACCGCCTGCTGAACGAAATGTTGTTCCTGTACAACAGTGCCGGCATTTGTGCCTACCAGCAGCCCTTCCAGTGCGATCTGCACTATATACCACAGCTGAAGGACATTATGGCCAAGAGCAGGGACTGGGATGAGTTGCAGCACACCTGGGTGGAATACCACAGGAAGGCTGGGCGAGGAATGCGCGACAGCTACGAGCAACTGATCGACGTCATGCAGGACGTGGCCAGTGTGAACAGTGAGGAGCCGTGTGTGGGTCTAGAGTTGTGGTCGAGTCTAAATTACATTCTCTTACAGACGTTACCAATGGAGGGGAGTACTGGTACCTGGCCTACGAATCCGGAAACTTTCGGCAGGACATGGACATCGTTTGGGAACAGATACGGCCGCTGTACGAGTCTCTGCACTCTTATGTCCGGCGCAAGTTGAGGGACTACTACGGGCCGGACCGCATTAACCGCATAGCGCCGATTCCCTCTCACATCCTGGGCAACATGTTTGGACAGTCCTGGTCGAATGTCCTGGACATCCTGATACCCTACCCGGGGCGCAAGCTCATCGATGTCACCCCGCGCATGGTGGAGCAGGGATACACGCCGCTGCTAATGTTCCAGCTCGCCGAGGAGTTTTTCACCTCAATTAATATGTCCGCGGTGGGTCCGGAGTTCTATCGCAGCTCCATATTCGAGCAGCCCTTGGACAGGAGAGTCCTCTGTGAGCCCTCGGCCTGGGACTTCTGTAATCGCCACGACTTCCGGGTGAAGATCTGCGCCGACATCAACCAGCGGAGCTTGATCAGTGTACACCACGAGATGGCCCATATACAGTACTTTTTGCAGTACCGGCACTTGCCCAAAATCTTCAGGAACGGCGCCAATCCCGCCTTCCACCAGGCTGTGGGCGATGCCATTGGCCTGTCGGTGTCCACTCCCAGGCACCTGCAAACCCTTGGATTACTTCAGAGGTCCCTGGACGAGTCCAGCTATGACATAAACTATCTGTTTACCATGGCAATCGATAAGGTAATCAATTCAGTAAAAACTTAAAGTCTTTGAAAGTCTTTTGGGGCACTTATATATGTATGTAGTTACTAAATTAGATTCTTAAATGAAAAATATTAAATATACAGCTTAACAATTTTAGTCGTGTTAGTTAGAAACAACACGAGTTATCTTCCTTCTCAATTGCAATTAATGCTCGATTAAAATAAAATAATTTCAAAGTTTTGGTAAATGGTTAAACTGTTTAGAAAACATTTTTTTTGTTATCCGGTACAAGTGTCCAAGGAGTAATTGATAATAGCAACAACAAAGTCACATAAGAGTTTCAGTTACTAAATTTGCGCGGAGATCAAGTTTATTTTATAGTATTGACATGCAGGACAAGCCATAGAAAGGAGGCTTTTTAAGGTGTAACGAAGGAATCTTTAATGTCCAGGGGAAAGGTTCAACACTAAGTTCCAACGAAGGGCACTCGAGATGAGTTGCGTGCGCCCATATAAATCCTCAAGAAGCCCAAGACTCTCAAGCTTCTCTATTGGAGAGACTGCCGGGAAGATGACGACAAAGAACATCTACAGTCGTCCACTCCGATAAAGAGGCAGACTTCCTGAAATGTCAGCAAGAAGCTTTGGAAATGGTCTTAACAATTCCTTAATTATTCAGATCTCGTAAAAATGTTGGAAACAATTTATATATAAAAAACACTTATGAAATGTGTCTTAACGTTCTGATTATCTTGATCTCTACAGGTGGCCTTTCTCCCCTTTGCGCTGTCCCTGGACAATTGGCGGTATGATGTCTTTAGTGGCAACGCAAATAAGCGTACCATGAATTGCCATTACTGGAATTTGCGGTTAGTTTAAAGGGCATTGAAATGGCTAACTTATAAAAATATTTCGTACTATTTGTACCACTTACAGGGAAAAATACTCGGGTATAAAGCCGCCTGTTTTACGCTCGGAAAAGGATTTCGACTTGGGCGCCAAGTACCATATACCCGCCAATATTCCATATATCAAGTAAGTCATTGAAAAGTTCTTCATTAAGCGATTTTTATCAATTGATTATACAATTTACTGCATAACCATGGCAATTAAAACGCAAAGCTGTGGCATGTTATTAATTTTGCAATTTCTGATTACAATTTACACACGATTTCAAATATTTTCCGTCAAATTGCCGGCGATTACGCGTCGCGATCGCGGGGATCGTCGAACCGGCCATAAAGCTGCCCCACTAACATCACATAATGGCCAACACAGACACAAACAGACACACATACCACCAGCTCTGACTCTGTGAAAAAGAAAATGAAATGAAACTGAAACTGAAAACACACATGTCGGTAGCGTTTCCCGCATTCACTTTCCACTTGGCTGCTGCCTGCCACCGGGCAAAGCGGGTTTAGTTGGCCATCATTTGAATAAGCCCGGACGAAAAACTGTTACGAAAATCCAGACACCAACCGAATTTAACTGCGCTGTCTAGACCGGCTTAATTCGAACGACTGACCCAGTAAACTATATATATTTCCAGTCTCGAGTTTCAGTTCGTCAGTTAGTATTAAATATTAAAGGCAACAAGAGGTGGCGCATTCAAATATAAACTTAAATCTAATTAAGTTTTGCATCTCCTTCTTGGTTTAGGGTTTTGGACTAACCCAAGCCAATGCTTGCGTTTGGGATGCTTAGAATAAATTATTAAAAAGGATGTCTTTAGTTCATGGCTTCATTTGCATTTGTATTTGGAAATTTATTATAGTTTAAGATCCAAGCACGACTTCACTTTGCTTCACTTAAAGAATGTTTAAGAAAGATTAATAAATTCAGGAAATGGATAAATAATGCATATATTTGCTTATATTTCATATATTTAGGTTATCGATATTTAGTTATATTTAGTTATCGATATATGGATATTGTAGGGATTACATCCTTCTGATGGGCTTTCGTGATGGAAGTTAAACAGACAACCTACTGCACTTGTATTGTGATCTGAGTCTCCATTTATTAGTCATAAAAAAAAAAAATAATAAAATAACGCTTATATATTTTATTTCCTTATGAGTAAAATAACGACATATATCCATTTGTTTAAAAGAGAATAAGAAATACAATCAGCACTTTTACGTCAAATGCGATTATTGAAGCCCAAGTGAGCGGGTCTTTACTTCATATTTTCTTAGAAGTAGACTGGCTATGATTCAATGCTGTTGAAATAATGAAGTGTAAGCTGAGTTCTCCATTAGAGCCATTAGCCAGATTTTTATTGCAGCCATTCTTTTGGCATTAGCCACACACTCTGCGGGGAAATAGGGGGCGGAGAGGATGGAGGATAACAACGCCAGTTCGGGCATTGTGCTGGCTATTATTTATTGCATAATCAATAAACTGCAAACGCCACAGTTACAGTTACATAAACAAAGCTACCAGAAACAACTGGCCACCGAGAGAGTTAGCCCCAATATGGTAATAAAAGCGAGCTGGGCCTCAGCTCGCAACTCGACGGGGCTCCGGCTCAGATATCGGTTAGCGGCACATGTCCTACAAACCGACTGAGGAAAAACGTGATAAATCCGTGGCCCACTTTGCTTAACCCAGTCTGAAATTGCAGGGGCTTCAATGGAGCCGAAATGCAAATTGAAACCCAATCTTTGTGGTCGATGCAACAAGCAGGCAGCCGCAAAAGGAGTGCAAAAACCCAAGCCGAGGCCGAGACCAAAAAACCAGACCCCTCGCGGGTGCTAATAAAAAGCAGTGCCCACACCGCAAAATAAACGCTAGGAAGTGGCCACGAGTGCACAGAGCTGGAGCTGGGTTGGAGCTGGGGCTAGTGGAAAGCAAAGTGATGGTGTGGAAAATGTAATAAACATGTTTAACTGTCCCGTCCCCTCTCGGGCTGTCTCTCTGTGGGCGAGACACTTTGAATATGCAATTATGAATGCAAGGCGATGTTTACCTCATTTGAAAATTAGATAAGACATTTATGGGCAATAGAGGAATGACTTGATTTGTCTCCTGACCATATTTGTTTAAGACGCGAAAGGGAAGTATATTTATTCAATGAAAAGACTGAAAAAACTGTCTAATATCATATTATTTCGAAAAACTATGTTCAGATTAATGTGGAAAAGTTTGACAATGGCAGAGATGCTTAATACTCAAAAGTATTTCCACATTTTCAACAGGTTTCTTATGTATTATTGAACTAACCTTCGTTCTCTTTTACAACAATTTAACAATCACATTCTCTTGATACATATGTATATCGGTTACATTTCAATAGATCGTAGATCGGAATGTTTAGACCATGACTAAAGATGTGAAATTTGGTTTAAGTATAAAAAAGGGGTTCGGCTCTACTCACCACACATATCTACCTCATAATTTCCCTTGAAATTCTTTTATTTACAAAGGTTGTACCAGATTGCCACTTCTTATATTACTACCTTTTGATCGAAGCCAAATTTTGAAGATAAGAGATGCAAGAAAGTGTTTAAATAATAAATTTTGAACGATTGGAATTAGTATTGTATAAGAATTGTATATGTAAATACTATTAAAGAGAGTCAATGTTTATGTAAAGCAAGTGCAGTTTCTTAATCTCAAAATGTATTCAGATGTATTCTTGGAATTTTTTTTAGGTTATTATTATTATTATTTTTTAATATATTTGTCATTTTTGTTATTTCTTTCTCATTTGTATTAATAATAGGTGCTATTTAAGGTGTGTAGGGTGGAGTAATAAAAATCGATTGAATTTTCGTTTTGATCACTTGGTTTTCATTTATTTGTTTGTGTATCATTCATCAGCTTCATTTTGTATGAGATTTTTTTGTTAGCTTTTATACAGAGTCAAAAAATATTTGGTAAATTAAGTACTTTTTATAAATCCGTTTCGTTGCTTCTAAGAACAAGCAAAATTACATAGACATATTAAAAACTAGGTAGCGGAGAACATTACAAAAACTAATACAATACGTTCGTTTACAAACTGACTTAAGTATGGGTTTCCTATCTCGAATATCGAATATCGCACGAGCTTAAACGCTATCAGAAGTCTTATCACACGCTCACAACGCTGGGACGCTGCACACAACTGGACCGATCGATCCTTGGACCGAACGATCTCACTTGGGAACCGGACCGGGTGCACGAGTCGGGCGGACCAGAGCAGAAGAGGGAGGAGCCGCGGCTGGAGGACAAAACAGCAGCGGCAACCACGTCGATGATGCACCCAGGCGGTGTCGAATCCGTCGTCCAACAATCCACATCGTCGTCGCAGCACAACAAGCCTGGGATCCTGGGATCTTGCAACTGTGTGTGTGTCCGATCGAGTGTCTTGGAGGGGAGGGAGTGGGTTGGTGTTCTTTCTAGATCTTGTTCTAGTTACAGTTCTCGTTATCGTTCTCGTTGTGTGGCCTGTGCGGCCCAAATGTGTCGCTTTGAAGGTCTAAATCTAAAGTTCCTTTACAGTTTACTCGTTCACATTACTCACGGGTCTTGTCAACGTTTCAGGGTTTCATTTTCTGTGTCTTATGGCTTACGGCTAGAAGAGAGTTCGGTCTAAAAGCTAAGTTCGTCTGTTTCTCGTCTGGTTCTCTGAATCTCTGTCGTTTATCACGTTCTGCATAGCAAAGTATTCCGGGGACGGTACGAAATGGAGTGGATGGTATATGGTATATGGTCTATGGTTGTGTTTTATGGATTATGGTTGTGGTTATGGTTATGGTTATGGTTATGGTGTTTCAGTTGCTTTTTGGGAAATATAGTGGAAGTGGAAGAGTTTAGCTAGCCATCCCGTTCATTCTCAATGCTGCAAAGAAAAGCGAAAGAGGCGGAAAAGAGAGAAAGAGAGTTCATTCACCAGTTTAGTAGCCGTGATATGAATGATAATCATGAGAGGCAAAATCATGCTCCACCTCGTGCTCATGCTCCACGATGGGGTGCGAGTGGTGATGGTGGATCGGGGCGTGGTGGTGGTCCTCCTCGATGTGCTTGTGGATGAACTCCGGCTCCTTGTAGCTGATGTGCTTCTCGTGGTACTCAGGGACGTGCTTCTCGATATGAACATGGACGGGCTTCTCCACGGGGATCTTGACCGGGTACGGAACGTGTTTCTCAACCTTCACGGGCACCTCCTTGATGACGGGGTACGGGGCGGGCACATGAACCTTGACCTCATAGGGCACTGGCTTCTCGACGTGCACGGGCACGGGGCGATCATAGGGCACATGGACGGGCACCGGCACCTTCTTGATCACGGGCACGGCCACTGGCTTGTCCACGTAGTGGGGCACTGGCTTGTCGATGTAGTGGGGCACTGGCTTCTCAACGGGCACCTTAACGGGGTAGTGGACAACCTTCTCCACGGGGTAGGGCTTGTCGACATGCACGTGCTTTTCCACGTTGTAGTGGACCACCTTCTCCACGGGGTAGGGAGCGGGCACATGGACCTTCACGGGGACATGGACCTTCTTCTCAACTGGATAAGGAGCGGGCACATGGACCTGCAAAGAATAAGTTAACACGTTAGGACCCTATTCGGCTTGGTTGCTGGACTCCAAACACACCTTCACGGGCACGGGACGGTCGTAATGCACGTGGACGGGGTAGTGAACCTTCTTCTCGACGGGATAGGGAGCTGGCACCTCGTAGGGAACCTTCACTATCTCCTTAACCTCATAGGGTATGTGCTTGATCACCGGATAGGGCTTGGGCACTTTGACCTTAACGGGCACGTGGATGTGCTTCTCCACCGGCACGTGCACGATCTTCTCGATGGGCACGGGCACGGGCACCTTCTTGATGACGGTCAGTGTCTTCTCCTCGTGCACCGGGAAGTGGGGCACGTGATGGTGGTGGTAGTCCTCGTAGTGGTGCAGGCCGCGCTTCGACTTGGTGGTGTCCTCACTGGCCGCAGACTCCGCAGGCTTGGCCTCGGGTTCTGCCTTCTTCTCCTCGACGGCAGCCTTCTCGGCCTCCGCCTGGACGTAGCTGCTGGCCAGGAGCACAACCAGGGCCAGCGATGTCGCTGTGCGCTGTGAATTAAGGTAGGGACAATTAGATGAGGGATTATTTTGAAGAAGAGGCAAGATCCTTATGCATTTCGGCAGTTGTTAATTTGAAATAGAAACCATATTTATATTAAAGATTTTTTCAGCAAATTGAAAATTAATTAAAATCTGTTTTGTTACTTAATCAATTATTAATTTTGATTTATGTATGAAATATATTCCTGGTTTTTATTTACTTCTACGACATTTTGGCTAGGGATTTAGTACTTTATATCACAGCTTCTAAGATCGCTTCATGGTCTATTGATCTGGCAAGTTTTGAGTCCAAAATGATCACAATTTCACCCGAATTTGGATATTCTCGTGTGCCTTCAGCCACTTGTTCACTTCACTGTTTCGTCCTGTCCTCGGGTACGTACCATCAACTTCATGCTGCTGCGTTAATCCTTCGATGGACGGGAATGGAAATCCGTTTCCCTTGTCGTGTGGCACGCGAATGGCCCACAAGAGTCAGCTGAGTCAGAACTGATCCCGTTCGTTCGAGGGACTACTATTGATCACTATTCCACACGTTCCGTACACACTGGGCTGTAGACTGTTCGACGGTTAACGGTTTAATGATGCCAACTGCAGCGCCTGCGCGTACTTTTATAGTTCCCGGCCGAATGAATGGATGCACGAAGCGAATGCGCGGCCATCAAGCCAAGCCAAGCCGAAGAGCAGGTCGGATCGGATCGGATCGGATCGGCGGCGGTAATAACAATCGCAATAGCCCAAAACACACGCGGCGCAGCGAATGGTGAGCGGCCTGAGCCGCAGTGTGCTTTTCATGTGCTTCCCGCCTGCCTTCCCCGCCTTCGGTGGTCCACTGGCTCCGCTGCCTTTCGGAGGCGCGAAGGCGACGCAGCCAAGCGCCAAATGCAGCGCCACCATCAGCGCTGAAAATAAAACAGAAAAGCAAGAACTGTAGTCGCGGCCCAAAGGCCAGTCTCTGTTTACTCTTTTATTTACGCATCTTCATTTAAATTTTAAAATGAAACTGTTTAGCTCCTATAAAAATCAATCGGAATAATAGAGAAGAAGTCAATGCGAAAAATATTAAAATGTTTATGGTGAAACTGGATTAAAAACTTCATGGATTTAGATATCATTTGAGGATGGACAAATGCTCAAAGAATTTTACCTAATTAAAAAAAAGAGATGCTTTAAATTTGACAAAATCGATATAGCGATATAAAAAAAATAATTTATTCTATACTGTATATACTGTCGTAAGGCTTTAAATTGTATCTAAAAAGTGTACTAATCTGCCATTAGGGGCCGACTATTTAGACAACTTCTTACGCAATTATATTAATCTATTTTAATAAATGAGAACTTAAAAGAAATAAAATTAATGAATTAGGAAAACATATTCGATTTTAAAACATTATACAAACCCTTTATCGAAGTCGACCTTCTGACTCAGACTAACCTTATAAAATGTTCAAAATTAAATTACGAAGCTAAACAATAAGATGATTATGTAACTTAACAAGTGTGCATTTGAAAATTCTGTATTTTAAATTGGAAACTCTACTGCAAAACGATTTACATTTTATTATGACATTTATTATACAATTCTGATCACTTCATACTAATACTAAAGTATCCAAATCAGTTCCAAATTTTATTTTTAATTTTAATTAACAGTAACATATTTATTGAGTCGTAATAACTATTTAAGTGAGCGCTGCAAACGACTCATAAAATTCGTAAAACTCTCCCGGGGCGGGTATTAAAGCAGAAATAAGATTGCAATATCAAGAGGAGACTCCACGAATGGTCGGGGGTCGGGGTGGCACAGCAGACGAGGGTCTATGGATGCGTGCCATTTTGCTGTTTAATTCGACTACCGTCAGCTGCCGCCTTTTCGCTCCTCGTTGCCGCTGCAAGTCAGTGCACGTAAAAGGCTTGAGAAACCACAACGGCAACATCAGCAGCAGGCACCACAATTTCGGGCTGGTAATTGAATAATACCCAAATGGATGAGCTGCCTTCGGGCCACTTCAAGTGATGAGCTGTTCGCTTTGTTGCCGGTCTTCATTTCAATGTTATTTTTATGGTAATCACAGGTGATTATGCACTTCTGTCTTTGCTGCTTTTATTGTTTATCTTTCGGGGATTGGGAGATTGTCCTGCGTTGTGTATCTTTTGATTGATTGATTAAGCGGGGGGCTTTTAATCAACGATCAAAGTACAGTAAAGGATATCTTTATCTCTAATACATCAAGAATTTATTAGTTTATTTAAAGCATTTGTATTTCTATAATAAGTTTTAGCTTGGCAACATACTAGATAATAGATCTACTGGTTTTTATTCAGATTGTAAATACTAGATGGGTACACATCATTAATTTTTTTACTCTTGTCTCCTTAATCTTCCGTTAAACACCTCTTCGATAGCATTGTCTCTTGCTCAACAGACAAGTGACTGTTGCCTGCATCCTTTTGCATTCGCCTTTGCATTATGTCATTATGTCACTCATCCAATCCCAGACAGGTCCGACTGCGCCAGGAGAGTGTGTCAGTCGGTCACTCGGTTGTGTCACTGCTCCACATACGCAGTGGTCGGTCACCAACCATAACCTAAGACAAAGGCAATAACAGTTGGGCCACTCTACTACTCCACTCGCTCAATTCCATTCCGATGGCTGGGTAATTAATACCGCCAGCTCCATCGCCAGTCCGGTCCAAGTGATATCAGGCCGGGGCGGGGTCTGGTCTTAGTCCGATTACCTTCCTTGTTATTATGTCAATGGGTCTTCAGTCAGCTGTGGCTTGGCACACATATCGAATATACTATACCTATACATATATATACAAAAATAAATCGCACTTGTAGTCTGAATACAAGTTTAAGGTGCATGCCATATTGGTAGGATATTTTCAAATTCATATTAAAATAAAGTCAGAAAAACAACCATGGAAAATGTTTTCTAAATTAATTTCTAAATTAATTAGTTTTAAAGAAGCTTTATTGTTGTATAAATTGATTCAAATATTTGTTGAATTTGATTTACTTACAATGCAATTATATTTAATTTAAGTGAAGATACAAAATTCTAATAAAAAATGTTGTGGACAGTTTGTTTCTGAGCGATAGAGAATAATAAGCACATAAATATTAATATAAAATAAATATTTCCTCTATTGACTGCCAGACAAATTGCAGGACATTTACAAGCATGTTCGGCACCTTATAATCCGAGACTCGTTACGATAGCAAATATTTTCTCGCTTTCGTTGCATGCATGCAACTTTCGATTTCGTTTCGATTCGCGTTTGTTGCATGTCTTGACCACATTGTTCGATTCACATTTCCACAACCGACGGAAAGCGGGGCCTTCTGGCCTTCTGCAGAAGAAAGAGGGGGCGCCAGTGCGGAGGCTGCCGTTAGACGCTCCCGCTCAGCTCCAGCTGACGGGGATTATGTCATACGTTGGCTTGCTGCTGCAGAGCACGCCTACCGCCAGAGAGATGGTTTCGGGTACATTGTCTTTGCCCCATCATAATCATGAGCTGAAGTGCAATTTACTTCCTCGACTTAATTACCATATGCGCCATATATGCATGTCTGTGGCTGGCTCCCACATCGGCCATTGTGGCCCGACGCCTTTGAAAATCATCTTTCGATTGAGGCTTAGCCCCTCTGTGGCGATATTCAGGCTGCAGCTCGTTTGTGCGCATTGTCTGCGCCCTGACCTTGCCGCATTTGGCGATAAACTAAGCTTTACATACATAAATCCATTCATCTTTCGGGGCTGCAGGGCGGCTTTATTTGTCAACAAAAGTGTCAAAGTTGAACCAGCGGCCGATTGATCATCCATAGAAGCCACTGACTTCGATTTCCATTCGCTGCCTGATTTGTTTAACAATTAATTGTCTCTCTGCCTCGGGTATTCCACTTCCATCCATTCCGCTCCGTTCCCATTTGCCGACGTTGGTCGCCAATTGTGATGTCTTAAATCTTGGACGACTTCCAACAATATATAGAGCTGTTAGCCATGTTGGCGAAGCTGACAGTTATGACACTTTATCCGCCGCTTACAAAAGTCCCATTCAGCCCCTTGTCACCCGTTGCTGGTGGCTGCTGGCTGCTGGCTGGCGTTGTCTCGGTTGTGGTCGCCACCTGCCAAGGCGTATAACTGTTTTGGGGCTTCGAGTCGTTCACCGTTTCGCGTCTTGTTTACCGCCATTTCGGATGGGGCACAGCACATCCAACCGCAGGGTTCATTGCATTGCTGGTCAAGGTCGTTGCTTGGGCTTGTTACCCACCTGACTGAAAAGTTGGCGCGATTGTGGCCGTAATTTGCTTGTGACAAAATCTGATAGAAACGCTTATAGAAAACGAACTATTTTACAATAAGTTGGGTTTGTCTTGGTTAAAAAAAAGAACAGGATCTTGGCTTTCTATAAGACCTTTTTATTTGCTTATAATTACTTCAGCATCTTGCAATCTATTACCCGAATAAATAATCCCTTATCCCTTAGAAGGTTAATCAAAAATGTTTGTTTTGTATCAATAAATACTTCTGTTGTGTTTAGAGAACCATCTTTATTGAAAATATCCCATATGATTACATCGGAAAGCAAATCTTGATCTTCAGTTCGATTAGCAGGGGAACCCCCAAAAGTCAATGCCAAAACACAGCTTCGCCGCCCAAAATGTTAATCAGACAAGCACTGCTTTCAATATCGGCATGATCTGTTATTTATTTGGGCCAAAGCCCATTCCGATGAACTTGCCATACTGCAATCACTTCCCTCACAATCAGTTGGTGGCGATCAGCTCTCTATTTCCACACAATGATCACTGCAATTAGAGCTCAATCAGGGTTTACAATCTCAGCTCAACGCATCTCCGATCGGCCAAATAACACTCAGAAACAACGAGCACGAAAATGGGGTCAATGGCAAAAGCATTTGAACTCTTGTTTGCGGCCTGGTGTTTGTGTCTTCTCTTATTTTGGAGGGGAAGTCGGTTAGGCCTTTATTGCCCGAGAAGCCAACTCGCGATTCGGTCACATTGTCACGCGCCGTTGAACGCCGCTTGGCTGCGCTCAATTAAGGCAAAGAAAAACACAAATATCCAAATCTCTTACTCATGTACAGTTAACCATGACGTTCACTTAATCAGGTTTGTGGCCGGAGTCCCCTTTTTAAGTGGATAGTGGCAGCCTAAAGCTAAACTGATTAATAAGGAAGTGGAGGCGACGGCGAGCCTGCGACCCACCTGCGAATTTATGCACATTTACCGGACGAGAAAGCCCGAAAGACCAGTCGCAGAAAAACCATTTATTAGCATAATAATTCCGCCTTGGGCCAGCCGGCTTTGTGGCGGACAGCTGTTGACCCATTGACTTAGTCAACAAATTTCGCATTGCCTGCGAACCGATTGCGAAACTCTGTGAGGAAAATTCGCCGGCTGTCGTCACTTCTTCAGCAGAAAATATTTTAAATATAGACTTTAATTTTATTTCGGTCTCAGCTACAATTCCCCACTGTTTTTGCGCCCATAATTACAACAACACCCAAAGTCCAAAGCGAAGTTGGCAATCAAATGCCAGCTCTTGTTTTTGGTGTAAATTGCGTAAATTGAATAAACATTATGCTATAGCGCAGCCCAGGCTAGGTAGACGTTCGAGCTGGCTCGTTTCTTGTCGGCGTTTGCGTTTTACATTTGGTAAATCTGTTTTTGGCAGCTCTTTGCTTTCCTGCCTTCTGATCCGCACTGAGGCAAAGCCGCCGTTAGTTAGTGCGAGTATACATTCGAGCTCGAGGGGCGCTCAAAAAGTTCGATTGAGCGGACTAGGGCGGGAAACTAGGCAATTGATAGTACAAATTAATAATAATTATTAATAAAGTAATGTATTAATTTAAGGAGATATCCTGATTAGTTTACAAGATTACAATCGGATTACAATCAGAGTCATTAATCAGAGAAGCCTGTTCAACAAATTTTTATCTTTAATTAGTAACTAATTGTTTTTCTGTAATTTAAGGTTTACCTACAACTCTAGATCTAATCGGATGGATGCCCAAAGGTTTTTTAAAATCTAAATAACATGAAATCACTGTTTTTCTCTTGAAATCAAAGCTAGTTTTAAGTCTATTAAAACTATTCTTCATAAAGTATTTTAGGAAAACCTATTTATTAAATTATTTCGTAAAATTAATATTATGATATTTTTAATTCATACTTCCTACTGTAACTTCTTCTGCACACCTCGGCGAGTCTAAAAATATAGAGCGAATCGTAATTAGGCAGCACTTAAATGACTGTAAATTAACAAAAATACAGCAGTAAAAGAAAAATATGAGTATTGAGCAATGGGCTGTAGCGCATAAAGCACTTTACAGAAGAAGCTTTCAGGTATACACAATATTTTGCAAATTAGGGGAAAAAAAATATTTGAACAAAATTACCAACGATATATACCGCATCAATCAAGATGTATTTAAGGCTTTCCTATATTTTTTCCAAGCATGCAAAGGCGTATTTAAACCCACTTCCGAAAAAGAAAATGAATGCATAAGGAAAATACAAGCTAAATGCTTTAAAAATAAAAAATAAAATATGAGGCGAGGCTTAGTCGGCTGATTTAATATTATATAGTCAGCTGGCTCGAACAAAGATCTTTGTTAGCTCTGACATAGTAGTCGAGTTTCGATATGTGAGGATTAAACAGGTCGCAAGAATCTGTCTATCAAGTATTTAATATTTAAAGAAATACTACCAAGTATCTCAAATTTAAATCAGTGATTATTGAATGGTAGAGTCACACTCCAACATATTCTTACAGATCTAATATTGAAGTTTTTTTTGTGGAGTTTATACTTCGATTTGGGGAGTTTCATTGCTTTTAACTCATTTGCAAATTGCTATAGATCAAACATCAGCTCCACGATAAATGTCAAAAAATTACCCAGACAGGTTTCTATCTACTTTTTGCCTCTCCATTTTTCTGTCTGCTGCTCATTTGGCTTTGTTGGATTGTCGAAATGTTGCAACACATTCGAGTTTGGAAAATTTCTTTGCAACCGAAAAGTTGCGCGCAAAAGAAATTGCAAGTCAATTACCGTTAGGCGGTTTGCATGGCGCCATGATGCAATCGCGCCACATGTGCCTGCCGCACACAAAGCCGCTGCGACAGCAACAGCAACAACAATATCAGGCGGGTCGACGTCATCAGCATATCGCTAATTGATTGCGTCTGAATTGGTTGTGTCTGCATTAGTTGCTGGTGTTGCATTCACTTTGCCGCTTTTTGGGTCGCGCCATTCTCCATTGGCACACACTCGCAACCGAGGCGAGCGCACACGATCCGCTGCGGCGTTTCTCGGGTTAGGACAAGATCAATGTTGTTGATGTTGGTCAATCCAGGCAACAGGTTCTCCCAAATCGAAAGACTTAAGCAGCGAACTTGAAATACGTATCAGCTCTTTCTGGACTGCCTGTCATTGGGGTTGATTGCCCCGATAAACGTTGCCGCTCCCGAGCAGCATAATAAGTATAATAATTGTTGCATCATTTTTTACCGACTCACTTTTCATTTCGCTTTTTGCAAATTACCTACTTTTTGCTTAAGGGCTTCAAAGATTATGTGAGAGTACTGTGGGAGTAAAGTGGCTCCATGGATTTCAATTTCTCCGTGATAAAATACACCTAAGATATGCCTAAATAAAATGTACAGATATTAAGCATTCCAAAGTACATTTCTTACCAAATTTAATGTGCAACAAATTGTGTAGCAACCTTGATTAGCTTTCTTCCAAGAGCAATTCTTTTCTTTGCTAAAAGAAATTAAATTATTATTATATTAGTCATAACTTATGACATTATGAATCATTTCTTACGATTTTAGCTGTACAAATCGAGCTTATCAAAAGAGGATGCCTATACCCTTCAGCTTGTGTGGAAACATTACAATCAAAGAATTATATTTAACCATTATTTATTATAAATGTATTATATAAAAGTAATATACGGCTTGCCGAAGTATAACGCATTTCTGGTCAGCTCTCAATTGAGCTTGCATTGACCATTCTGTATATTTTAAAGGTAAAATCTTAGGTGCAGCCCAGCTCAGTAGTGAGTCTACTTTGAAAATTAACTGTGGATATAACCAAGAATTTAAAGAAAAATTTGGTTTAATTTTAGAAGTTTGTTCTTCGATATTGGAACAATTCTCTATTCTCTCTCTAAGGCTCTATTTTCTCTAAGCACAAATGCAATAAAAAGTTCAACCATTTTTTGTCGGAATTCCTTGACTGATTACCGTTGACTGATTACAATGATTCAATTAACATCTCCCCCATTTAAAATAAAAAATCATCAGGCTTTGTTCTTTATCTGCCCAACTGAGTTCAGTTCCGTATATGTTTATCATCAGAAAAACATGAACTAATTTTATTGTTCTTAAACATGTCGCACAATTGTGAAATTAACAATTATAGCTTTTGAACAGATAAGAGAGTTACTTTACAAGAATGAATTCATTCTTTCTTTTCTTAAGTTTTCGATGACTCAAATGTAATTATTTATAAGAATATATTCCTTCGTCTGAATTCAAAATAGTTAATAGTTGATTAAACCTTTTTGAATTTCTGAATCAAATGTAACCTCATAGTTCCCGTTGTTGGATTTTTTTAGCTTTCGAGTTTTTAAAAAGCATACAACAGAGACACAAATGATCAGAGCCGTAATTGCCAATGCGGTGTACAATAGATATGGTAAATAGCTCGGAGTTTGTTGGTTTGAATCTGGTGTAGTCTGAGTACTAGATAAATCCATATGGGAAGTGATAGAAGTTAGTTCCGTTGAAGACTCAGAAGTTGCGTCAGTTGGTTCCTCGGTTTTTGCCTGATCGGGCTCACAGTCCCCGCCGTCGGATTTTATGTAGCCAGGGCAACAAACCCATTCGTCTTCCAGTTTGGTTTTGGTCTTAGAATTGTCATATTCTCAGATTTTTCTTTAATAGCTGCTTTAATAGTGCTTACCACTGTCTTATTTCCTCCTGATATTCCCAACTTTTGAAAATATTTTTCAAAGTCACCGAATTCGTCTAGCTGCTGGGGAACTACTTCCGTATAGCTTACAGCAACAGGTTGCCGACACAAATGCCGCTCCTCGGATCCGTCACAATTTGCCACCTTTAAGGTTGATAGGCTAAGCACACAAATTATTAGAGCCCTGAACATCTTTGCAGCTTCCATGCGTTGAGGCAAGCGAATTAAATATAACTGAATTATTCATAAAGTGTGTGGGGTTCTCGGCTCGCTCCTTGATAAGGTTCAGCGGCATCGGACAATGGAGTATCCGGCAGCAAAATACGAATAAAATCAGAGAGGCACAATTTGAGGGAACACTTTTTTGTATAGGAAATTAGTGTCCATAAATAGTTAAGCTAATAAAACGTTAAAACAAAAGCAATTCACTTATCTTATTTTGGGTTTTGGTTTAGGGATGTACATATATCAACAGAAAAATTACGATAATATATATCTACAAAAATATCGCGGGTAATAACATATCGAAAATATCGCAGACTTAAATATATTGAAGTTTAAAGTGTCGAAAAATATCGCATATAACTTTAATATATTGATATTATTGAAAAATTATCCTACAAATGTTGATATACTACATATTTGATATCCTCTTTGTATTTATTTCCAACACCGATTTTTTTAAACTAAATTTAGGCTCTTCTTTGGCACAGTCCGATATATAAATTTGAGACTATTGCTTTTCCGCAGGGATTAAAAATCTATTTATATATCGACCTTCGCGTCAAATATCGATACAGTATCGAATTTTTCGGTCATCCCTATTTTGGTGCATAATTTACAGAAAAGTATTAAAACTTAGTGGAAGTGGAATAGCAGAAAGTGACTACTTCGTATCCATAAAAAATACTCAATATTTATCAGCGTCAGCAGGCGAGTCATTGCAGTCAAGTTCGGACGTGAGTATGAAACAAGAGTACTCGGAGACCATAAGAGCTAAAGCTAGCGCATTTTTTTTACCACATTCTTATCAGGTGCCCGCAAATTACTATTTTTTTAAAACTCTATAAATGTTTTAGGACTGTTTCAGGACTGAATATTACTTTTGTCCAGCTGCGTATATATTTTGAGCAACTACCTAGGGCTTTAAATTGAAAGAATTTATGATTTATATTCATATTTAGTAGACACATTTTTTACCTATAAGTTCCAATATCTCTATCAATCTGCGAGTTTGCTAATTTGATTAATTTGTAAATCTGTAATGATATCGGTATATATTGTGTGAATCATATTCTCCTTGTAACTACTATATTTATGTTATCTTAGTGATCTTATTTTGAACGTACTGTCAAGATTTCAGATTAATCGTTTAAGCTTTGATCGAGTTATGTGTCAAATATTTAATATAAAATATTGTTGAAGTACATTTCTCTGCTAGGCATTCTTTTATAGTAAAAACTGGTTAAGAAGTGATTTATGTATAACATCGGGCTGCCCTCTAAAGAAAAACTATATGTTGAGTTTCATGAAGTGAACAAACTCTGTATCTTTAAGACCCCCTTGATCGTACGCCACTTTATAAAATATATTAGCTTTGGTATCTAACAAAAAGTAGCTTTATCTTAAAGTAGCTTGTATTATACAGACAAAAGCTTGAGGTATGTTAATTTAAGTAGCTTTGCATACTTTTAGGTTTTAAAAACGAAGCTCAAAACATTTTATTGGATCCAGCAAACGAACCAACATATTTGCAAAGCATTTAACAAGACAATTGTATTAAAAGCAGTCCGAGGCAGGCACTACTTTAGTGATAACCTTCAAGTAAAAATCATACTTCTTTAGATAAACGTTATACATATGTACATATATATAGTGCTTTAAAGACTTTCAAATAAATAATATTTAATATAATTTATAATAAATAAGATTTTAATTACAGAGCCAAAAATTAAATTGTTTAAAATGCTTACAACAGCCTCTAAGTCTGCTTAATTTGTGCATAGTTTTAGGCTTTCTTTATTGGTTTTTAACCGTTTTTCTTTAAAACTCCAACATACAACACGAAAAGAACAATCTAGAGACCAGGGTAAATACATATGTACATATGAACCAAAATTGGCGTTTTTGACCTAATGGATCTGTTAGATAGAAACTAGTTTCGTTATGGAGACACACAGGAAAACAGAAAAGTCATTACTAGAGCGTACTTATAATTTGATAGTAATTAAATCAATAATCTTTGAATATCCAAGGAGGTCTCAGCGGTCTATGATTAGTGGATAATAATTATTTGGTGTTTGTTAAGCGATCAATATTAATTTAATGAAACAACTCATTAATATAATATTTGATATTTTCCTATTTTCCTATACATATTTTAAGTTAATATAGGGAACCCTTGTCCAACACATTTAATTGGCAGCTTTGTTATTTTTTTTTTAATTTTCTTTTTATTTACATTATTTAAATATGTACAAACATTTCATAGAAAAGAAATTGACACGAAAAAGTCGAAGGAGCAACTCGTCAGCAGTTATTTCTCGGTGATTGTCTACAAAAGAACTGTACACTCGGAGGTATCGAATGAGAGGGGACAGGCAACATCTGAGCGCCCCAGATGGATTGTGGCAAGCTTTCTGGAATTGTGTGCGCCAGATGTGTGATCTTCTCCCGCTCGGGATCCTCTAGAATTCCGGTTGGTATCACAAACTAAGAACTAAATTTGTAAGTCATACGTTGGCGGTTGCTGGGCATGGGAAATGGTGGGGTGCTGGATGTCTTTTTGGATGCTTTCGACTTGTTGGTTCGCCCGTCTTCACCCGATTTCACCTCTCAATTGGCCCTCGACAGCATTGCGGTTTCATCTACTTTTTGTGGAGGTAGCCACCGTGGCCGGAGAGGCCGTAGGAGGAGATGCCGTGGCCGGAGGCTCCGTACGAGGAGATTCCGTGGCCGGAGATGCCGTGGCCAGAGTAGCCGGAGTATCCAGAGATGCCGTGGCTGATGTAGGCCGGAGCCGGAGCAGCAACGGTGTGGGTGACGGCCACGGCGGGCTTAACATGGCTCTCAACATGGACGGGCACGGGCACGGCCACCTTGTAGGGCACTGGGTGGTCCACATGCACGGGCACCTTGTGGATAACACGCTTCTCAACGGTGTACGGCACGGGCTTCTCGACCGGCACGGGGTATGGCTTCTCAACGTGCACGGGGTAGGGACGGTCGACAGGGATCTTGACTGGGATGCGGATGACCTTCTCGACGGGGTAGGGCTGGGGCACCTCAACGGGCACCTTCACGATCTCCTTGACGGGCACATGGACGATCTTCTCCACGGGGTAGGGCTGTGGCACGGGCACCTTCACGGGATAGGTGACGGTCTTCTCCACGGGGTAGGGCACGTGGCGCTCCACCTGGTAGGGCACCTGCACGGTCTTGATCACGGTGTTGGTGTGCACCTGGGTGGGCAGCTCGGCGACGGTGTGGTGGGCAATGGGGGCGGCGATGGCGACGGGGCCATGTGCCACGCCGATACCAGATCCCAGGATGGCACCGCCGGCGGACGGTCCGTAGCCGTAGCCCAGACCGTGGCCAATGCCGCGCTTCTCCTGCTTCTTCTCGGCGGGCTCAGCGGCCTCCACTGGCTTCTTGGGCGCCTCCTCGCTGGCGCTGACCACCAGCACGCACATCGCCACAAGGCCGAAAATGAGCTGCAATGGCAAGCGCACGAAATGGGATTGAGACCTAAATGGGGTTGGTGGGTCGGGTGTGTTATGCAACTGCCACTATGCTTCCGCCTTCGCCTCCGCCTCCCGCCAGTCCATAATTTCGAATATGACAATTATGCAATGGCTGGAAAGCTGAAAAGCTGTCTGGGCAATCGGCCAAGTTCAATTGTGGCCTAGATCCCTAATATATGGCCATTGCGGCGTATACGTAATGTGGAGTGAAATATTTGCAACCCCTTATGTGATCGGAATTTACGGGCGGAATCGAAACGTGTATTTATTCAACCTATTTTGCTTTCAAAATATTTTTAAAACAAAGCTTTTAAAATTGTTTCTTTCTCTACTTTATGTATTTCAATATCTTATTACATTACAAACTGTATGAGGTGAACCTTATTAATTTAAAAAGTATTTAATTTCAGTTTGCTTTTAAAATTTAAAACCAAACTTGGAAAGTAAAATAACAGATTGGAACTTCTTTGTTTTTTTTTCAGTTTGAGTAGATCGGTTATTTTAAATAAACCAAAAATTAGAAAAATAACATTAATTCAATTATTAATTCAATTTAATTTACACACTTTAATTAAGAGATATTACTTCTTTTGGTAAGCCACTTAAACTGAATGAATTCGAGTTCTTTAAGCAAAGAGACTTGCTGTTTGTGCCGAAACAAGGCTAGGTAACACTTCCAAGAAGAACACAGAACACAGCTCGCACCGGACATACCATGGATTTCATTTTGCACTAGGATTAGCTCCTCAACACTTTGCGATCAAGATGGGTTTGTAGTCTCGACCAACCCGCAGCAGTTAACTGAATAATTTCGCACAGTCGCGCCGAGCTTTTATATGGCCGATGCTGCGCCGGGATTGTCTTCGCCATCGGCTGCGCAGTCGCCGCGGACCGAGATCGCACCAGCAGCCGGCCAAGAGAGAGCGTGAGCTTTTCTCTCCCGCAGCGCCAGCCTGTCCGTGTGAGCCGTGTGCGCACTGTTGGCCGAAAGGAAACGCGTCAGCGACGGAGCTTTTCAGGCGCTCTCACACGGACAGTGTCCGTGTCGTTCATGTGACTCGCTCCCGTGTGCGTGCGCGTCGTGTGAGCCGCGTTGCCATCCAGCGGCGGTTACAGCTGGCAGTTGGCGGAACTCGAGTACTTGGGGCACAGCTCGGCCAAAAGTAACTCGTAAATAATAACAAAGTTACAGAAATATTAATAAATTAGACCTCCTGGAATAATAATATGAATAACTTAAAAATAGTTAACAGAGAAGATGTTAAGACATTGTACATATATTGTCTTTAGTTTCGATACCGTTCAATAATCCATAAGTTTCTTTAATGGTTGGAACGATAAATATTTGTACTTATAATAAGTAATGATTGCAAACTTCTCACACGTTCCAAAGTGAATTTAATTAATCTTAATCTAACTTAATTCAAGTTATAACTTTAGAACAAGTTGTCAAAAATGGCAAATATTTTAATAACATTATTCACATATTGGAGGTATAAAAATTAATAGACACAAACCTAATATACTTTTGAAAAACAATATTTATTAAAATATTAATAAAGTTGAGCAGTTACTTTAGAAGAGAAATATAAAAACATGGCGTGAACAGTATTTATCTATTTATTATTAAGTTTAAAAACTCACGTAGTTATTAAAAGGTTCTGTAAATCTGTATTGAAACAATGACACTTAATGAACTCTAAAATATTGATATATTTATTAATATTCTTATTAATTTCACATAAATAATATAATAGAAACACGACCAGCGAACAGTATTTTTAACACTATATTTTTGGATAAAGATCTGCCAGGTTTTACAAATATTATAAATACAGTGAAAAGAAAAAAAACTTATGAAGTTTCCGTGCGAACAGTATTTGTATGACTTAAATAAGCAAATATAAAAATTCAAATTAACAGGAAATCAGGATAATGTCGTCGTTCTTTTTTTCAATCTTAATAATATAAACATAAAATAATTCCTTGTTTTTGGTTGCGTTTTCGAGTAGCAGCTGACCAGGAACACTTTGATCACATAACAAATTAGGCCCAATAGCAATGTTGCACAGCCATGAGTCAAACTCATATTAGCCACACAATTCCAGCACCTTCAGGTTGCAGTTGCAGTTGAATATTCAATGTGATTTTAACGGCTGCAGAAAACATGCGCCGCATAGTCTGTTCGATTCTGTGTGGCTTCGTGACTGAACTTTTGATCTATGATTTTAGCTTCGCTCAGTATTCTGCAAGCCTGGCTTTTTGCTTTTGTGTTTTGTTTTTCGGCCAGGCTGAGCCAACTCAAGCCTTGATATAGGTGCATTGATTGAATGCTGCGGCGGTGTGGGTAGCTTGACATTTTAGTGCTGCATAGGAAATACTCGCCAATGGCCATGTAAATGGAACGTGTGAACAATGAGTGGACCGCAAGAGCTCACAAAGCAGAACAAACACTGGCCGAATCGCGTTAGATTTATGTGCATTAAATTAATTGTGGGCATAATGCCCGGACATAATGCCATATGGGAGCGCATTAGGCTTTGTAATGTGCAGTTGAAGGCGAAGGTCGCGCGGCTTCATCGCCATCATCGCAGCAATCATCACCACCGCAGAGTTGGATTTAGTGATGTATATTGAGAGGAAATATACGAGATATATCGGCTAGAGTTAACGATTACTATAAGTACAAATATCGAATACTAATATATCGCCAAATATCGTTGAAGTCTATATTTTGAAGTGGCTTATCGATGTTGTTAACACAGCATTATAGGTTTTATCATTAATAGAATTTTAAATTAAATATATCGAATATCCTGTAAGATTAATAAGAGAGTAAGATCTGGTTTATTAGCATAATTTGTACGATATTTTTGACGTCTCTAGTTTGATCCAAAGTTGAACTACAATCATAGGAGGAGACAAAGGCGGTCAGGGAACCCGGGGATGGTAGGCCTTGCCTTCGCATCGCTTCTTTTGTGGCCAGCTCTTTGTGAGTAATGTGAGGCTACGGCGTCCGCCGCAGAATCGCCGCACTGCAGCCGGGCGGATGACTTAGGCGCTTCAATAGAAATATGCAAACCAAACACGAAATCAACAGTCACAAAAGAGCCCAGGCCCCCAAGCTCAAGTTCAAGTTTATGCATCGGATTTTGTTATGTTTCGTTTGTGGTGGCTTCTTTTTATTTGCTTCATTTTTATGGTTTTTCTAGATCACTTTCATTTTGTTGTTGATTTGCCAACATTTGCATAAACAGACAAAGATGGATCGAAGCTTCGGGAGTTGTTTTTGATTTGAATACCCAGCTCCATTAGTTCGGAGGGGTATTTTAGTTTTTTATTTAAAATAATTAGCATAAATATTATAGAGCAAGCAACGTTTATATTTTGTATTCTGTGTTTGTTAATATTTATTTTTAAAGTATGGTACTGTTATAAAAGTAAGACATCATTTTATTTAAATGCTTATAAGCAAACTAAAACGAAGTTAGTTTATGTTTTAAGTCTCGACAGGTTTTGATAAATCTTTAATTATATTCACCTTTAAAAACGTAATTATTAAAACTATTTCAATATCTCATTTGGTATAAAATATTTTTAGCCATATTATTGGCCTTAGGTCAACAGGCCAGTTTTATAATAATTATTTTTATTTAAATTTAATAAAATTTTTTAGTTTGTAATCTTATAAATTTGAGTTTTATATCGTTTTATTGAGTACAGTTTTGATATCCTTCCTGGGAATTATTATATCCTTGCAGGGGGTTCTCTGCTTGTAATCAAGCAGAAATTATTTGGAAAGACAACTATATATACTATCTGTCATAGGAACAATTTAGTAGACTTAAACTTTTTTAATGGTTGGCGAAGGAATTATCGCTTTGCTAGATTATTTTTTTGTATTATTATCAGCAATGTATTATAAGTTTCGGCTAGCCAAAGTTAGCTTCATTTCTTGTTTTTATTTATACTTTTTTCGTGCACATTTGGATGGTAGTACGATATGGGTAAACTTATATCCAGTCTTACTTTTATGACCGCCTGTCAAATGTTTTAGTGCTTTTCGTTCTTCACGAATATACATTTGACTAATCAAAGTGTTTTGAAAGTATGTGGCGCCGGCAGTGGTCAGTCGACCATTCAAAAAAAGGAATATAATGCGAAATCGAAAAGAATTAGTACCTAAAGTGGATCAAAAAGGTGCATTAAAATGTTGAAAATAAATTAGAAAGTAACCGACTTCCATAAGAACTACCAATACGGCGAGATTTGAAATTTAATGATGAATAAATCAATACAAAAGTAAAGTTGTTTCCGTTCAGTCAGACGCAATTAAGCAGGCTGGTGCTAGTTAGCTCTTCAAATTCACAGATCTACCAGCCATTTGCATATTATCTGAGTCGGTTGGAAAGGTGGCTCTTTCATTAGCTAATTCGATGTTTGACATTTCGCGTTCACTGGCCGCTTACTAATTTATTTAATTAATTCACGAGTGACGTCAAAACTCTGCTTGTTATCAAGAAGAAATTATTTGGACAAAGACTGAAATACTTTGAAACACAAATACTCTTTTGTGTTTAAATTGTTGTAATACTTGTAGTCTATAAGTCTCATTGTTATTTTTTAAAATGTTTAAAGTAAAATAAAATTATGAAATAAAAGAATGAAAAATGTCATATTTTCTCAGGTCGATATTTGAGTACTTATTTAAACAGTATGGCCCAATGTTATTAAAGACTTATTCTATTAATTCATTAAAGTACTATGATAATTTTACATTAAGAAACAAAAACGTAGTAACTCAAAAAAACAGTTTTTTTTTTTTTGGCAGTGTATTTATTTATGACAACATAATAAACCAGTCTTCCATTTTTATTATTCTATCTCCATTATAGTGGACTCTCCAGCTAAAATTTATGGATATTTAGGGGATTTTTGTGAGGTAAATAAAAATTAAATAACCTACCGAGAAGCGTATAGGATAAAATAAGTTAGATAAAAGAGTCACTCCCCGGTTATGCCAAAGTACGTTGGTTCTCTGTTAGCAAACTGTGTCATTAAAAATGATTTAAGTGAAGACACCTTTCGTGTTACCTGGCCATAAATTTTGCGATAATAAAATAAGCAGACAAAGCTATTCAAATTTGTCTTGCCGTATTTTCGCAAACTCTATTCTCGTTTGAGATAAAATAAACCAAGAAAAAACTGCTGCTTTATTTCAAGAGACGAACAATTCTTATTTATGGATATTAATTAACAATCGGAGCCGTGATTTTCGAGTATTGTAGGGCAAAGGCACCTATTGATTTTATTCAGCGCTCTCGATTTATTGATCGCCGCTTAATATTTGTCATTTGCCATTTTTTGGTTGCTTTTTTGCGCCTCCGTTTCGATGAGTCCCCGAGCAATCTCTCATTGCGATTGCTCCAGTTTTGAGATGCCACGCATTTGTCAATCGAATGCCGAACATGTTTCGATGTCTGAGTCGTGCAAATATGCTCCGAGCTGATTAATTTTGCTTTGACTTCTCGCCAATCGAATCTGTGGAACAGCTTTTTGTGCTGAAACCAACTAATTGCGGCTTAATGGCATTCGAGTTGATTTCTAAATTGTCTAAAATGGAATCCCAAAAACTGATAACTTGATTTAATTCGATATACCAGATATACATACACGAGGAGAATGTTAGACGGTTTCCTTGGACTTATGTGATCAATTTAAGGCGGCTTTATCAGTTTCTTGGCGCAAAGCTGCTGATATCAATCAAAATGATTCCCCAACTGGCCTCATCATCAGAGATTCAAAGGCTGTTCATTTATCATAATGACGAGTTCCGAAAGGAAACCGTGAAGGTAACGAAAAGTAAATGGTTCATTTAATTGCGCTCTTTTTAGTACTTGTTGCTACGGTCAGCCAGGGTCTTTCTTCAGACCCAAATTAGTCAGAAATTTATCATAATTAAAGAGACGCTTGAGCGACAAATTGTGACCCACATTTTTGGAAATTTGAATTGAAATGCGAGTGAAGTGGCAAAGATTTTCTTCGGATGGCCGTAAACGATTTCGTGCTGCTGCTAAGGTCTTTCGGATTTTTTTTCTTGAGGTTGAGCTGAGTTCGACTGGGGTTTGAGCTCGGCCAAGTAACATTTGTCAATTGAAATGGCCAGAAAAACAGAAACTTGTACCGGCTTCGGGTCGAAGACAATCGTGCAAAACCTTCGACATTTAATTTTGTTTCTTTTTTTTTTGTTTATCTTTGGTGGGCACGTTTGGTTAGCAAAGAAAATTGCCCAGAAAAAACTGTTTACATGAAGTCATTTTTTGCTTCTTTTTCGTTTTGATAATTGCCCGCAAAAAGGTCAGAAAGAGCCAAAATACATTTTTTGTCCGCTCGTTGATGGACACTGTTTTCGCTTCTGTGCTGCCTCAGCGACCTCAACACCCTCAAAATTAACAACAATAATGACCTTTGACAGGCAGTTCGCACTTAAATCTCGTACCGTAATATTTTTGGGAAAACTACAAAAAGTAAATATCTAGCCCCAGACAATGGTGTGGAAGTGAAAACCAAAAATGAACCTCTTGATTTGACATTTTCCATGTAATTGGCCAAATGCGGTTAGGGGCCCGGCCCCGCTTCGAACCTTGAATTATCCATCCGACCAAGACAATACCGCCGCAGCACCGCCTTCGATCGCAGCCGAACACGAAATGCACTCGGAACCAGACTGTTCAGTCTCTCAGATCTTGGCGGCTGTATCCAGTAAAGAACTGGCTGGCACGCCCCTTCAACGCCCACTTCAACACCCGCCTACACGTCCAGCGTCAAGTTTGACTACCCGAAACTTTTAAATAATGCAAATAAAGACATTATTTGGGAGCGATTGAGGGTTGATAACGAGGTGGATAGGCAAGGAAATAAGCAAAGTAGAGAATTTGATACAAATAATAACATAATAATAATAATAAATAAATTGGGTGAATAAGAATTTGAAAAACAAGAGGCAAGGATTTCAATTGCTAAGCTCAAAAGTACTTATGGATATATTAGCATACTATATACCCATAGGTTATACAGCAAAGCAGAATTAAATCAGTATTTATTTTAGCTTACATAAAGGCAATATTTATTCAAATATCAAAATATCAGGCAGCATTTATTCTTTTATCCAAAGGGATTGAGATTGGGTCATAATTACCATTAAGTTCCATCAGGTCCGTTGCCTTTAAATATTTCCCAGTGTCTGAGACAAGAATTGTTGGCTTTTTAGAAACACTGTCGGAATCATTGACATTTTTGTGTCCATGTTTGAGATCAGCTCGTGTTTGGCAATAAAAATAAATAAATCATTTTGAACTCTGGCCATTGTTCGTTCGTACGAAACCTCCGCAGCAATTAGTGCAAGAAATTTTACAAACAATAAGATCAAAACACAGAACTAAGACAGAAACGAAAAAACAGCAGCTTGCCTGGGAATTATGTCGCTTAATCGACTTTTGTTGGTGTATTTTTCATTTTTTTTTGCAAGGCGGCCGAGGGTGGGAGTATTCAACACCCTGAAATCGGCTGAAGTCTGTATTTTAATGTAGCAAGCCAAGTTACGCAAAAAGAGGGTACTCTGAATATTTAAGAAAATATCTGTGTCAGGAAAATAAAACTATTCTTCTTAAAATATAAAATAAATAAAATAATATAATTAAAAAGAAAATGAAATATATAAAGCTAATTAAGATAGAATTTAAAAGAGTTTCTAACAACTTGTTATTTTTTTTTTTGAACATTTATTTGGATTCGAGTTCGAGTTCATATACATCTGTATATTTTAAGAATCTTTGCAGACTTTTGGCTTAAGAAACAAAGGGTCGTAGTTGGGGTGTATCCGGTTTTTACATTGTATATTTTCTTTAAATATTTATTTAATATTTATTTACGGGAAAACCCGTATCTTATTTAGTAATCTTAATAATACAAGGAATTAGCGTCAACGATTTAAACAAATTTCTTCCCTAAACATGAACTATTAGCAAAGCTACAAATAGGAACCGTCCGACAGTCTTCGTAGCTAAATTAATTTTAAAATAATGGAAAGGGATATCTATAACCAATCAAAATATAAGTTAACAACTAAACGCTTTTGTATTTGATTGATTTGATATTAGCAGCAATGGTTGGTGGATCTGGTATGACGGGAAATAGATATCCAAAATAATAACGAATCTTTTATTTGCATCAATCTCTCACAGTCTTACTTCTGCCTTAGTTGTCGCTTTGCTTAATTTACCTTGCCTAACTAACCCAAAATAATAGACAGCTTCAATTGCTCGATTGACATTTAGCCGAATACCCGTCTGCCACGCCCACGCGGTTCAATGAAAAATTAGGCAAATGATTTAACTCCAACAACATGTCATGACTCGACTCGACTTTGTGAAATGCATAATTACTAATATCAACAGCAGCCATCCCACAGAAGACAATGAGTAGGCAGAAAGGCAGTGGCAGCGCCAGAAAGCCGAGGCAAGCAGCATACAATGTGCGGCTTGCAGCTTTCTGCAAATGCCACAGTGACACACTAACGGGGTGACTTCAAAAGCCGCACAGCAGCAACAACAATCACGCTAGCATCGCTCCAAGACATCGAATGCAAAAACAAAAATTATGCAACTTTTTCAGAGCTCGGCCTGCCCGACCAGCTGCAGCGAGTCGAGGCACTGGAGCCAACTGCAGCAGTAGTTTGCCGGACTCCTGCAGTGGCCTAGTAGCTTGTCCAGATTTGGGAATCTGCCGCTGCTGCAGTTTGATTTTGGGAAAGATGTTTTCCAACAGATTTCCTATTCAATTTAGGACCGCTCGACGGTTGAATGCACCGCAACGGCTTTGCTTGCCACAGTTGGACCGCTTGACACAGTTGTCTTCACAGATAAAGAACTTGAAGGAGTGTCGGCCGGCAGTCCCAGAGAAACACTTTCAATACGGAAATTGCAAGTAAATGGGAATAAATCGCGGAGATTCGGGTTCGGTGCCTGAGTCTTTTGTTTCGCTCGTTTGATGCAGGTGAAAGGATTCGCCTCGCTTTCGTGCGAAACACACCCGTGGCTAGACTAGACCAGTCCAGACCACGATTTATGGCCATAATGGGTGGGTAGTTGCATAATCGGATTGAATGCGATGCGGTAGCATTTATAAGCTTAATTGTTTGCAATTTGAATGCATTGTCAGGTGGGGCGAAGATGAGTCTGTAAAGATTATTAGTAGAAGTCAGAAGTCAGGGGGGTCAATAGTAAATTTATGTCAAGATTTAATCTAGGGTAAGACACAGATTAACTACAGCTAAGGCAGCGTAGATGGATAAGTAAACTCAAGCCATTCAAGCCTGAAGGAAAGCAGTAGTTAAAAAGGAAGTATGATAACTATGGGAGACGAAGCCTCTATACCCTTGCAGCTTGCAATTGGATTGATTCGGTCAAATGAAAAATCCTTACTAGATGAGTTTCTAATTTTAAACTAATTTATATCACACATTTTTTGATTTAAAAGAGAAATTGCCACTTTTATTTTACCTAGTCGTCCGATTTCGATAGATAGAAACCACTAATTTTAAATTTGTGGAAGAAAAACGTATATCACAAGGTCTATGTGTAAATGGAGTAAAATATCGACGCTATGCCAGTTTTCGTATTATTTGTCTATTTATATATCAACATGTCACCAATAAAATATAATTGTCAAATAAAATGCTAACCCCGATTCTAAATTATAATATATCTCAGTTTATTATTTATGAGTGATTTATGGGCTAAATCGAGTAGGCTGTTGATTGTATTTTAGAATATATATACTAAAGAGGGTCGAAAATGACACATTCACTGCGTTAACATTTGACAAAAACTATAATAATATAATAATAATTATAATAATAATAATAATAATTACAATAACAATATCCATTCATATATTTATTAATAATATTGGTTTTAAGCCAATCCTTTTCCGTAAGATGAATTCCCAATAATTTTGTTTTATCATAGTTTTGAATGTATGTATAAATATTAAATTCTATTATCAAAGCTTCAGTAGATTGAGCTAATTCAGTGCTCGATAGGAAACTTTCCAGGTTATGTTGTTGACTAAAGTTGATGTTTTTGCGAGTTAGAATAGTTAGAACTTGAATAAGGAAATTGCAAACAATGCCTTTTGCTTGGGATATGGTAAAAAATATTTTGAATGATGTGAAAACTATGTTTAGAAAGTTATTATATTTAAAAACATTGCAAGTGTTTGAAACAGAATGAGATTTCATAAGACCCATAAATTGTTGTTAAGGAAAACTTTAAGACTATGAAGTATTGATTTGACATAAAAATATAGCCTGGCCGATCCTATCTCTAGTTTTTGCAATAAGGAAATTCCCAACGTTGCTTGCGCTCCCCGATGCTTCAACTCATCGTGGCGGGGTCAACAGACTTAGCATTTAGCTGAAATGCGATCATGCAGCATGTCAATGACTTGAAATGCATTGTGGCTGCGGCAAGTACGGGTATTTCAATTGCCGTCGGCTGGCCAAGTGAACCAGCAAGTCGTATTGCAGGGCAGGCAGAAACAGAAGACACATGTGCGGAGATCATGTGGGAGGGACTGGGAGGCGGTGGACGGGCGGTGGACGGGGTTGGATCAGGTAGGAGTCACTGGGATTTCCAGATTGCCAAAGACGCTCGCTTCACTTGACTTGCGCAGCGGCGACTTCGATTACGATTGCGATTTCAGTTTCGTTTTCAGTTTCGGTTTTTGGTTTTTGGTTTCGGATTTGGGTTTTGGATTTTCAGTTTTGTGATCGAGAAACTGGTGCAAGTTTTTTGCCGCGATTTTGTCGTATGACGAATTCAGCTGTGGCTGGCAAACAGACATGCATTTTGGCAAAAGGAAAAATCAAATACTAAAACTAAACCAATTCATTTCGCAACTGGTCGACAACAGTTTGACGTCGCAGACGCATTCAACTTGGATTTTGGCGATGAACAAGTTGGCGGTGACCTTCAAAAAGCCACTGACGATATTGTCGTTCATTAGAGCAAAAGTTTCGCATTTGGCAACATGGAACATGCTGAACGTCTTTCGGTGGCCTTTTCTCAGGCGCTGGCAAACAGCGAGCCAGCCAGCAGCAGCGCCGAGAATTGCGAAAATTCGTTTTCAGTTTTCCATCTTTTGTCGTTCGCCGCTTGCGCTTGTGTCTCCATCATTTTGTGGCAATTAATTAAGTTTCTGCAAATATGCGTACGTCCCCAACATCGGATCGCCGCCACCCACCTCTCCCGCGCTCGGCGCCAGAAATATTGTTTTAATTGGCCGCCGTTGGTTGCCGCAATTTGTTGCCATGTCTCTCTCAGCCGGATTGGTTATTATTGCGTAATCGCGGCCAGATCTCCCAGATCGCGATCGCCAATCGATGCGGCATGGGTGGGATCTCTCTTTCGATTATGGGCGACTTCTGGGCCAATGATTTATGAGTTATCAGTGCTCCAGTTAAGAGCCCGCCGAAGTAGAGGATGCTGGTTATGAATATTCATATATTCCAGTCATAAATGTTATTATTAATTTCGTTGACTTTGCACATACAATCATATTTCTTGCATTTCCTATCCGTTATGCTCCTGGAAAGTCTGAGTTCCAATAAAGAAACCAAAAAGCTCGTTAGTTGTAAAATTTAATAATATGGAAGAATTAATAGAGGACTATTTTATTTTCTATCATAACCGTGATAGAAACATATACCTTGCTGTAATGAATATATAGATTCCTGATCATGTAACTATATTAGGTGGCACTGAAGATGACGCAGACACCTTATAGAAACGGAGGGTATGGGAATAGTTGTAATTTACATTTTTTATTGTATGTCTTCCCTATAAAGTCATCTTTATGTTTTACGCCATTTATGTCAGCAAGCTCAGATAGTTTTAACTTTCTGTGACACTGATACGTTATTTATAAAATTAAGTAAAGAAAATACCAATCTAGCAACAAACTATTAAATCCCGCCTATTGAATTGATAACCGCAGACAAAGATGCGGCAGACGTAGCTAGTGTAAAATTAAATAAAAGCCCATAATGAATTGCATTTGTTTCAATTATTATAATAAAGTTAAAAAGTTATCAGCATAAATACTCATTGGCAAAGTTTTATTAATGGAATGGAAACATGATGGAAAATAGATAGAACGATGCCAATTACAAAAGTTTCAAAGCTATCAGTATGCCTTGTATTATTTTTAATGTGTCTCAAAGTGTTTGACCAAGTCTACCTTCGTTATATTTCAATGTTCTAATTGAGTTCAGGCTTAAACGCAGCTTCTATGCAATTATTAAAGAATATATTTTATTAATTACCATGCAGCTAAGGAAATCTTGGCTACACTGAACATTCTTGCTCAAACTAATTTGACGTAATTAGACCCTTAGCTCGACGACAATTAAGCTTGATGGAGAGATCCGCTTTGTAATGGCTTGCAGTTTCGTAACCCAAAAGACAAGCCAAGTCAAGATCAAAACTAATGTAGGTATTCCAGCGCGAGAAGCGGAGCGGACTGACACCTACGAGAGTGGCTGCAAACACGAGAGTCAAGAGCACGTTGCAAATAAGAGTATAATTCGCAACAAATTACTGCTGAGATATGGAATAACGAATGCATGCAACTGCAAATAGCTCCGGCCACTCCCCCGTGGATGTGGGCACACGAGGTCCGCAAAGCCGCCGACCTTCGCGGTGGGTTTAGTTCAGTTCTTGGGCTGGATCCCGGGAACCAGTTCTGTCCCAAGGCGGATCGGCTCTCTTTTGTTTCTAAATCGAAGCAAAAGAAAATTAAATCAGAAATTAACAAGAACGGGTGACTTTTTATTAGAAAGTTGTTTCAGTTCCGTCTTTGTCGCTAGCAACGTCCTTGGAAGCGGGCCGCAAAGTCGCCCAGAGGGCTTTGGCCCCCATTAAAACACAAACGGAGCCGAAGAGGGTTCGCATCCCGAAAATAAATAAGCTGATCTCTAATATATGGTGAGCACGCTTAGAAAAACTGTTTTAATTGCCCTCGTTTGGGTAATACGTGCGATGGACCAAACCGGATTTATGTTTATTTTTTTATTCGAAGCAAACAAATGCTAAATAGCCCTAAACTTAATTGATACAATTCATCAAATGCAAACATGTTAAGAACTTTTTGCAGTTTGAAAGTTGATATTTGGGCATTTGATATTTGACGAGGAAAAACCCCGCTAAGTTCGTTCACTTGTCGTAAAAGCCTGAAAATACCAAGTGTCTTCTCGAGTCCGTCCTACGCATGCTGCTAAATGTTACTAAAATTTACGACCGACTTTCAAATGAACTCCACTGACGCTGGATCGGTCTCTGGTCGACCTTGCGCGTGTCTTGTCTGAATCTGATCGGAGCTCATCTCTTCACTTATTTACCTCACTTTACCTGTAATTGATTAGCCTATGCGATGGCTTTTCCTTCCGACTGAAAGCGTAAGCTGGGCGAATTCGGGTCATGTCAGGCCAGGTGACTGGCATGGTGAGAGGAGATCCAGCTGCTAAGAGCAGGAAATTGTCTGCAAGGACACGTCACAAGCGAGATATTCGAGGAAGACTTTCAATGTGATTAATATCAGAAATATCAAAGTAATTTAAGAAACTGAATGGTAAATTGCTGGCAACCTTGAAAATAAATTGGAGAAGAGACTTTTTGCATAAGCATGCCATAAATGTTGTTTAAAATTTAATTATCAAAAGAGTGGCCTCTTAAATTGTTATATTTATTTTCATTGTTTATTACATCAATTTGTAACTACCATAGAGCAGAGCCAATCTTTTCTTAACTAAGTAACTTCATAAGCTAATATGTATTTGACATATAAATATCCAACAAAATAAAACATTTCATTAATAATGATAAACTCTTTATTTACAAAATATATAAACAAGACGTTTTACAGCAAGGAACCCGATAGTAAACTACATACTTCCAGCAGCAAACCAGTCAGAAAGCCATTCGAATTAAGTTTTATAATTTTTTATTTATTTATGTCCTTAATAGATTTTCACATAGATATTTCTGTTGTTATCCATTCAATTCATTGTGCGTTGAAACCCTTCACTGATAAACGGAGCCGGCTAAGCTGTCCATAGACGGCGAAATCTACAAACAGTTAGCTGGTATTTATCCTAAACTCGAGACCTCGTGCCGCACAATGGCTTCCATTGGATGGCTGGATCGGAAATAATTTACAAAAGGCGTTGCTTGCATCGTCTTGGGGTCTTAACAGCTACAGAGAGTGGCAGGGCGGAAGGGGACCTTCCAGGGTTGGTTTCTGCGCGGGACGGTAGGATTGGAGGGGAGGACTGACAGGTGGTGTGGATTGTTGAAGATGTTGCTAGATTTCCTCGGCTCATTTCCAGAAAGTCCGCTCGCTCCAATGGAATCGCCGCCGTCCGCTTACTTGTGGTAGCCGTGGTGGTCGGCGTAGACGGAGGCGTCGTGTCCGTAGCCGCTGACGTGTCCGTAGCTGCTCACCGGGTAGCTGCTGACGGCCACGGTGGGGGCGTGCTTAACCACGGAGTGGGACACCACGGGCACCTTTACGTAGACGGGATAGGGGCGGTCCACCTGCACGGGCACGGCCACCTTGACGGCCTTCTCCACATAGACGGGGTAGGGCTTGGCCACCGGCACCGGGTAGGGCTTGGGCACCTCAACGGGCACGGGGCGGTCGACGGGCACGTGGATGGGCACCTTCTCGTGGCGGATCACCTCGTAGGGCTGGGGCACTGGCACGGGCACCTTCACGTACTCCTTGACGGTCACGGGCACCTTGCGGATCACCTCGTAGGGCTGAGGCACGGGCACCTTGACTTCAACGGGCACGCGCTTCTCATGGACCACGGGATAGGGTCGGTCCACGTGCACGGGCACGGGGATGCCCTTGGTGATGGTGATGGTCTTGTGCACATCGGCCTGCTTGCTGATCACATAAGGGGCAGGGGCGTGGTGAACGGCCACAGCGGGAGCGGTGTGACCGATGGCGTAGGCCGGGCCACTGTGACCCACGGAGATGGGGCCGGGGGCGGAGTGACCGGTCAGGCCGTAGCCGTGTCCGGCAACGGATCCGTGTCCCAAGTAGCCGACATCCAGGCCAGCGTGGCCATAGCCATAACCCAGGTCGAGCAGGCCGCGCTTGTCCAGCTTCTTCTCCAGCGGCACCTTCTCGCCCTCGGTTTTGCTGGCGCAGGCCGAGGCCACCAGCAGAGCGGCTAAGCAGATCTGAAAGTGATCGGGGAGGCGAGGAGGTATAAGCAAAGGATTCAATATAATTACCACTGATTCCTAAGCTCTAACTTGGCTATATATGTATTTATTGGATAAATCAGTTATTACTTAAAACTACTCTTTTATTGTTTTTTTTTTTGCTGCTGTGTTTTTTTTGCGTTTTTTTAGGGACATATGCTAGCTGCATTGAGCATCAAGTTCTGTTTATTTTTTTACATTTTTAAATTGAAGAAATCTAGTTCCTTATTAATTTTTATACTATTAATATCCTCAAGGGTCGTTTAAGATTGAAATATTATTGTTCTACACCCCTTCTGCTTTGCAGGTTTAAGCCAATTCTGCTCACTAGGGCGATTACCTAACGATAAATCACACCTGCTTGGCCCTTTTGCATAGTTTAATCGATTACTCAATCGCATTAGAAAGTGAGGGCGATATGACGCCCAGTTCGGCGACTGTTGTCTCATCGGTCTCCCTGACGATTCAAATGGCCAGGTGAAATTCGTGCGTGCCGCGCATAAGCGATGCGGCCTAGAGTCACGCCCACCTTCCGGCCCCCCTTGGGGACTCGGGGTTTGCGTCACGTTGCGCATGCGCAGTCCGCGTCTCGGCGGTGCATTGGAGTTGCGAGTGCGAGTACGAGCTGGCTTTAATTGACCAAATGAACCGAGTCGATTACGGCCTGCCATTAGACGTGGCCGGCACTCCAATTATGATCGATCAGTTAGCAGGCTCTTATTAGCCATGTTATTCAAGTTGAAGTTTGTCATTTGCTGCGGGCAATTTAACGGTTCGTCATGTTTCGGGAAGTAACTGGTATCGAATATTTGCAATTCAAAAAAGTCTGCGAATATCCCAGGGAACTAGTGTGATTTTATGCTTTTGTTATGAGTTAATGCATTAATAGAAATTAGTTCCAGATGGTATTGTTCTGTATGTGGGAGTTGCAAACGCAATTGCAGTTCTGTAATTCTCGCACTTAAAGATTCTTTCCTTTCACCTGAGCTCACTTATTCACCTATGTATGGTAATGTCTTGCATGCTAATTGATAGATTTTTCTTTAAATTAATTGCACTATGTCTATTGTACTTACGAAGACTTTCATTGCGGAGTCAGTTGGGATTGCCAAGGCTGCAAATAAACAGAGAATATGATTCAGATATTAATTGTAGATGTACAATTCGATTTTTAAATAATAGTAAGGAGAATAACTTTTCTTCTCGATCGGAGATTCAAATTTAGGTACACAAATTCAAGGCACAAGTCGGGACACAAAACACTATTTTAAATTTGAAATCACTTTGGCTTGACAATATGTTTATCATGAGGCATTGTTCGCATTTCTTAAAACAAACGAAAATAAATTCAGGCTTACAAGCGACTCAGTATCAGGCAAAATAGACTGTGGAAGGATTGTAGAATCACAAGCGATTCCAAACCTTTGACTGGATGCTGTCTGTGGTCAGTGGCGCGCTTTTATACCCCCAAAGAGTTTTTGTGTCAAAACGAAACTGAAAACGTTCGAGCCAAGTTGTCGAGCGCTGGCCGAAAGCTTTTCTCACTCCGGGCCCGAGCCGGGCCAAGACGCTCTCTCCAAAGCTCTCGGCCTGGCCGGGCTCTGTGCCTGTATTGGTGCGCTTTGCCGGTGTATGCGAGCGACTCGAAAAGTTGCAAGCGGAAGCGCTCACCACCACAAAGGCACTCCACCAATACCAACAGCCGTCCTCGGCTACTCAAGGGGCCGGAGTTGGATCATAAAATATTGGAGCAAATTCGGACTCGTTAAAAAAAAGCCACAATTAAATAAATTAACCAAAGCTTGAATCGATATTTATCTTGGGAAAATCCCGCAGAACTTCCTATGATCAGCGATTATTTATGTGCGGATCTCGGTAAACAATCTTCGAGACTCTGCACATTTTATTATTGTTCCCAAAATATCTTTTAGTGAAAGGTCATATGTCTATCAAAAATTGTTCGTTTGTTTGTTTCAGAAGTAAACAGATTTCTCCGAACCTGATTTTGAGAATCAATGAAAAGGTATTCATTTAAGAAATTTTATTGCCTTTGTGTTGATTCCATTAGGCAAACAGAGATGGCTTAATAATAACATATTTATAAATCAGGATTTCAATTTAAGATGCCAATAAATCAGAGTAAATAGTAGGAAAGTTTAACTTAAATTGAAATTATTTTAAGTGAATAATAAATATAATTTTTGTTTGAAATAGATAAGTTAGTCAATTCGAATGATAACGTTTTAGAAGACCAGAAATGTTTGTATTGCTTATGGCGGTGACTCCATTTACTGCTTGAAATAGACGGACGTAAATTTAAATCGTAAGAGTGCTCAATTAGTTTATTACTTTTATTATTGGCTTATTATTTACCAAAACGACCAATTGCTGCCCAATGAGTTTATGTCTTTATATTTCAAGAGTAATATCTGCTTTTATTATAGCAAGGAAAATATAAATTTGCCTAGTATACCCGTAAAAACCAGAAAGGAAGCTAACATGCTAAAGTTTATATACCCTTGCAGATAATAATAACTAATAAATAATAACAAAAAAAATATATAAATTTGCTTAATATACCCGTAAAAAGCAGAAAGAAAGCTAACATGCTAATGTTTATATACCCTTGCAGATAATAATAAATATTAAATAATAACAAATAAAAAACTACTTCCAAAAGTTAACCAGATTGAGAGACTAATTTGCATTGTAGCGGACAGATAGGTGCACAAATACTCGGATAGACAGGCGGACAAACGTTTATACCAACATTGTCTCGTCTGCTGATCAAGAATATAAGTACTTTATGGGGTCTAAGATCGTTCCTTTAACGCGTTGCAAGCTACTGATCTAAATAATAACATCCTGCAATGTAGAGCTGCATACGATTTTAATTGTTGTAAAGCGATCGAATCGAAGATTCTGAATGATAGTCTATATTTAAGTATTAAGTATTAAATTAGTATTTATATAACAGAAATAATATTAACAAGTAAAACTAGATTTAAAAAGACTTTATTGCCTTAGTTTTTCAGAATAATAGGTTTTATTACTATTATTAGTAATTATATTAGTAAGAAGCCTTTTAGTTCTGTTGGTAAACAGAAACTTATAGCGATTCTATGCTTTAAATGTTGTTAGGCGTCAGTGACAATGAATCTTGAAAAAGGGATCTGACCAAGAATCGAGTTCTTTTGTCAACTGAAAACAACGATTAAATAGATTTAAGCATTGATTTGTTTGCAGCTCTACTGCGAGGATAAAATAATAAGAGGACATTACATACTTCTGCCATGACATCATATGTAATAGCTTAGCTATATATCTATAAATATGTATAAGTATTGGGCTTATCGGTACATCCGATATCTGTGTTGACATAGTTTTCGGTTGCATAATACATTTTTATTGATAACATGAAACATTATAGTTTTACACATTGTATTTATGTATATATAGGGCTTTCCGGTTCGCAGCCGCCAATTGTCTCAGATTGCGCCCGTGATCTTCCGGCAAAAACAAACAGAAACGGAAGTTGCATAGTTGGAATGTCTCGGCTTCTTTGATGTCTCAATCCACGCGGAAAAGATGGCAGCGGTTAGGGGCAGTGAAAACTGATGCAACTGCTGTACATATCGGTGTGGGTCCAGGGCTCGGGTTTCATCTTTGCAATCTGTGGCACAGCCCTACAAAATGTAGTTTATATTGAAGCAATTAAATGCGACATATATTACGACACAATTTAAAAATTGTGTTGTTATACGTCCTTAAAATTAAATTGAGCTTTATCCTAGTTCAACAAATTCCATTTAGGTATTAAGGTCTCATATCATTCCCAAATGCCATGCAGGCCAGTGTTATTGATTATCGACAATGTTGCAAGTACGGACCCAATTCGTGGGTGACTGTGGCGTGGAACCCCGACTGGGACTGCAAATGGATCTGTGACTGGGGCGGGGACCTCCGCTGGGAGTCGGATCGGGTGCCATGCGTGAGATCTGCACTCTGCCGCAAAAGTGAAAGGCCTTTATGGGTCGGCGCTGCAGTGGCGCTGCATTCGCACAAAATCAGATTATATATCAGCGGCTGAGTCCGTGATTTGGCAATTGCCAGCATAATTATTTGTTAATGCGCAAAATGAAACCTGTTGGATGTTGGACGCGCCAGCGCGCCAGCCATCTTGACAGCCTAAATGATATGCGTGCGCCGTGATTGACTAATCTTATTGTCTTGCTCTGGCAGACGGGAAAGATATTTGCATTTTCTATTGTCTTTTCCAGATTCTACAAAAGCCATCCAACTAAAGCAAACATTTAGCGATCGATACACAAAGCAGCTTTCCAACTTTGAAAACATTTTGTCAGCATTTTAATTCAAACTTTTTACCCTCGACCAATAAAAAGCTAATATAAAAGCATTTTGTTTAATTTGTGCAGAGGAACGATAGCCTAAAATACTCCGCTGCATTAGTTTGAATCTTTTGTTCCTTATTGACTTATCAAACAACTATCAAAAACATTAAAAACTGTCTCCGTTCTTGAAGAAAATTTAGAGTGGCTTAGCTGGTCCATATTCATGAACTTGTTTATTTCTTAATAAGACCAGAAGCTATGTTTGTGTACTAATACATTCAATACTCGAAAGAGGGATTTTTCAATAATAGATCTTTAAGCCAGAGAGGAAACTGATTTGTGGAAGGACTTGCACTTCTCATTGTGATCGAACTGTTATATATACTAGTATATAAAAAATAGTCGACAGATTTATTTATATTAAGTTTATAAATCGTCTGATTTTGATTTAATTAAACCGTAATTAAAGTATCCTCTGCAAGTACTTAAAAATGTCCTTTTTTGAAGACCTTGCAATTATCAGAAAAACAAGTTTAATTAAATTCGTTAAAGGCAGTGGAATTACATTTTATACAATTGCAAGAATAAAAAATAATGTTGTCTATTGATAGCGGACAAATCGAGAAAAACGATCCCTTTTTGACACGCCCCAAATACAGACTCAGTTCTGTATCTTCCTCTGTGTTACAGACACCTCCTCTGGACTGCAGGCCTGTGGCCGACAACTTTTACTTTTTGCAGAAATGAGCCGTTTTCTATGTTTGTCCAGATGGAACTGAGCCAAGTCTGGCCGGACTGGGTTGCTGCAGCTGTTGGCCTACAGCACTGAACGTTACAATTTTGTCAGGCGGCGACGTTCGAACAAGGGAAACATTGCACAGGAAAAAATATTTCGATAAAAAAATAACAAATATTTTTTATAACTCAACTGTCTTTTACAAGTTGGGCAGAATGTCCTCTCTATTTGCTCCATTCTATTGTACTTCATAAGTAGTTGGCACTTCCTTTTATTGGAAACTAAATTATTTTAAAATGTTGAATAGACAGAAATGTAGTTGTTGTATTTATTTCCTTTATTTAGCATGTCACAATATACAATTTAATATACTTTCTTTCACTTATGAAAGTCCTTTTCATTCTCTTCAGAATTTCTGATAGTGTAAGAGAGAGCAAGGGAGGCAGGTTGCCGTGCGGAGTCTCATGGATGCTTTTGTTGTATGCGGTTGCAAGTTGCAAAATCCCAGCCGACCTCCCTCGCCGCCGATTGCATTTGGGCTTCGGTTTCAGCTTGAATTTTTATTTGCTTCTTGGACTCCGCTGTGCGGATTCTCATGTTCGAAGTCGCCATAAATTGTGGTCAACCGATGCGACGTAATTCATTGATTATAACGACAACAATAACTGCAAAGCCCCGCTGCCCCGATCCTGTACATTTGCTGCATGCTGATTTATGGCCAATTGTTTGCAGTGTGTTAATGTTTGGATATTGTGACTTTGGTGCACTCTGTTGCGGTTCGTTTCTAGAGTTTGCCCAGTCCACTCGCCGACACTCTTCTTGGCCCCAACTCGGGCCAGATCAGCCGAATATAATTAAGGCTTATTAGGGCCAGAAGGTGGGCTGGCAATCCTCACTCACCTGAATGGCATGCGATAATTCACACAATTGTAAGCGTGCTGATATGTAGTGGCAGTTAGGAAATGGTCTGGGAGTTTCCACCTTTGGCGATCATACATTTTTTTATGTAGAGCCCAATGGAGTAGATTCGACATCCTCCCAGCTTACCCAATGTTGGTATTTATTTATAGATTAAATTGGTAATAATGGTGTCATTGCAATTAAAGATTATCTTATTCAAGTTCTTGAGAAACGTTAAGAAAGGGTTAGAAACTATAAGGGCTTACAGTTCGACGCTTCCTTGGTTTACAATAACTTTTAAGTTATAATAATAGCACAATCTTTAAAGTTTTCGAGCTACAAAATATACATTTTTAATGCTAATAAAGTTACCTGAAAAAAGTAGAAAATGGTTAAGACCTAAACACAACTGCAAACATAACAACTTTTATGGCAATTCGAAAAGGAATTGGCTCAAGATCGCTGCCACGGGTATGGGTTGCCTCGAGTGAATTGTCTGGCGATTTGGCTCGGTAGATTATTGATTTATGCGCACGGATCTGGCGGATAATCGAGACATAAACAAAGGTGATCTCGAATTCAATGCTAATTAGGTTCGAAAAGGCGGACTTAGAACAACAAATATTAATAAGTCTTGTGGCATGTAGCTCGCAAAATAGCGAGCGCTGAAAACGGATCGGAATTGGGTTCGAAATTGAAATCGGAATACGACTCCGAAGTTGAAACTGAAAGTGCATTGTGCAACGCACTGCATCGCCATCCAAGTCGACATCAACTCGAACTCTATTTATGGCCAAGACAAAAACCGGACCGACTTCTTGCCTACTTGGAGCGACTGCATCCGCAATGTTTCTAAACGAGAAGAGAAAAACAGTCGGCGAAGAAAATAAAACAACAAAATAAAACTTAGTCATCTGACTAAGATCCAAGTCGCGATCTTTGAAGGAAGCTGTTGACCATTTGTTGTGGTGGTGGCCGGGCCACAGCTTAGTCCGCACTTGGACCACACGCCCATGGCGCTTAAATGATTTGCTGGCCGGGCCAATTCGGGCAGCCAACAGGGCGTATACCTAATGCCCGGCCATTGGCTCCACTTCGACATCGCAGGCTGGCCACGTTTTCTGTGCACAGTTTTGGCATTTTGACATATCAAGTGAAAAACTTAAACGATTTCCGACAAGTAACCAGTTTGGCGCTTTGCTTGTTTTTTTAGTTTACAAAAACTATACATTACAAATGCGCATACATTTTTGGTAAAATTTAAATAAATCTAAAAGTTGTAAATTAGAATGAGCAGGTAAAGTATTTCACGAATTTCCTAATGAAACCCATATGTCACCGAAGTGTAGTTAAGATAACAGAAGTTGACATTCTGGGTTATGTAACAGTCTTAGATTTTTATAATTTTGAAGAGGATGCCACAATTTTCAGTTAAACGTTTGTAAAGCAGTCAAGGAGTTATTTTAGACTAGGGATGACATAAGAAAAGTCGATATATTAATCGATAATTCATCATTGCGATACATAGTTTGTGTTGTATCTCAATCGTTATGTTTGTTATATCGGAGCAATTTAATCGGAAAAGGAGTCAAATATTTAAAATAAATACTTCCGTACATTTATAGATTATATAGTTATTTTTATATTAATTGTTCGATATGTAAAATTCCGATACATCACAGTTTACGATATTTAAAATATATCGATATATCATTTCAGACTTTTCCTCTCGATATGTACCCCTATTTCAGACCCTAAAAAATAGTTATCATTTAATTTATAAGACTAATCTCTTCGTTTTAAAGCAATCTGAATAAACCATTCAATGATCCGAAAAATTATTTTAACATTCTCAAGATACGAAAATTGTTATACTTTCAGAATCAATATCGGATCAAACAGCCATTTATTATATCAAACAGCTGCTATAGAAGCGATCCGTAAATTTAGGAAAATTGACAGGACTTCTATGCTTTTATACAATCACCAGAAATGATTGTATAAAAGCGTAGATGTCCTGTCAATTTTCCTAAATTTGTTTATATTTGTGTAAAAGAAATCGTTCGAATATACCTTATATCTTTTTTTACAAAGAGTTTACTTAGTTTGAAAACTGCAAGGGTATACAAATATCGGATTCTTTATATTATTGTCATTATACATATATTTGTATATATATGTGGCACGTTTAAAACACTTAATTTACACAACCAAAGCTCATATGGATCTGGACAGAAATGATTTGGATATTTAATGATTTGATGACCGTGTATTCTATGATTAGGTCAATCGACTTGCCTTTTAACTTAATCGACTAAGACGAAGAGGTTAAATCGCAGCATTAAACCTATATACTCTCAAAACCTTATCACAATATTTGAACTTGAAAGTCTTAAACTTGTTATGATATAATTAATTGAAATTGCTCTCGGATTCCCCCACTGCCACATTACAAAACCTGACCCGTTTCCACCTGATGAACATGCGCATGTAAGTCAAGGTCAGCCCCACAAGAAACAGCACAAAAAACCGAAAAGTGTAAGTCGTAAAAAGTCAGGCACCGCCGAAGTTATTTTCGCTTTGTCAAGCGAGACAATAAGAAATGATATTTGCCCTAACAGCAGCCGCATTAGCAGCAAATTACAGGCCGCAAAGTAATTTGAGGTAGACCCGCGAGTACCTCGCGAAACGATTGAGTGCATTCATTCATGGGTCCGTCAGCAAGTCAATCAGACTTGACCAGTCGACTGGTCATTCGGTTCGGCCAATGGACATTGAACCACTTTCGGGACATGGCTAGCAGCTACTGATCTGAGCCCACTGCCACTGGTGACCTCCATTAGTGACATTCACATCGGTCGGAAAAATTCGATTTGAATTATAAGCTCAAACCAGATATACATAGTCATGCCATATAGGGAGAACTAGAGTGCGATCTGTGTGTGCGGCGGCGGGGAAATCCGAAGCTTTTCTAATAGAAGTTCTCGCTGGCTTTCCTTGAGTTCGCTGTCCGTTGTCCGCTAGCCGCTGTCCGCTCCACTGTCCAGCTGCGAGCCCCCAGTCGCATTGTGCAAGAAGTTAAAGCCAGAAACGAGACAGAGGCAGAAATGTCAATTGCCTGCTTAGGGGAAAATAATCATCGATAGTTTAGCTGGCCCATTCAGCGATTCAGCAATTGGCAAAATGAATGGCTTGGCCGAAACCCGATCATTAGCAGCGATCGCATAAACGACATCGTTCATACGCCCGGCGGCAGCGGTAGCTGAATAATTGTACCCGCTTTGTAGTCTCGGAAAATTAAAGATTTTTCGCATATTTTTCACCAGGCTCACCAGCACGCTGCTGGCCTCTCCAACACATGCCTCATGCTCCTCGCTCCGTGTTCCATGTCCAAGACGTTGAGCAGAATTTTCGCAATATTTAATTTTAGCACAAAGCACCAGCACTGGCTGCACTGGCAACAAAAATTGGACTAATTGCCGACAATGTTGGCTCTGATTGACTGGACCAAGAGGCTGAGACTGCGACTGTGGCTGGGACCGAGTCTGAGTCTGAGACTGGCCGAGTGTTTGATTGAATGATTGAAGGAATGGCAAACGTTGGGGCACCAACACAAACATACGACGAGGCAGCTGCCTAATCCCTGTTATTGGGTCATGTCGCGTCTCTGGGAAAATGTGGCGACGATGTGGCAATGTGGCAACCGCGTTGCTGCCAAGTGCCAAAAACATAACACACCACAGACTAGCAGTAGCAGTAGCAGTAGCAGTTGCAGTTGCAGTTGGTACTGTTGCCGGTGCTGATGCTGATGCACTTAATGGTGCTCCGGCACGTTGTTTCTACTTCTGGGAGTTTGGGCCCGTGTCTCGGAGCCGTGATCGAACATTGTGAAAAGCGAGCATTATGCCTTTTTTCCTAGACGAGCCGCGCTTGCAACATTCTCGCTGGGATCGAGGAATGTGTGGGACCGGTGACGGCTGAGGCTGGGGTCGGGGTCGGGGTTCAACGCCTCGACACGATCAAAGGTGAATTGGCTGGGGAACCCCCGGCAGAAGGCCAGAAACAAATGCTCGATTAGCTCTTCCCTTTCGTTTAGGAAGAGAACAAACAAAAGAAAACCATTAGTTGAACTTGTTCTTCGCTCATTAAAAGTTGGCTATGCTAAAAAATCCCCGATTCTGTTCGGAAATATTGCATAATTATTATAATTCAATAAGCCATGACTGGCAATAAAAACAGTGTTTCTCCGAAAACATGGCTCCCATTCGATTTTATTTTCGATCTTAAACTCCGGCAGGCAATACAACCTTACCTCTGGAATAATTGCCCCTTGATTGCACAGCCGTCGCCATAGAAGTGCAATAAAAATGATATAAACAAAAATGTGATTAAATGAACATAAAGCAATTGGCAATTACAAGACCACAAAACTTGACTTTTGCATGATTTCGCAACTGCAAGAAAACGACTTTGGTCGGTCCGCAGCACCGATTTGCCTTAGTTTAAGGCTTCAACTGGAGCTCGACCTTGAGCCAGAATGCAAAAGCGAGCAGCTCCACAGAGCCGGTAGCAGCGCCGGCCAACTAGCCAAGCTCTCAACTCTCCCCAAGACTCTGTCAAAGCCTTTTTACGGCGTCCAAGAAGCGTGACAGCTTCAGTTCTGCAGCTTATTTGCCATTATTGTATTAACGCCATGTTTTTCTTCCCCTCCCTTGCAGATACTTCTTCTCCACGGTCCTGCAGTTCCAGATCTACCGCGCCATGTGCCGCGAGGCAGGCCAATACATTCCCGGTGATCCCAGGAAGCCGCTGCACCAGTGCGATATCTACCGCCAACCAGCGGCCGGAAATATGCTCAAGTGAGTAGGGCCCAGAACCCAGAAAAATACTTCAACTCAGTCTATGCATTTCTCTGTGATATGCATTTTTATTTTGTATTTTAGTATGTGCTTGCTATGGTTATATCTTAAAAAATAGGTGATGGGAGGAGTAACCAGAACACTTTGTCTTGCTTTAAATAATAGTAATAATAATAATAGTAATATCTACTAATTCATAATTGTGTAAATATCATAAAATAAATGTAATTCTAAGTTTTAAACGATTACATTTATGACATTATTAATTTGTAAAAGATTTCCACCATTACTGCCAAAATGTCTATTAGCTATATGTCCGGAAAAAATGGCACCAGATAAACTTATCGTAACGTGAAAGAATAGTGTAGTGCAGTCAACAGTGCTGTTAAGTATCGGTTATTGTGCTTCAGTTATCGAAACCAATCGAAACAGCTGTATGTCTCTTCTCCTTCTCTACTTTACTAACAGATACCAGCTGTTTTTTTTCACATTTACAAGATAGCAAATCAAATTTTCTTAGCCGGGACTTTATCTGATTGCGAAACTTTGATAGTGTAGAAACGGGTAGAAAACGGCCCTTAAATTATCACATATTAAAAGTATCAATACAATTTTGATAAAAGGACTTATCGATGTTTGCTCAAAAGTATTTACAAATTCGTACCATTATCGCAATATTTTTTTTTTTACATTCTCAGGAATTATTTTCAAAAATTTCCAGAGGAAACAAAATAAACATTATAAATAACTCAAGAATCAAGACTCTGAAATTCGATCTCTAATGTTTATGCTTCCTGTTTTTCTTTAACTAAGAAATATGTGTATGCTTGTCAATAATTTTATTAGGATCTACAATTAATGTAGTTATACAATTCTTGATCTTAATAAGAATCCGATTATACTCACCTTCTTATTCTTCTTTTTTATTCTACAGAAAACTAATGGCCAAAGGTGCCTCCCAGCCCTGGCAAGAGGTACTTGAGGAGACCCTGCAGGATGGCCGCTTGGACGGAAGTGCTCTGCGGGAGTATTTCGCACCCCTTGAGGAATGGTTGCGACTGGAGAATCTTCGGACGAACGAGTACGTTGGATGGAATTACGACGGTGACTATTGCAAGCGCAGCATCGAGACAGCTGGACTGCAAATCTTCGGCGGTTACTACAATGGTGCTGAGCGCCAACTGGCTTCTTCATCACTTGGAATCCTAGTCTTCTGGATCTGCTCTTACCTTAGCACGCTTTTCCTTTGAATTTCCAAAGCATTCGAACCCGTGTTCTGCTAACAAACATTCCGTCATACCGCTGTTCCACTTACTACTTCCGCTTATTCAAGTCGCACCTATAACCAAGCTGAACTTGAATCAATGCCAAAAAATACACACTCACAATTCTAAAATTAAATAAACGAAAATAGAAAAAAAAAAAAAAAACAGACAAATTGCTCGACGGGCGGCACCCTAAAAATTGCAACAAGCCATGAATTAGTATTTATTTAATTTCTCGAACTGGGGATACTTGGTAGTTGTTTATCAGCAAAATATGATAATATTAAAACGATTTCTAGCTGATTTTTTAATGCAACTCCTAGAACTGTAACCGCTTTTGCCAAAATCAAATAACATAAAATGAAAATTTAATGGCTAACGAAATCAAGAGTATATAACCTTCTTCTATAAATTATGTGCTTACTGGTATGGTAATCTCTTAAAGTTTATCGTAGGTTTCCAAGATCCTGACATGCACCGTGGTTCTATGGATACCCCTTTTGGAAAACCTTTATCACAGCGATTGGGGGTCAGGAGGGGCTCGGGGCCGTTTAGTGTGCCGGTGGCGATGGGGGACCCATGCGGGTCATTGGAACTCCGGCGTCGCACGCACATTGCTCACTCATTTTCTGGGTTCGCTGCCTTCGCTGTTGTTGTTGCCTACAATTTAATCAAATAAAATAAATAAACTCACAAAGCTGCTGCAATTCCATAGCTGTGCTTTTGTTTTTGCTGCAGCTGCTGCTTGCTGCCTGCTGCTGCTGCCTCTGCTGCGGTTTCTGGCGGAGTTCCCAACTGGTTTTTAGCTGGGTGTGTAATTTTGATTTAATAAATTGCAGCAGCAGCAACTACAACTACATACAACATACAACAGCAACGGCAAGAGTCCAGTGTAAACAAGACAATCAACACTTGTGTGGGTTGATCGGGGGTTATGGGTGGTGGTGCACGGTCATCTCAGTGTCATTGTTCTAAAGTTTATCTTAGAAATACGACACTTTAGCTAAGTGAGCTGAGTGGCACCGCCCGTCGGATTCCTCACTGCTTGCAATTGCTTTAAACAGAGAAGTTCCAAGTAAATGAGTAAAGTGCTTTAAATTTGCTGAAACCAGATATGCAAGTAAGTCATTAATATGTGATGAGCACGCAGTTGTCGGCTAAGGTAAAGTTAATCTAAAGTAGGTCCTGTAACGCAATCGAGAATAGTTTAAATGACCACTTCAAATCATTAAGAAACGTCACAACTAGATTTTCATTTATAAACTCTCTAAAATCATAAAATAGATGTAATAGCAGAAAATCATATGAACATAAAACCTTAAAATATTTACATATAAAAGCAATTTCGAACAAATTTTTTATCTTCAGCAATAAAGATGTATGCAGATGTACTCTGAAAATTTTAGTACAATCAGATGATAAACTTGGGAGTTAGACGTTCTAGCTCCTTCTCGTTTCCACTCGCACGTACCTCATCTGGTTAGACGACTCTCATACCGTGGTTTTGAACTAGGCCAAAATAAAAATTAAACGCTTAAATATATTCTTTTAAATTAGTTATTATTATTATTTTTTAACTCAATCTATGTTAAAGATATATATATATATATATATATATAGTCTGGAAAATATGTATAATCACAATATTATCGACAAGGTTATTGTATATCAGAAATATTGGAATTTATTTATATTTAAAAGTACATTTTTAGCGTACTCTTTATATATATTTTTAACAATAATAGATAGTTAACTGACTCATCTCTGTCACATATTTATATATCAGACTGAATATTAATTTAACACACATTTTATTATATGTATATATTGTAATGTAGAGTATTGTAATATTATAGTATCTCTCAGTCGGGCAGACTGGACTGTAGCTTTCTTACTTGTGTGCATTCAAGTTGTCACCCCTCAGCAAAGCCACTTTTTCTCTTATCTTCTACATTTTTTTCATTTGCAATCTGCCATTAAATCCTGAGAGAGTGAAGAAAAGCGCAAGGCGAAAAAAATCGGAGCTAAGCAGCAGCTCCAAAGGCAATGACAGCAGCATGTTAAGGACATGATCAACATTTCAATTAAATGCAATCACTGCCCTCGTCGAGATCGCGTCTGATCGGGGAGTTGAGTCTCGTGTGCGCCTTGCGCTTCACTTTCACTCTGTAGAATTTATTGGGCAGTGCGTACTTCCGCTCTCCGAGCTCGGGTCCCGTCCCCCGGAACCCCCGGGCGGCCTTTATTAGCTCGGCGACAATTTGCAATGACAAGCGTAGTTCGCTGCTGTTATTGTAGTGTTTGTTTTTTAGAAGGAACATTCGGGTGAGTAACTGAATCACCGCCAACTGGGAAACAGTTTTCACGAGACTGGCGTTCCAAGCGTACGCGCATCGCCAATCAAGCGGACGGAACTCGGATTTCAACAGTATGCAGTGCAGTTAAAGTTGCACGGACTAAAAAAGTGAATAATAAATGAAACTACATGTTAAATTATTTTATTTCATTATTTACGAAACTGTGAAATAAATGAGCAACAATCAAAAGTGAATCCTCGTCGGTGAAAAGTTATTACGAATGAAAAAAGCTGCAAAATAAAATATTTAAATTATAAGTGCGTGCTTTAAAATCGAAATAAAAGATCAAAATTCATAAATAGGCAATTATCAATTGATAATGAATTAAAGAAGGAAAAACCTCTAATCCAGATATTCCAAAGAAAATTTAACAAGTGATTATGGAGAAACTACTCCTGCTATTCGTGGCCCTGCTCCCGCTGGGATACAGCCAAAACAGCAGCCTAAAGATCAACACGCATCTCAAGGACATCGCGGATGGGCCTGTGGCCCAGGCCTCGATCCAGGGACCCGGCAACATCTGCATCCGCGAGGAGCCGTACGTGGAGCACGTCCAGGTGCCGGAGATGCAGCCCGTGCGCGTGCGCACTTCCAGCTGGTGCATGGAGATCCCGCCGCGGTGCGCCACCTACAAGACGGAAATGCGCGAGGTGATGCGGGTCCAGGTGAGTTGCACTGCCTCCGGAGCACTGATCCCGGACTCCGGTAGGCTGCCATATGGTCGCAGGTGTTCCATTACCGGCTCTGCCTTTGCGGGCATCTCTTGCGTCACCATTGCCCAGCCAGTGGCAACACCTTCGCAGTGGCCAGTGTCCACTATTCCCCCAACTTGAGGAGCCTGCGCCAGAAACCTGATTTCGTTTTGCCCAACCAGGAAGCCGCTCACCACGATATCCATAAATCGCCCCGATCCGATGGCCGACTTTGATATGTTTTCTCATATATTTGGTGCGCTTTATGAGTTCTGTTCGCGAACAGGTGCATTGCGCAATTCTCGCAAAGCCCCGAACTGAGTTTCCTCTGCTGAGTCTGCTATGGAGAACGGAAGTGAGATCCCGGGGCGCAATCGTGGCTGCTGTTTTCAGCCGCAAGAGTGACCGGTCTTGATCCGGGGTCCTTGAGTATGAGGCCTCATGAACCGCTGGACACATGTTGCGTATGCGCATTAGGAGTAAATTACGAAAATAGTTTACTCTTACAAGAAGTTTACCGCCTTAAAAAGTTGGTGGTTAATATTATTAATAAATGTTTGAATATCTCTACATTTTGAACGTTTCTTTATTTTGTTCAATTGTTTCTGTAAAAGCTTTAAAATTAAATTTAGAATGTACTGCTTAAAAAGGGCTAGCATATTTAAAATTCTCGTTTCTATATAAAAGAAATCATTATCAGTTTAAAATTCCCAGATTAAGGAATTGGTTGTTGGCTTAGTAGGATTATTACTGTTCAAATACCCATTACATATTGCCCACTACCTCTTTCACAAATAATAAAAAACGTAATCATTTGAGGATGCGCACCCAAGACCATTTGTCTGCCTGTTTTGTCTTTGATTTTTGATTAATACGAGCTGGACTCATACTATTCAAGCAATTAATTATTTTATCGAGTTATGTCAGTCAGGTTGAAACATATAGTCGAATAATTACACCTCTCGTCGCATATTGTCTGTACTATTGTCATAATCATGATTTTCGCACAACTTTTGTTTTCAAGTTGAATAAAATAAGAAATAATTTCACGAATAATCATACTAAATTTTGTCAATCGATTACTGTACTCGAACATTGATTCAAATGCACAATACCCACTGCAAGCGATTTTTAAATGCGCAGTGGAAAAGGCGAAAAAACAACTGCAACGGCCAAGTGTTGACCAAGCTTGGCCAGAATCCGGTTGCAGTCGCCTGATCCGTGGGGCCTAATCAGGCTCAGCTGGTTTTTTCTATTTAGTTATTTATTTTGCCAGTTTTTTCGTGGACCGGGGGCAGGCGAAAAGCGAAAATAATTATGTCATGGTGTCAGTGATGGAAAGTGCTAATGAAAAGCGGAAAATCCAGCACTTATGGCCCGATCGGCCTGGATCGGCGGTATTAAGAGCTCCACTTGTGCGCAGCGAGTTGATGCCAGAGCTGTTGACACACTTTCGATTGCATCACGACACAGAGTTGCAAGCGTCGGCATCGCCATCGCCATGACAAGAGGTAGCCAGTTTTGGCTTAGTTTATTTTTTGTCGGCTTCGTATCTAATGATTTGTGCGAGTTGAGATCGCTCGCTGCTTGGCTTAAATTAATTTCATAATTATTTTAATTGGAGCACTTGAGAGGAGAAGAATCGCCTTATTGGCAGGCGGCTCGGGGCTTATTTCGCCAGTTGCAGCCATCGCGCCTCTTTAACCATCTAAGTCAACGCCTCAGGAAATTTCTTGGCCAACACTTCGCCTGCTTTTTGGTCACAAAATGCAGCCACTAATTCGCCAATTTCCGTTAATTAATTAACGTGAACATGAGCCCATAGAAGCTTGACTCTGAATGCGAAAAACTGGTTTGATCCCGCCTCTGTCCCAGCAGTAACATGAGCCACAAAGCTGCGAAGGATTTTCCGCGGATTTCCCGATTATGCAAAGATAAATTGTCATTCCAACTGATAGATGGACCCCACATGCTGTAATTCGAGAGGCCCATATGAAAATTGTCCAACTTGTATCCAATTACTGTTTATGACGAACGTTTGGAAGCCCAGCCGTAATTATGCAGAGCCAGTGAATCAGGAGACACAACTCGAATCGAATTTCTCTGTTTATATTAAAATTTCCGCCTTATTCATGTGAGGGGCGACCGCGTATTCAGTCAGTGACACAGCTCCAGATACGCGGGCCGCCGTCCAGATACAAATCCATCAACAATGCGTAAGTCGGGAAGCGGACTGGGACCAACTACCGCTCCCAGAATGAGTGTGAGAAGCTCGCTGGGCATTCAGTTATCCAATTAAATTGGCAACTCAAGGGGTATTCGCGGGAATGTGGATGCTCCTGGGGGCGGGGCAGTTCCCTTGCTTAAGCCGTCTCCATCTCAATCCATAGTTGGAGAGCGAGGGCTGTGCCAAAGTCCACTTCTTATGGGGGAACTGACACTAAGGCGTTGACAGGCCTGATGGAGAGTTCTCCACGAGTTTATTCAATTAGCGATGTCTTGTAATAATGCCCTCTTCAGTGTCAGTGGAAATCAAAGAGATTTGTGGCTCAGCTGATATCTGCTGGGTGCGAACGACTCACATCATGCATAGTTTTAGGCTCACGGATCTGCGTATATATTACAGAGCATACTTTGGGGCCTTTGTGGTTTATAAAATTTGTCATTTTCATTGCAAATCATTGAATAAGATACAAAATTTTGTATTACCTTTTAAATTAAATAATCGTTATCAATATATCGATCGAAATAATTACCGGATATGACTATAAGGTGCTTAAAGAGTAGAGAGGCCAGAAAATCTATTTTTGTATACGTAAAATTAAAATATAATTTTTTGTAGTGTCAATGCTTGAAAGCACAAAAGGAAAAACTATTTCATACTCGTATTTAAAAAAAAATTATTTTTGTACATTTCCTATCTAATAAATTGTAATTAATTTAAAAAGAAAGACAATTGTTGGATAATTCCATATTTTAATTATATTAATAAAATATTGCTACCCTCAGAAACTAAACAAAACGCGAACAGTTCGCTTTTGCTGCCAAGGATACGAGGGAAATCTCTCCGACAGCCAGGCCACTTGCAAGCCCATTTGTCGTGGCGGTTGCGGACGTGGCAGTTGCGTAATGCCGGACATTTGCAGCTGCGAAGAGGGCTATATCGGGAAGCACTGCACCCAACGTGAGTATAATGTATAGAATATATTATGTTTTTAGCTTTTGACTTTAGATTATTTTAAAATAATGATGTTTTACTTGAAGGCTGCGATCACGATCGCTGGGGCTTGGACTGCAAAAATTTCTGCGAGTGCCAAAACGGAGCTGCCTGCGACAACAAATCCGGCATATGTCACTGCTTGGCAGGTTGGACGGGACAATAGTGGGTGTTACTGTTTATTATGTTTCCATCCGTTGCATTATTTTATCCATCCGTAGTTGCGAAAAGCCCTGCCCCCAAGGCACACACGGCATCATGTGCCGCAAGGCGTGTGACTGCGATGACAAGCCGTGCCACCCTCAGACAGGAGCTTGCGTCCTACAGGACCATCCGCTAGAGCTAAATGTGAGCCATGTCATCGTGGAGACAGTCAACTCTACGCTGGAAAAGATGGGCATTATTCCACGTCCGACCGCGTCCAGTCCCCAGCCGGAGGTTATAGTCATCAAGCAACCTGCTAGCCTGCAAAGTGGCCAGCACACGCCCAAGATCATTGTGCATCAGTCGGGCAGTGATCTGCTCGAGAATCTCCACTCCGCCGCGGCCGCCGGTGTTCCCGCTCCCGAGGTTATCCACGTCATCACCAATGGCATCACCTCGCCACAGGAACACTTGGCCGGGTTCGTCGGAGGCGACACCAACACGAGCCAGGCGCCTGCCGACCATCAGTCGGGCCTCGTGACCATGCTGGTCATCATCATGCTGCTCCTGCTAATATCCATATTAGGATCCATTTACGTGTATCGCCGGCATCACCTCAAGGAGGCGAGTGTCTACAATGCAAACGGATCGGTGAATAATCAGCCATCTACCAATGGCGAGGTGGTACTCACTGGGGCCGTGGGCGTAGGCAAGATCTTTCACGAGCCGCTGCCCGAGCCGCCGGTCGTCTTCACTGTGACGCCCCAATCGAACGAGGGTATGTAAGTGTCTCAGCCGACCTTAAAATTGCTATCACGAAAACCCATTCATACGCTACAATTGAGTGTAATCGACTATAAGATACCCGGTACCCAAAGCTTTTTGTTTAAAATATAAGGATAAATCTCTTTTTCTTTAAGCTTTAAGCGTACATATTTCATATTATATCCACATAAATCAAGTCTAAGCGAGATCATTAGCTCCTATGGAGCTATATGATATAATCATAATTTTGTAGCAAATATCTGATATTTTAAAAAGATACCTAAATCGTTTCGGCTTTTGATTCTGATCAAAAATATATATTAGTGTATATATACTGTTAATTTCAGTGAATATGTTTACTTGTTATATTTTTTGAAAGAGTCCACCTAGTCATATTGCATACTTGTTTTCTACCCTTGCTCAGTTGCTCACTTCTTCTTTGTGTCCTTTACTCATCAACGATCAAAAAGTCCAACTGAACCAAAATGAGCAAGAGAGTAGACGGAATTGAGGCGAAATGAGCTGGTGCAAAAATTTTGAATAAGTGAACAACAAAGCGCAGTGAGCAAAAAAGAACAAGTGAATAAAAGAAAAATATTCACTCGCGATTTTTCGTTGACAACTTCCTTTTGATCGCTCACCCAAGAGAAACTATACAACACTAATATAATATGTATGTTATAGCGCCAGAAATTACTCCTTCAAGCTTTCCAAGCTTCTGACTAAAATAATAATTCCCTGCTGGGTATAACCATTTTTTTCAATGTCGAAAAGCAATTCCACGGGAACAATTAATAATTTATATTTAAGATAATTTTTATTACACTATATTATAGCACCATCCATTCACATTATGGTTGGTGCGTTTAGCCTTGAGCAAGTTCCTAAAAAGCGTTAACTGGTTAAACTAAATCTTACAATTACCACACAGCGCCAACAGAATTGTATGACACACCCAGCAACAACTCGTCGATCAAAACACCACCCTATGCCTACGCTAGGAAGGAGTCCCTCTATTCAGTGGTCTCGCCCAAGTCTCGCAAGGGCAGCCTGGACTCGCACCTCTACGACGAGATCCGCTACCACCAGCAGCACCATCCTCACAACCAGAATCACCATCACCAGCCACGAGCCCATCAGATCGTTCAACATACCACAACAGCCTCCGCCTTCTTGCCGCCCAGGCCGCCATCGATGCCACGGAGTGACCAGTTCGTCAACGGCGGCCATCACCCCCATCAGCGACCCCACCATGTTACCCACTTGATAATTCCGCCGCAGAACTCCAACTTTCTGCAGGTGCCCGCCCAATTAACAGCCAAGAGAATAGCTCACCTCTGAGGGTAACCGAAAATATAAAGGCAACAGTCTCGAATATATTATTCTTACATTATATATTTAAGCCGTACTCCGGCATAGACACTTTGTAGATATAATAAAATTTGGTTTATCGAACGATATTCGGTTGAATACAAATTTTAAAAATCAATGATGAGTACATCCTTTTAAGTATATCTGATAGTCTGTGCAATCAATACTTTACTATGTACATACAAAGATTCAAAAATGGCATCTTGGCAAATAAAAATTAAATAATTTAATACTTTATGGTTATAGATTGTAGGAGGTGCGATTAATGTATTTGTAACGCAGATAGCCAGCAAAGGCTATTATTCCGAACAACAATCCAATTAATCCCAGTATTGACGTTGTAGTAAGATTAAAGTTACTTGGCCAACCGTTGCCAGAGGCGTTTTCCGTGATGTTTGATGTGACAGATGAATATTTCGGCATTTTCCTGGCAAACTTTGAATGTTTTCCCAACTCCGACTTGTGTAAATTTTCAGATAATGTTTCCGTTGGAGGTTCACTGATTTCTCTTTTGATAGCCAGTTGACTTGTGTATTCCGGATAGTACAGTAGCAGCAAGAAAGTAATCCATGTAAGCAAGTACATTGTTCTATTCATATTTAAGTAATTATATCGTAGAAGTGCAAATAAGAAGTATTAACGTAGTAACACTCTGGGAGCTGGATATAAACTGCGAATGCAAATGGATTCAATTTGGGTATCAAATATGTTTTACCCCTTTGGGCCTAAGGGATTTATTTTCGATAGAAAAGGAAACAATAATATTGTGAGATTTGAAGGCTTGAGAGCTGTGCGTGTCAAAGACGAAAAAAATACTACAATTGCACAAATCTCTTGAGTGCTTTTGTCGATCGACTTCCCAGAATGAGAGCTGGTGCTGGTGCTGATAAGCCTGCTAAGTACATCGAAGTCCCACAGCAGGTCGTTCATTCGCTCCACGACACCCCAGCTTGATACTACAGGCGGCATGCTGTCGAGCGGACCTTCGGCTCTGCTAACTGCGCTGCTGACGCTGGCGACGGCTCCGTCTCTGATTGAGGCCGATTCCACGGAGCTCGAGCTCTACGGGGACATAGTGACTCCAGGAGAGTTCGAGTCGCTGAGTCTGACCCGCGAGCGCCAGCAACACCTCTGCCAGCGAGAGGTGCCGTAAGTACCAAGTACTCAGCCTGAGTTCTGCTTCGTCTTACTAAGATCTGACCATTAAACCTCTTTGTATTTGATTCCCGAGAATCACAGACTCTTGTCTGATAGTTGCAACGGGGAAAACCCATGAGTGCGATTGTAGAGATTTTCCGATTGCAGGGCTGTGTTTTTCCAAACCGAGAAGGATACTGTGCCACGCGGCAATGGCTCCACCATCTTCTACCACCGCGTCGAGGTCTGCTGCTTGGGCTACCGACGTGACCGCTACTCCAGCGAATGTGTGCCCGACTGTTCGGAGTCCTCGCCGGACAACTGTCGCAACGGCTTCTGCCACACGCCTGGAAAGTGTGAATGCTTCGCGGAGTTCGTCCGAAACGAGCACGGCGCCTGCATCCACACCTGCCCGATCGCATGCCAGCACGGCAGGTGCTACCTGAACGGCACCTGTGCCTGCCACCCAGGCTACTCCCTGGATCAGGAGACACGCCAGTTCTGTCGGCCGCAGTGCTCGCAGGCCTGCGGCACCCACGAGGAGTGCGTGGCGCCTGGCCAGTGCGACTGCGCTCCCGGCTACCGTCGAACTCCGGACCTCGGATGCCAGCCTGTCTGTGCCCCAGACTGCGGCTACGGCAAGTGCTCGGCACCCAATCAGTGCGAGTGCTTTGCCGGATTCATAAAGCGACCTCAGCGGAATGTCTGCGAGGCAGAGTGCTACATGTAAGTATATACCATATATTAGCGATGTTCTATGATAACATACTATATAACTATTTATATAAAAACAAATATCGCCCTTATATCATATCAAAAATATTTCACATATTCATATTTATCGAAATAAAGATATCGATTACTGCAATGAAAAATCTCCATTCGAACTTAAATTTAAATGCATTGAAATATCGATATCGAAACAAATCCGAAGAATGGAACTTTATTTCAGTAGTTTGTATTTTATACCGATTATACTTAAATCTTTGATATTGAATCTGAAATATCAAAAGTAATATCGATTTGTTACATATCGATTTATACATCGGCCATTTTGTTAAATATTGATACAATTATGCATTGGTATTAAAGATGGTAGAAGATTTCGATTGGCACTACGAATACCAAATAAGACGTTAAAAAAAAAAAATAGTTGACTTGACCTAGAACTACAAAATTAGAAACCTTAAATTCGAACGAACCGATTCTGTGTTGATCTAGATATTTTAATTTAATTTTCAAAAAACGCGTTTAGCAACTGTGAGAATGGCTTCTGCGAATCGAGGTACAGGTGCCAGTGCCGGGAGGGCTACAGATACGACCTTAACACCACCAGCTGTCTGCCGGAGTGCATCGATAACTGCGGCCACGGGAACGGAGTGTGCATCGCCCCCGGAGTCTGCCGCTGCTTCGAGGGATACGAGGCCCAACTAACTGGCTGTGAGCCCAAGTGTGAGAGGTCGGTATGGGGTTCACCAAGTCCGAGCATTCTGAATTCATGGCTCAATCTTTCACAGGTCCTGCGGAAAGTACGGTCGCTGTCTAGCTCCGAATATCTGCGGCTGTGGCCAGTCTCAGCAGCACTGCCTGAACGGCAGCTGCGACGAGATGGGACACTGCGAATGCCCTCCGGGCGAATCCCACTTCGTTGACCGCTGCCTAAAGCCCCAGGAACTAAGACGCCAGGTCTCCACCAGGGAGCTGAGAAAGCACTTTAGTTTCCAACTGGGTTACGAGTTCAATGCCCTTATCGGGCGTCTCTTTAATTTTACCTGAGACAAGACAATAAAAAATGAAAGTCTAGCTTAAGTATTAGGTGGCCTGACAGGTCTGGCGTCCCTTGATGCCGCTCTTGGTGAATCCCGGCCTGCAGATGCAGAAGTTGGGGGCACTGCAAAAGCCGTTCTGGCATCCCTGGGGGCAGTGGGGCTGGCAGATGTTCCTCTGGTACTCGTCCTTCACGTAGCCTGGTTTACACTCGCACTGGTTGTTGCCCACGCATAGGCCGTTGAGGCAGGGAACGTCACACTTGGGCTGGCACTCGGCCAGCTTGCGGTCCCACTCGAAACCGGAGGCGCACTCACAGATGTCCGGGCCAATGCAACGTCCGTTCTTGCAGGGTCTGGTAAGGAAAAATTCATTAGCAGCAACGATAAATGGGGCAAGAAAAGTAGCCAAAATCAGCGTTATTTTCAGCCATAGGATACAGATCCTAATATCATTTCAAGGCTAGGCTTACTCACATCGAACAGATGGGCTCACAGCGGCCCTGCAGCTTGAGGTAACCCCCGTTACAGGTGCAGTGCCCCGGGGCAGTGCACCTGCCGTTCTCGCAGTTCTCGCAGACCGGCTCGCAACTTCCGTCGGCGGCTTGGCGATATCCCTCCAGGCAGGCGCATTTGTTGGGCGCGACGCAGCGACCGAAGGCGCAACCCGGGCGGCATTCCGGCTGACAGTACTTCCGGGTCTCCGGGTCCAGGGAGTAGCCCTCGCGGCAGCGACATTCGTTGGCCTCGTCGCACGACCCGTTGCCGCAGCCCAGAGGACAGGTGGAGATGCACCTTCCCTCGGCCGTGCGAACGTGTCCGGGTATGCAAACGCAGGTGTTGGGCGCCGTGCAGATGCCATTGGGACAGTCGTCGGCGCAGATGGGCTCGCAGCGGCGGTAGATGTGAGGATTACGCTCGTAACCCTCGCAGCAGACCTCGATGCGACTCATGTCCGGAGTGGTGCCGTTGCCCACAAACTTGTCGCGGGAGTTGCGCAGGAGCGAAGCGGTGCTGTTGGAGTAAAAAAAGTACGACTTAAGTGATGCTCTCCAACAATCTTTTTAAATGGTATATTAATTTAATGTAATTTTTTTTTTACTATGAGCTATTTTTTACTATTGACAATTAATCGTTTTCCGATCTACTCACGAACATAACCGAAAATTCATGGTCACTCTAAGCGGAGGACTTCGTATCTCATTCCTTTTCTCTTCTGAATTTCTATTCTAAACCTTTTTGTTTTCGTTTTCTCAATAACAGATTCAGGAAAGCGATTTGGCTTAGCAGTTGCCCATTCAAAGTCAGAAGATGACCGAAAAAAGATAATGCTTAGAACATGTAACTTTTCCTTCTTGTTTTCTTGAAGTATGAAAATGATTAATCAGGGAAACTTCGCTTTACTTCGTTTACAGTAGAATAATTGGTCAAGCAAATTAACCTATGAAGGTTATGGTTGGGTTTAATTCAAATTATCAATTTTATTGATTTGATTCAATTGATCTTTGAATTATTTAAATTAAATGAATCTTAGAGTTGTGTTGTTTCACACGGACGCTTAAGCGGACAGGCGCTGTTCGAAAATATATATTCTTTACAGGGTTGAAGATGCATCCTTCTTCTTGTTTAATATATTTTCAGTTAGCACTAAGTTATAATACCGTTGTACCCTATGGGTACCGAGTATAATTATTGATCAAAACAAATTGTGCAAGGCTTGTAAATTAATTTGATAATTTTTGCAATTTAAATACTTTTTTTAAGGCAAACGATTTTTGTAAAAAAACGAAGTAGTTTTAACAGCAATTTTCTAATCTATTATCTAATATCATTTAAATTAAATGAATTTTAAATTATATTTTTATGTAAATGTAAATAAGTCCCAAAAGTCCCATTTAAAGAATTATTTGGATTAATTTAAGTGAGTGTTGTGAAATTTGGTATTTCAAAGCTCCTTGCTGGATAAAACGAGTATGGCATATTTGCTTGCACCAAAGCTGCATACTAAATTCGTCCAGATTATTAGCTTGGCATACAAGTACAATCAATGAGCATTTAATTATCAGGCCAGTGGAGGAAGTCGAGGTCGTTAGTTCATTATTTTAATTGTTTGCTTGCCTTGTTTTCGAGTGCTTTTGCGATAGTTGAAAGTAAATAAAAACGTTTTCCTTCGATTAAAACTTACGGGACTTCCTTGAAGCAGACTCCGCTAGCCATCCCAGAGCGGGTCTTATTGATAAAGAGCGCCGTTTCGTCGAGGACTTGTGGACGACGATTAGCCGGGACTGTCACTGGCTGGACATAATGACCGTAAAGAGGCGGCAGGGTGGATGGCTGGTAGGTTTCAGCCGGAACAAAGTTACTGGATCCGTGGCCGGCCTGGTTGTGGTTGCTCCAGACGTAGTTGCTCTGGTTTTGGTTGTTCCAGCCGTAATTGCCCTGGCTTTGAGTTTGGTTCCAGCCGTAATTGCTTTGGTTGTAGCTGCTCCAGCCGAAGCCGCTCTGGTTGAAATCGGTGGCGTTTCCAGACAGCTGGAGGTTGCCCGATGGAGGCTGGCGGGTCTTGATGCCTGCCGTCTTAAACTGGCCATGGCCCAGGGAGCAGATGGCCAGCAGAATGCTCAGGGCCAACAGCTGGGGCGGTGAGCTCATGGTGATGTCACTTGGTTGCGATTACGTATGGAAATTTGTGTGCGCCCACGTCCACGTCCGCCGGCGACTACTGCTGCACTTCGACTAGTCGGCCGCCAGTGCGAAAGCTGCGGATTTCGATCTCGCAGCCGCTACACGCCTCCGGCGACCTCTTGCCCGTCTCCTAATCAGCACCTCGCCATTGGTCGCATCAATGGGGCGAACGGAGCGAAGGTTTGCTCTCAGCAGCCTTAGGGCAAAGCAAATTGATAATTTCTATTTGCTCCGTCGTAAATAATGAATTTTGTCTGTTAACAATCAATGGGTAATTCCACGAAAAACTCGGCGAATAGCGATGACTTCAGCTACACATGGGGGCTGTTGAGATATTGAAGGTATGAAGGGGGATCCCTTTAGAATCAAGCCCCCAAGATCATTTATTATTCACAAAGGTGTTACTGGAAACGCAAAAAATATCAAGTTGATGGATTAACTTACAAAAGTAGACTGCCGCCAAGCGAGTATAAAAACATAAATTAGTTTTATGATATTAATTATTTTATTATACCTTTGAAGGGTATTCCAACCACAAGATTGGAACTTTCTCGATAAACATCCCCAGCCGAGTCGATCTATCCAACCTTTTCTACAGAAAATAGTCTCTCCGTTAGTTGAGACTACCTGAACGAAACTTACCATATAGTCTTCTTTCTATTCCCCTTATCAGAACTTGATCGGCCAACTTGTATATAAAGCTTGGAAAATCAGCTTAAATTCGGTTTATTTTATTGGCCTCGATTTATTGATTTTCGATCAATATATAATTCAACCGAATGTATCAAAGAAAACTTGGTATACAGAAGGTATACATACTTCACAAAATTAGGTTCCTTTCTTGTTTTCCTTATTCTTACTGTATATAAGGTTTATAATTTTTATTTACTTTATTTGTATATATTGTAAAGGTATGCTCCGTATCGAGCGCGTGATTTAACAGAAAAGTTTAAAGTTTTTGTTTAAAAACAATGCGAATTTCTGGGCCTTACAATGTATTGTTATAAGGTCCACGAAAAAGTGGAATTAAGTCAGATCCCCTATGACACTGACATGAACACGAGTTTAATATTTTGAGGTATATAAAACACTCTTAAGTAGTATACAAGTTCTTATAGCCGTGCTATAATCTTTAATATAATAATATGTAATAAATACATATGATCGGAAACTGTCAAAATATGAATACAATTAGATGATAAACATAGATGCCATTAGACAATACTGTTTTTCTATATCCATTTCGCTCGCACTTGCACTCAGTGGTTACAAATTTTACTACATTATTTACTAACTTTATTGGTCATCGAAATCTTCCATGATTGTTTTAGTTGAAAACGGTAGTAATAATAAAATGTGTTAAATAAATGATATGCATCATAAATTAGCGATCTCACAAATTTATTAATCTAAAACCAATCTAGACTAGCATTTAGGTTAGGTTAAAAAAAAAATGTATTTATTGCTCATGACATTTTCCATCTCTACGATAGTAGCCAGGAGCACACTCGCAGTTGTCCGGCATCACGCATACGCCATTGGAACAGTCCTCCCTGCAGATGGGCAGACACGTGAGCTTCTGTGAGCTGCCCATGAGGAGGTAGCCATCGCAGCAGTAGGAGATCTGCCGTAGCCTCGCATTCGGATTGACGGTCTCCGCACTGCAAGGAAATTATGATTGGACGCTGATGGTCTCGAGGGGATGGGGACTACTCACTCGAGGTTCCTATAGCAGATTCCGGAGGGGCGATTGGCCAGCGCATCGCTGCGCCAGTTGAAATTGGGTAGCGATTTCCAGAACTGGCCAGCGGCGGGAGTGGGCAGATCGGTGGCCAGGCAAACGATAAGTAGGCCAACCAGCGCGGATGTCAAGTGCATTTCGCTCGGCTCTTGGACTAGGAATGAGGTCGGATTAAAGGCGAGAGCGTCGCCGTCAACGTCTCAGTGCTACTAAATTGTCGTCTGAGTCAGGCCCGACTTTTAAATGTATGAAGAAGAAACTATATTCGAATGAAGATAATTATATTTTTGATACCGAGTAGTCAACGGGTATGTTGAATTAGAAGCGAAAATGGGACATAATTAAACACCGTTTGCCTGTTCTCTGATTTATATTTATGTGTAATGTAACTTAGAGCTGTAAGTCGTTTTAATTCTTTTATTATGGAACCAAACACTGTTCTATGCAATATCTAAGGCTTAACTTTGTTGATAAGCTGCTCCGCGAGGTATCAGTCACATGAGCATTAGAAGTTCATCCCAAAATAGACCAAACGCCGGGGCCTTCTCTCAATGCGAAGCTCAAGATATGGGTATGACCTACTGATAAGGCTACAACAATTGAGAAATATATCAGTATTTATTAGTAGTTTCTTCAGAGACTGAAATGAGCGAAAACAAGAGCTTATCTCAGAGCCACCACATGGAGTTGTGGACCACTTCGGAGCCGCCCAAGACAAAATGCCTGCCTATGAGCAGATTGAACTCCTGGATCAGCGAGGCGTTCACCCGGATGGGGTTCATCGAGGCGTAGGTGGTGACTGTGTCCGGCGACATGCACTTGTCGATGAACCGCGTCTTCCCCACCTGGCACCGGCAGCGTCCCTCGCCGTTGCAGAGACCGAACTCGCACTTCTGGTACGAGCGATCCGGACCCGGCACCACAGCGCATCCGCACACGCCCGGAGCGATACACTTGCCGTAGAAGCCGCAGCCCCGTTCGCAGACAGCGTCGCAGCGTTCCCGGTTCCGCACGTAGCCGTTAAAGCAGCGACAGTTGCCCGGCGAGATACAGACCCCGTTGTCGCAGGTGTCCCCGCAGTCCGGTAGACAGCTCGTGGTGTTCTCGTCGTAGCGGTATCCGTTCTGGCACACGCACGTCGTGAAGTTCGCGCAGAAGCCGTTCTCGCAGCGTCTGAAAGTCAATGGATTTGCAGAATTATTTACAATACACATGAAAATCAAAGTATTATTATATATATATTTTTTTTTTTGTAAAATAATAAGTTGATTTGAAATAGAAAGTAAATTTGTACGTAAGGACTTCTCCTTGCTCTTTGGATCAAAGTTTTTCCTTAGTAACTCAATGATTGTATGGTATATACCAAGCAATTTCGAGCATATTATTAGTTATTTGCATTCCAAATGTAGTTCGAAATGCTAATTACCAAAAAATGAAATGCCGGTTTGCAATATATATTGTAACATAGACATTTTTGAACACCAGAAGATGGATCTCTATAATTTAGGGACAGTAATAATTCTAAATACATCGATAATTTATCTACAATTGACGCAAAGGGTTTGAGCGATATATGAGCAGTAAATCGATATTCTTGTTGATATATCGGAATGTTTAAAAGAAGAGCCTAAACTTTGCAATGCATTGTAGGAAATTATTACAAAAAGGTTATTAAAAATGTAGACCTAAATATAATATAATCGTTAAAAATGTAAATAAATTAAATAACATTTGTCGGATATTTGTTGGATTAAATGCGATATTTTTTTATATTTAAAATATATACATTTCATATTGATCTCGATATTTCCTATTGGTTTACACCGCTATTGTAACTGTTCGAGGTAAGTTCTGTTTTTGTTCTGATTCTCAGGTAGTTTGCATCCCAAAATATAAATTTCTTTCAGTGATTACAGTATCAGGGTCTAAGACCTTTATAATCCATCCCAATTGCAATATATATTCACTAGTGAAATAAGCAGTCTGCTTTCGTATCGAATTCAAGTACTCACTTGTAGCAGTGGCTTTCGCAAGAGCTCCCGTTGAGTCGCTTCTGATATCCCGGAAAGCACTCGCACTGGTTGGGACCCACGCAGTGGCCGTAGCCGCAGTCGGGAATGCAGACCGGCTGGCATCCGAGAGCCGAGGACTCGCGCAGACCGCGGGCAAAGCCCTCGGCGCAGGAGCACTTGCCCGGCTCCAGGCAGACTTCGTTGTGGCCACAGGTTGTGTTGCACTGTGGTTGGCAGAAGCGCCGCGACCCGTCAAGCTCGTAGCCCTTGTCGCACAAGCAGGTGCCGTTCAGGAAGCACCGCCCGTGGGGACAGCCTAGCGGACAGGTGGGCACGCAGTTGTTGCGGTAATTGAGCACGAAATCATCGAAGCACTGGCAGAGGCCCCCCGCCACGCAGAATCCGTTCTCCTGGCACCGCTCACCACAGTCGGGGACGCATCTGCTCCAGTCGTACTCGTAGCGCCGCCAGCCCTTGCAGCACACCTCGATCACGTTGAAATAGGGGTTAGTGGTGCTGTTGCCCACGATCTTTACCTCCTTGTCGTACTGAAAGAAGACAGCACTGCAGAGTGGCAGCGTTCGAAGAATAAATAGTTATATATTATACTGAAAAAATCATGAAGAAGGACGTTAAAAATATTCATAGTTATATTAAAGTATGTCAAAATAATTTTTAGGAAATCTCCTTGTTCGAAAACCTTTTCATTTCTACACATTTCTACAAAGACTAGCCCTCAAGACCCCTTAGATACTGCTATCTTTCAGCCTGTTGCTACACTTCCTGCCGCTTGGCATAGCAAACTTACGGCACTTCCCGGTAGCACTTGTCCGGATGTTCTCCGCGACGGGGCAGGGACAGCCCGTTGGGGATGATGTAGGGCCTTCGACTGGTGGTCGTGGAGGACAGACGTCTTTGGTGGGCCACCAACTCCCGCTGCAGGTCCCGCTGGCGCTGCTCCTCCCGCATCCGGAGCTGCTCGTCCAGTTGCTGCTGCAGCTGCCGCTCGTGCAACTGAAGTTCCAGGGCCTGGAGAAGACAGACCGAGAGAACCAGCAGGAGCGAGTGGATGCCCAGAGTGCGCAGTAGTGGTGACATCCCGGATTCCAGAATCCAGCTCTTTAACCGCACCACCGAAGCGCTCAAGTCGCGGTTGTTTACTGCCCCAGCGATGGCGACGCAGCTGGACAGGCCTTTAATCGCAGCCGGGGGCATAGATAAGAGGGCTTTTGGCTTTTAATTGTAAACGAACGAGATCCAGAGACCACAAGGCCAAAGTATGTCAAATGAGAATGAACTACAGATGTTTTATGGCATTTTATTGCTAATTGTACAACTAAGCCGAAGTCACTGATTTTCTGATTCACTGATTTATATAATCTTCAATAGTGCTTACGCAAAATATGCCTACATCGTATCTACTCATTTTACTCATTGAATAATTGTTTTAAACCTACTACTCATATATTAAACTTAACAAGTTTTTTAAGTGAAAAGACAAAAATATAAATAAACCACTTACACATCCATATACATATTTTCTTGATCAGTATCAAAAGCCGAGTCGATCTATCGATGTCTGTTTGTCCGTCCACTTTAACTTTAATAAAACCGACCTGAAACCAATAGGGTTGAAGAGTATAATAACTTTGGATCATCGGTAAATGTTGTAACTGACAGAATAAGGGCTTTGTGATCAGTATCACCAGGCGGGTTGATTTACCCATATCTGTCTCTCCGTCCGCCATCAAAATCTGGTGATAACATTCTTATCTGTTGCACCCATATCTAGTATGTTTCAGAATTTGGCAATAAATTAAGAAAAAGTATAACAAAGTTTTGAAGTTCTGAAAAAAAAGGTGAAAAATACAACATAAAGTCCATTCCCAGGTTCTGGTATCCGCATCCATCTCGCATAGAACTGTATATGTTTTGTATATTTCTGCATTAATTGTATAACGTTTTCTTTTGGAAAGAATCGTGCATTTTCAAATATTTTTTACAGAGAAAGATAAAGACTTCTAAATTTTGACTTTTTTAACCAGTTATTTAGTAACATATATTTTTAGAATTTTGGTTAAGTTGATATAGTGTTCACTTTTTGAGATATTGGGAGGTACTATACAAAAAGAAGAAACGTACTACCATGATCAACAATATTCCTGCAGATTAAATAATAATCTGTATAACTGTGGCTATCGCATGAACTCGGATATCTTAAATATATTTAATAATTACCATTTCACGAATTTTACGAAAGCGCATTTTTATGTTGAATATTTTTGTTGTATTATAAAAATGAATTAACCGAAAACATTGCCGGAGTAAAAACTGTAACTTTCTAACGACATCGGATATCGAAAATCCTGTTATCCATATATTTTACATAAATTATTCCTTGAAACTATCACAGTGGTCAAACTTCTTAGTACTTTTAGAGTGGCCATATCATAGAAAACGCATTTGGCTTTAAATTAAATTCATAAATGTTTGTGTACCGGGTATCTTACAGTCGAGCAGTACTGACTGTAACTCTCTGACTGGTTTTACTTGCTTCCATTCATGTTTAAAAAAATGCTGAACCGAAATCCGCTCTATTTATGTGAAATCAGCACAGCTTTTCTGATAAGCCAAAACAAACTGAGTTCGAGTAGCGATCTCACGAGTCTCAAACAAAATTAGTATAATTGTAGCTGGCAAATAGTAAGCACTACCACATTAAGAATAACAAGTCAGAATGTGGTTGCCAGAGCTGAGCTTGCGACTTAGTTTTCTCAACCTCCTAGTGAGTCTTCATAATAGTTACGCACATTTGCCGAATTTTGGAGACTACGATTCTCGATACGGTCCGAGGAGACCCATTTCCCAGGATCCGGGAAACTACGGTGGCGGCTACTTGGAAAACAGGCAGCTGAAAAATAATAATAGACCTGGGGCAGCCAACCTTGAAGATGGCACAAATGTGAATCAGCAGCAAACGCGTCGCGAGTATCTTATACGATCCCATGAAACACCATCAGGACACAATAAGTGTCGCATATGGGTGCCGTAAGTATATTTCTGGAAAATTCTGTACGATAAACACTAGTTATATATTTGTATAGTACATAATCCATAATTATATGGACGGCCTATCCTAAATAAAGAATAATAATATAATATTTCTTAAACGTATCATTAATTCAACTATTATCTGATTATATTGTATATAAATTTGTATTTGTATATACAAATGTAAGTTCAATTGATAGTCCACTGATACAGGTCTATATATGTTTTACTAAACGTGTAATTTTTTACACTCGTTTTAATCAAAGCTCTAAATAATGTATTTTATTCATGCTTGAATCAATAAAATATAGATAAAAATCAATATATATACGAACTCGTAAACCCCATATACGATTAATGACAAGCGAAAAGTTAGAATGAAACTGGAAAAAAAGAGTTTTTCGGCTGCTCGGCTGTTCGTTTGCTTGTCCTTCTGCTCGCACCAGAGCCAGAGCTATCTACCAAGGGGTACTATATTTCTAAAGATAGAAAATCCAGCTGTAAACGTTCATGTATATATCGTTGGAATATTAAAATACGGAAAGACGTTTACAAATTTGTATGTAGATTATTTATATTATATATTAGTAGGTCAAGGGTTAATATTATAATATTATATATTAACTTTATCAATTAAAAATGTGATAAGCTGTCTGAGAGCAAGCATATTTAAATCCCTTGTTGCAGTCCAGAAACGGTGGAGAAGTACCCACACGCCAGTGTCATCCAGGCGGATCACTCCAAGCGCCAGTCGCAGATCGAGGTCTGCTGCACGGGGTACTCGGCCAGTCGCTACAAGGGCGTGACTGCGTGCCGGCCGCAGTGCGGCTGCCGGAACGGGAGCTGCCGGGCTCCGGGCGAGTGCGACTGCTACGAGGGCTTTGTGAAGAACGACAACGGCGACTGTGTCTTCGCCTGTCCGCTAGGCTGCCAGAATGGTGTCTGCTACCTCGACGGCAGCTGCCAGTGCGACCCGGGCTACAAGCTGGACGAGACGCGGCGCTTCTGCCGGCCCATCTGCAGCACCGGGTGCGGCAACAGTCCGCGGCACAACTGCACCGAGCCGGAGGTCTGCGGCTGCGCCAAGGGCTACCAGCTGACAGACGTCGGTTGCCAGCCCGTCTGCGAACCGGACTGCGGTGTGGGCGGCCTCTGCCAAGAGGACAACCAGTGCGACTGCGCACCGGGCTACAAACGGAAGGACGGCGTCTGCCAGGCCGACTGCTACCAGTGAGTTGCTTTGGTTTATTAAAAAAAATTCGCATTATTCACAATTTTCTTTGTTTATCACAGAAAGTGCAACAACGGCGTGTGTGTAAGCCGCAACCGATGCATTTGCGATCCGGGATTTAGCTACCACGAAGAGTCGACCATGTGTATTCCAGTCTAGACTGATTATACATTTACTTTACGGGTCTTCCCCCTCTGTCTTAGTATTCATATAAAAAAAAAATATCATATATTATATATGAAATATGATTTCATAGTTGTATACATATATGTACGAAGTGGAATAAACTAAGCCATTGTGTTAACTTTAGCCTCGATTATGATGATGTAAACTTTAAGACGGTTTAATATTAGCTTGGCTTGCTTTGGTCTTATTTCCCCTAAAATACCTCACTAACTACTTGATGATACCGAACAAATTATCCTTTACACTCGGTGTTCCTTATTGGAACTGTTTCTTTCACAATCTTTCAAACTCTGTCTCAAATTAAATGATTTGAGGAAACTAATGTTCCCGGCATTGGCAACATCCGGGCTGAATTGTGATAACGAATGTGCAAGCACCATTATAAAAAACACGTTATCTTATTATTACGAAAAGTTTTGCTAAAAGCATTTTATTATTTGCTTATAAAAATGTACATAAACTAGCAATATCGCCCACGGCTTTGGTTTCAGATATCAAGTTTAAATTTTTTGCTAATAGATCGGCTATATCTTCTAGATTTGGCTCGCCGGGATCTTTGTTTTATTAAATATATTTTTTTATATATAATAAACAAAATAAATCATATATTAAAATAAAAGACTTTGCCAGTGTTGTGAAAGTGTGAAAATTCTGTGTGTTAAGTTTGCCAACATAGTGCACATTTGTTATTACCTAGGTTTATTTTAATAACAACCTAAATACATTTGACAGATTTGTGAAAAGAGCAAAGTAAAATGAGGAACATGACGTGGAATCGGATTAGCAAATAATCTGGATAATTAGTAAGGAAATTCCGAGGATCTTTTGAGTTTACTACTAGACTAATTCAACCTACTAAACGGAGTTTCAAAATACTTATAAACAGAATGTTTAAGAACAGAATTCTTATGCGTTCTTCGTTTTCATGATTATAATTTATGTAGGCTTTCCAAAATAGAATCGGTTATTTGATTTGAAGTGTTTTAAAATTAGTTTCAAAAGTTGTGGAACAGAACTGTACATATTGTATTTTCTAATAGTGGAAAATGCGCCCAAATTAAGTAAGTCTCAGTGTTGGGGGAACTGAAGTATAATTTTTTTTAATTTGAATATTATATAATATAAATAATTTCATGTTAGCAATGTGACTCAGTAGACGTAACTTTTTCATTGACAACATATGCTCTTCTTGAATTCCGATGTACCAAAATTTTAACACACATAGCCAAGAATGCCACAATAACCAAAATGCAAAAAAACCAAATAGGTAATGACCACCAGTTTACTTTGGTTGCAATTACTTCGCTTACTATACTCATTTCTGTAGATGAAGTTCCGAAAAAGTCGGTAGTTAAATCTGTCACTGCCTCTGTGTAATCGCTCTTGGGAGACGTTGACTGTTCGGAGGCTTCTGTTTTATCGCTTGATGTTTCCGTTAACTTCTCGGTGAATTCCATGCCTGTGGATGACTCAGTGACGCTTACAGAACGGCTAGTAATGGCCAAGGGTGATACGCTGATGGACGATATAATGTCCTTCGGTGTGGTTGAAGAGCGCATACAGTTTTCAATAGGTCCCTCGTAGCCAGGACAACATCTCGATTGGACATCGTATTTGTATGCCACCTATAAGGAGATTACTTTATAAAAACTACAAGCACATGGAAGCACGCTCTGGTCGTGTCTCCCAAACATTAAATATATAATATTTACCTCTTCCACAACTGAAGTTACCTCTCGATATCTGATCTTTTTACCATAGTTGTAGGTGTTTTCCTCAAAGGGTATAAGCTCGGTTTTGTTAACTTTTCGATTGTAAGGAACTTTTACGTTATGTTGGCAGACATGTCGATCATATGCTTCTATAAAGCTAAATCCAATAGCACAAAGTGCCACGGATAGTATAAGCAGTTTATCCTGATTCGTATACATAAATTTAATTGGAATAAACCGCACAGCTCTGGGCAAAAAATTTAAATGAGCTACAAAAACTTTGTAGGTTCTCATCAGGGTAACTTTTCGGCATCAAAAATTGCGCTCTTCTATATACGCTTTACTTGATAAGAAACATATTTAAACTTTATTCAGCAATATCCGTTATATATAGTATGTCCATTGTATACAAAGTACGCTAATCGCATTTTCTAATATATATTTTATATATATCTTGAAGAATTCATCATTCATCGAGTCTAATTCCCTCTGTTATACATAGTCACAAATGGCATGGCCATTCATCTAGCTGTACAGTTTGTCATTATCTTATCTTATTTTATTTTATATTTATATTTTATATTTCATTGTGCTGTACTTTTGTTTGATATAAAAAGTGATTGTTTGAAAATCAAATGGCCGAAATTAAAATCAAAATTTTAAAATGATGTATGGCATTTTTTATGTTTAATGCATTGATGAATTTAAAAGACATTGTGTATTAAATATGGGAATACTTATAATTCGCGCTACTAATTCTAAAAGGTAATACATGTATAAATTTTAACAGAAATGTGTTATTTTCTAAAATTGCCTAAAATCTCAAAAATAGTCTAATGTTTTGTAAAAACATACATTTACAAGAACAGACGGATATGATTTGACAGCTAAATAAGTAAAATGTGTTTTAATTTTGTTTTCAGTTTTTTTAATATGATTAATTAACTGTCAATTAGCACGTCGGTAGTCCGTTTGAAATAGAGCGCGTGTGAAATTAAGGTTTTTAAGCTTTAAAAAAAAGGCCAAATTCCGATCAAGCTGTTCAGGGAAAGAAAAGATTGAGATAATTAAGGTGTTCGAATTTGGGGAAATTTTTCTACACCAGTTCAAAGTTGATCAAACAAAGCCTAATTAAAAAAAAAAGTTTACAAAAATTCTTTCATAATAGAAATTGTTTATTTTTTTTTTTAATAATTTTAAAATTTAGGATACAGCTTTTATTACTTAAAATCATGTTAACGTTTTTGTAATATAATTTAATTAATTTTTGATATAAATGTATTCCTATGCGCTTTCGTAAAATTAAAATTTTATTTTATTTTGAAATTTCACATTTTCTTTTGCGTCCTGTCGATGCTTACACTGCCTTTTATATAATGTCAATATTAAAAGTAAACTATATTTAATACTTGGTATCTCACTCATTTTTGTTTTATTCGTAAATGGTTACAAATGGGATGGGAGACAATAAAAATATTAAATAGATTCGAAGCTTATAAGCTCAAATTAATATACATTTTGGACAATATTTCACATAACGTTTTCATAAATCGCGTTTGTTATTTCATCATTACGCCTGGAGGCAGATTTTCGATAAATTTTTATGGCTGCGACCGCAATGGCCGCTATGACGACTATTCCTGCACACCAGCCCATTAAAATGAGCCATTTGGGAGCCGAACTAGTGGTCTTTAAGCGGTCAATGGCCTCGGCTACAGCCGCAGTCCTCGTGTCCGTGGACTTTGGCACCTTGCAGACATAGCGCGTCTCCTCGGAGCTGTAGTCCTCATCGCCGTCTTCGGTGCAAGTCAGCTGGCCACTAGGCAGGTCGCAGCGACAGTGGGCCATGCTCAGGCACGGCTTGTCCTGGTCATCCACACACACCTTGGCGCACTTTGCAGTGCTCAGCGTTCCCTCCTCGTCGTATTCCACCCAGCACTGGCATCCGCCGGCGCAGTTCCAGTGTGGGAGTTGCAGCAGGTCGGCTGACGACTTGGAACTGGATGAATTATACCCACTCGCGGCAGCTGTGGAGTCGCTGTAAGCCTCGGAGGTTGAGGTGTCGCTATATGTCTCGGAGGTTGTGGTGTCGCTATATGTCTCGGAGGTGCTCGTGGTCTGAAGCTGACATCCCTCGGATGCCTCTTCGTAGCCCGGCCAGCACCGGCACTCGTCCGGGGCCACACAATCCCCGAACCCGCAGCCCTTGGAACAGTAAGGCTGGCAGGTGGAGGCTGAGGTCTTCATGTGCCCGGCCAGGCAGCTGCACTCATCCGGAGCGGTGCAAGTTCCGTTGACACAGGCTGGCTGGCAGACGGGCTGGCATATGGAGGTGACAGAGCTGTTGCCCTCCGGCTGGTAGCCCACGTGGCAGAGGCAAACGTCCGGCGCTTTGCAGTCCCCATTGCGGCAGCCCCTCTCGCAGATAGCCTCGCACTCATGCTGGGAGCCGTCCTTAAAGCGATAGCCCGGATCGCAGGAGCAGGTCTCCGGCTCAGTGCACCTGCCGTTGACGCAGCGCAGACTGCACTGCGGCTCGCAGGTGTCATCAGGACCCATCAAGTAGCCGATCAGACAGACGCATTTCTCAGGTGAGAAGCAGAACCCGTTGGTACAGTCCTTGCTGCACTTGGGCTGGCACTTTTCGTTCTCGCCGACGGCCTCGTACCCAGGATAGCACTCGCACACGTTGGGTGCCACGCAGCGGGCATAGTCCGAGCACTCCGGCGCGCACTGCGGCTCGCAGCGGTCACCCTTTATAAGGTAGCCTGGATTGCAGATGCAGACGTCCGGCAGCAAGCAGCCCCCGTGCTCGGGACAACTGGAGCAAACAGGCTGACAACCTGAGCTCTCGGCGGAATATCCAACCTCGCACGCGCACACATCTGGACTCACGCACAGGCTGTGGTTGCCACACGCCTGTTCGCAGATGGGCGAGCACTGGCCCTGGGCGTCCCTCTGGTATCCTTGCACGCAGGCGCACACATTCGGCTCCTGGCAGTGGGTGTTCGGCCCACAGGCAGGTTGGCAGACCGGCTCGCAGGCGGAGCCGTCTTCCGACCTGGCGTAGCCGGGCAAGCAGTCGCATGTAGCTGGCTCCGCGCAGAAACTGTGGTCTACGCACCCGCCGGAGCACACGGGAAGGCAGCTGTCGCCGGGGGCGTTCCGCTCATAGCCCTTCTGACAGCTGCACTGATTGGGGCTTCCGCACACCTCGTTCTTGCCGCAACCCGCCAGGCACAGCGGCCGGCAGTCGGCTTGGCCGTAACCCTCATTGCATCGGCACTGGTCCGGAGCTACGCAAAAGCTATTCGAAGGACACTCTTCTGAGCAGACGGGCTGGCAGTTGTCGGTGGAGCCCTTGTAGCCTGCACAGCAGGAGTACTTGGTTTCCATTCTGTGGGACAACTGGGGACAAGCAGATATCCATATGGAATTAACAAATTTGGTAAATTAAAGTGTTTAGCGAATAACAATGCAATTAGAATCGAACATATATTATCTAAAGCCTAAGCAAAGTGGAACAACGTTGAGTAAAATAATCATGAATGCGGTAAGACAGCTTTGAATTAAAGGAAATAAATTTCGGATTTCCGCAGCTCAAGTTTTATGGGATACATTACACATAAGAACACTCGCAATAATCATTTAATAATAACCGTAGAAGGGGCAATATTACACGAAGAGCTCGTGCCACTTACCTCAGGTTCCCATCCATACTGAGTGCGGTATTTAGTCTGCCAACCTCGCCAAAATGAATGCTGCTGGTATGCCACTACTCTGGTTTTGTAGACCTGACGTGTGTAAGTCACTACGACGTCGTGAGAGCAAACGTTTCGTCCATACATTGAAAGCCCTTCAGAGTGGGCAGCTACCAATAGGGTCAGGCCAACCCACAGTCTGGGAAACTGAGACATGTCGTGGGTATTGCTGCGAAAAATAAGTTTGATTCCGCTTAGCTATCTTTAAGGGTTCCGTTCAACGTTCCAAATTCAACTGAGCTTTTAGTCTGAAACATTCTCATCGAAGCCTCTCATTGTACAGCTGCATCCGTTGAGTTTGCGATAAACTAGACTTTTGTACTCAAAAATACATATTAAAAGGTTGTGTCTTTGAAAGCAATTTGTATATCCTGGTTTCGCTCTGGAACTGCCGTGCTCAGGAATGGTAGGATATCAATAGTTTACAACATTCCATGGCTTAGAAATTAAAAATGAGATCATGAAATCCCTTTTTAGAGGTTAAGTAATTGAATTTATTTATTTATTTGATTTCCTTTCCTGGTTTGTCATAAATGGCGTATTACATATTTAAATGTCTTCGTGTGGCCTTGATCCCACAGAAATTTGTTTCTTCTTCTTTGCGTTACTGATAAATAATTTTTATTCAAAAGCGCTTGACGGAACGTTTATCAGGAAAATGTCTGTGCCAATATTAATGAGCAAAGCTTTTGTGTCCCTATCGATGTAATATAAACTTTGAATTTGTACTCACTTCTTCTTTGAAGAAATACACTCCTAAAAACTGCATGAACCATCTCGAATACGGTTAGAAATGTTTAATATTCTTATATACGACATTCTGTAATTATTTTGAAAGAATTATGGGCATTGTTGATGTAAAGAAAACTATCATCTATTGACACGACCTTAAATTCGTTTTCATTGAAAAATACTTTGAATACTGAAAATTAAACAGATTTCAAAGAGATTTGTAAAGAAATTTGTTTTGTTATTGCAGACACCGATTTCAAAAGGTCGTATCTATAGGATACTAGGGCTGCTGTTTAAGTTTCTGGCATAGGTCACTTTTAGCCTTTTTAGGACCAATTGGCATATTCATAAAAAAAGGTTCCACTATTATCGATAAAAGCTACAAACAACTTTTTCATATGTGATCACTTTTAATATCGATTGAAGATTAATAAAAAAAAAGTATTGAAAATGATAATGTAAACTTTTTGAAACGAATTGGTAGCTTTCCACTTTAGAAGGATGAATTTTGGTTATAGCTGTATCGCTGGGTCTTCCATTAAACCAAACTATTACAAAGTACAAAATGTTCAATATACTTCATAATTTTATAAAAAATAAATATTATCCAAAATAGCTACACTTTTATAAATAAAAATATTATATAAAACATGTTTGGTAATGCACATATTCACTTAGGAACATAAAAACTTCATGAAATATAAATAAAATTGTAATACAGTTAAAATAGTATTTTAATTTCTTTTCAAAACCATTTAATTTTAAATATATATATATATATATAATTTGCATTAACTTTTTGTGTAGACCTCTTGAAGTTTTTACCGTCTACTTATAGTTTGAATGTACTTCCGCACGAAATACTTGTAAGCTGGGAATTTGAATTTTTGGTTTTTCCGATCCTTAGCAAACATGAGGTCTGTTCGCTAAGCGCACTTAGTAACGTGTAAGAAAGAGATGCATGTGCTTGTCAAAATATCATGCGACAAAACGTTTTTGTGTTGTACCGTACATTTTTAACATTAAATATCTTACTTACGTCTCAATCCATGTTTTTTCTTTAACTTGAAACGTTTTTCCAATCCTGATCCTCGTATTTGGAAAAATCGCAGATCTTGCGATACATCGATGGTGCAACATGCACAGAGGTGCAATAATCGGTTATCGATTATTTTTTATGAACGGCGTTCATAATTTAAGACAAATTGGTCGGTGTTCGATTTGGAGCACCGTAGTTCCATGAATAGATCGTTTTTTTTTATCAGCGTTGGTCTTTTGTAACACAAATGGCTTGATTTGAAAGCGGAAAACGCATCGATCATGTATCTTGAAAAATGAGTGTGATTTTTTCCGTTCTCTTTTTTTTTTGGGTATAGAACATTGTAAGGGAAAATGATTCGTCCATTAATTGAAAGGCCAACCCACAGTCTAGGAAACATGTTGCTGGTATTGCTACGAAAAATAAGTATGATTCTGCTCAGCTATCTGTAAGTGTTCCTCTCAGTCTGGAACATTCCCATTGTAGTCTCTCATTGTACAGCAGCAACTGTTGGGCTTGAGATAAACTAGAATATTGTACTCGCAAATATTGAAAGCTTGTTTCTTTAAACGAAATATTAATAAACTTCGCTTTCTTCTTCAACTGCAGTAAATAGAAATGGTAGGAACTCAAAAACAAACTATAGAAAAGTCATATGAATGACTAGAAAATTAAAATCGAGTTTATGAAAAAGGTTAAATAGTTTTCATTATGGAATTTATTTATTAAGTTATTTTCTTTCCTTTCCCAATATTGCGTATTTAACATTGAAATATCTTTACGTGTGGCTCTTCTTTGAGTTACAGATAAATAATTTTATTCAAAAGCGCGTGACGAAATGCTTATCATGGAAATGTTTTTGCCAGTATTAATGAGCAAAGCTTTTGTATTCCCATCGATGTGTAATATCAACTTTGAATTTAAACTAATTTCTTTTTGATGAAATGCTTTTTTCGCAAAATTCCAGGAAATCTAGAATTGTGTTTATTACCTACTATATGAGAAGGAGGAATCATAAATTGGAGGCATGATAAAACCCCCGAGTATATTTCGCTCTAAACCTGATTTTGATGATTATGATTAATATTATAATATAGAACTTCATTAAATTGCACAAAATATTTCAAATTAATTAAAGAATTGCCGACCTAAAGAATAGTTTATAGTTATAAAAACATAATTCTAATGATGTTTTACATGAATTTACAAAATAAAATAACATCAAGGCTGTATTCTTTGAAATACGAGGAAGAAGATCGAATTGAGATATTTTAAATCATCAAAATAAAAAAAGGCGTTAACATTTTAAAAGGCAGAAGCATTAGAAATAATGCAACCACATTAAAAGACTTCTGTGTCGTTTTTAATCATTCGTAAATGCCTGCTTAATGAAAAAACTGTTATTATTCTTTAATGTAAGAAATTAGTTTTGTGTTTCTTAGACACCGACTTCAAAATGTCGTTAAAAAAAGCGCAATTTAAGTTTTCGAAGCACGCTAAGGGGCCGTTCTAAAATTTTATTGAACGTATGTGTCAAGCAGCTGCCAAACATATAAGTATAAAATAAAGTCAAGCAATATTGATAAAAAAAAAATTTTTTTTTTTGTTATAAATAATGACTAAATCTCAGGTTATATACGAATATGTTACAAAATAACAAAGCTATGTCAACTATCACATTATTATTATTTTTATTTCCAATTAATATATAATTATTCCCATTAGATATTTGATCGTTTCTATTGCAGCTATATGATATAATCGTCCGATCTGACCTATTCTGATTTAAAAACTAGCTGAAATATAAAGAATACTATCTGCAAAGTTCTATTTAGATAGCTCAGTCTCTTGGCCATAATTTTAAAACCACCTCCTAACGAGGTGGGATAGGAGAGTCGACTGCACCTTAAACTCCAAAAACTTACATATATATAAATATAATCGTAATGTATGGGAATTTTCTTTTATATTATTATTATTATTTGTAACTAAAAATAAATTAAAAATGTTTTATCAATTATATCAACGCACAATTCGGAGAATCGTCACATTTGCGCTACCATAACCCACTGTGCTGCACAGTGATTAAAAATGTGTGAGGTCATTTGATTGGTTATGCTGAAACCAGGAGCCAATGACCTGACAGACCACCAACTTAATGAAAATACATTGGTCAATTAACTAAGCCCGAACGTTTTAACTGCTGAGGCCGAAAACCTTTGCAAACTTGTCGAAATCATTCGTTATTCGACTTATTTGCAAATTATTTTAGAAAAGACTGATGCTGCATACATGCAACCAAGAGATATGGAAATTTGGTAGATCTTGGCATCGTACAACAAAGTAAATAATCGTATTTAACAGATAACAATAGCAAGAATGGCACGATAAGCGGAATCGCACAAGACATTTACTTGGCAATTCAATGTTAAGGATCTCAACTTGCGTGGACTGCACTTGGACTCGAATCGCAATCTCCGGGGCTAATGTTCTCACTGCCTTTGGGTTCATTAAACACATATACCGCATGGGTATCTGTCCCACATAAAAGGCGATAGGCAGAGGAAAATACAGAGCGTTAACGATAAGCGTGCAAGTCCGCGTTGCTCGTCCATCGGATCCATTGATCATTCGCCAAGTGTGCTCCCAAGTGAGCAGTCGCCCAAGTTTTCATTCAAGTATTATTCCCAGGATCACAACGGAATATGTGGTCCCTTCTATTGGTATTATTGGCTTTCATGGGCCTGCAGGTACAAGCCTGTGTCGAACGAGTTCCGTGAGTACATTTTCTACGGATCTGGAGCCTCTTTTCATTGACTAAGCAAACGCTTTGCGAAATTCAAGAATGGTGAAAATGCGCGGTACCCTGGTGACAATGCGAAAGAATCAGAATATGGCCAACTGCACTGGGAATTGCGGGTCCTTGGTGGGCAGGACTAGAACCGAGGTATGTAAAGTGAATGTAAAATATAATGCTGGTCTCAAGGGAATATATCTACGCATAAATCTATCATGTTTTGAGAAGTTATATATTTCTAAACGTTTTATACGATTTCGAAATGCAGATAACACAGAAATTTCGTGCAATAAAACTGATTAAGTTTAAAACTCGGTGTGGAAAAAGGTTTTGGATTCTAAAAGCAAGTCAAATACAATGAAATGTTTTTTAAAAAGCCTGAGCTTAAAGACCTTTCCGAGTTGTAAGCCATTCTTGTCTGATTAATTTCCCTGCTCCCAAGCCTTTAATATACTAAAAATAGAATGGTTAAAACAATCGATCTATATTAATATTTACCATCCTTTTATATCTGATTTTTTAATTTTAAATGTCTTTTGTTTGATTTCAAAATATTGAGTATATTTTTGTTTTAGTTGAATTTTAGTCTATTGACATTTTTTCATATTTTAATATTAGTAGGAAACTTTAAAAAGACGTCTTTAAAAACATAAAATCTTACTAAGTAAATGTGAATTAATTCTTTCCTTCACTTTTCTGGAGAATTAATCGTATTTTACATGTTATATATCAAATGAAAACAAAAGAAAAATACCGAACTTTTAATAATTTTGCAAGGGTAATTACAAACGATTAAAATCGATTAATTTCAGGGGTTTTATGTACATTTATCGATCGATCCTCTGTAGCTATATATATTAGTTGTATTTTCTATATATATTTGAATATTATTAATCTTAAAACTTTATTTATAAATCGTAAATAATAAGTTTATCTTAGATTATATGCTAGTATGTTAAAAAATATCGATGTAATGCCAATTTTCACATTACTTTCCTTATACATTTTTCCTATGACAACTATATCATAGAGTCGATCCGATCTAAATTCTGGAATCATGTCTCTGAAATACGGCGATTTTGTAATTTGTTTTCCATTAATTTCCCGATTGTTACTATGGCAGCTGTATAATATAGTCGTCAAATTTCAGATAACTCACGAATTAAGAGATTAGTTTACGTAGAAACGGACATACAGACAGAAGGACATGATTTTATCATCTCGGCTGGTGATGCTAACAAGAATATACATATATACTTTATGGGGTCTGCATTGTTTCTGGTAAAAATTATAATAACCTGCAGGGGTAAAAAGAATAAAATGGAATTTAAAAATATCTTTCTCAAATGTGGTTGATCCTTAGTTCCTGTGTACCTTATGTATTGATGTATCTCTTGCTACCTTTCTTCTGCAGACATATTTGTCTTACGATGAGGTTTGCTGCGACGGCTACAAGCGCAACGAAACAAAGTTAGTATCCCTGCAAATATTTATTTGAAAACAAGTTTTGTGACAGTGTGCCCTTTCGCCGTAGCGAGTGCGTGCCCCAGTGCAAGGATTGCGGAGCTGGTACTTGCCTGGTGCCCAATGAGTGCTGGTGCCGCAAGGGCTATACGAATCGCCGGGACCACAGCCACTGCGAGCCGGAGTGCATGGAGTCCTGCGAGAACGGCAGCTGCGTGGCTCCGGACGAGTGCGAGTGCCTCTCCGGTTTCAAGTTCGTAAACGGCTCCCGGACGGTGTGCGAGCCGATCTGCCAGGAGGACTGCGCCAACGGACACTGCGGGGAGGGGGGCAAGTGCATGTGCAACGTTGGCTACCAGCGGTCCGAGAAGCTGAGGAAGTGTGTGCCGATCTGCCAAGACGCCTGCATCAACGGTGTCTGTGTGGCGCCAAACGAGTGTCAGTGCCGTGCCGGGCATAAACCGCGGACGAGCCAGCCCTGGATGTGCGATCCAGTCTGCTCGAGCGGCTGCGCCAACGGCAGTTGCCTGAGTCCCGAGGAGTGCTACTGCAAAACCGGATACAACCACACGGACCACACCATCGCCTCGGGCTGCCAGCCGGTGTGCAAGCCGGCCTGCGTGAACAGCACCTGCATTGCCCCCGGGCAGTGTGCCTGCTCCGAGGGACACATCTACGCCGACGGCTCCCGCAATGTGTGCGTGCCCAGCTGTCGGTCCGGCTGCGAGAACGGCTTCTGCAGCTCTCCCGGGCGCTGCGAGTGCCACGGGGGCTTCGTAAAGTCCTCCGAGCACCGGTGCTCGCCCACCTGCCAGGCGGCATGCGGAGCCAACTCCAGATGCACCGCTCCCGACACCTGCACCTGCGACTCGGGCTATGTGTTTGTCAACGGAAGCATTACCGAGTGCGAACCCTTCTGCCCGCGCAGCTGCCGGAACGGGATCTGCAGCAGTCCTGGGACGTGCACCTGCCTGGAGGGCTACACGGTAATCTAAATATAATTAATCTTCTTCTATGATTAATATATTATTTACTCCTGCTGACCAGGCGTTGCTCTCGTTCTACTGCATCCCGATCTGCCCAAAGTCCTGCCTACACGGCAGCTGCGTATCGCCCAACGAGTGCCGCTGCTTCACCGGCTACCGCCCCAGTCCCAGCCAAGGATCGAGCGTCTGCGAGCCGATCTGCACTCAGGACTGCGGCCACGGTCGCTGCATCGCCCCTGAGATCTGTCAGTGCGACGTGGGATACGCGCGTCGCTGGCCGAGGGGCCCCTGCGAGCCCCACTGTCCGCAGAAGTGCGTGAACAGTCACTGCGAGGGATCGGGCCAGTGCCGCTGCTACGAGGGCTACCAGCTCCGGACGGGCTCTGGCTCCATCTGCGACCCGGTGTGCTCGCCCGCCTGCATCAATGGCAACTGCGTGGAGCCCAACACCTGCGCCTGTCTGGCGGGCTTTGAGGACACCAAGGTGCCTTACCAGTGCGTGCCCACCTGCCGGCCCAGATGCGAGAACGGACGGTGCTCCGCGCCCGGGCAATGCGACTGCGATCCCGGCCACGTGGTGGCCAATGCCAGCGAACCCAACTTCTGCAGGCCCCAGTGCTCGAAGCAGTGCGTGAATGCACAGTGCGTGTCGCCGGAAAAGTGCGTCTGCCTACGCGGCTACCGGTTTTTACCAGACAGCAGCAGTGAGTGCGAGCCGATCTGTTCCAAGGGCTGCCGCTTCGGCCAGGTGTGCACAGCCCCGGACACGTGCGAGGGGTTGGGAGCCCCGGTCATCCCCCAGACGGGACACTTGGCCTTCCACTGGACCATGTTCGTGCTGGCCATCCTGCTCTGCCTGGCCCTGGTAATGACGCCCCTGCTGGTCATCCGGGAGCTGCAGCGGCGTCGTCGAGCGGGCGACAAGCAGCGGACTCACCTCATTGAGAACCCCTCCTACGGGGTAGTGCTGGCCAACAGCGAGGAGGCCGCCAGCGAGCAGGCCATTGGCTTGGTGGATTAGCCAAGATTTTCCCAATCTGCACATGAACATGGCTCTCTTTGGCTCTCAGCTTCAATTTTTTTTTAAATTATCTATTAGGACAACTCTAAGAACTCTAAAAAGTGAAATATTTTGTACTCTTTGGCAGCTGAAATTCAGAAAGGAGTTGTTCTTTATTTTTATTTTGTTGTTGTTAATAAGCTGACCCTCCGATGAGAGGAATCTGTGGCTTTCGATATCAAAAGACAATTTGATGTATGTGAATGTTATTTAATTCGAATGTTTATGGCCTTGTTTTGTGTGTAATCGTCTCGTTTCACTCAAGGTATACACCGATGAATGCTTGGCATCATCGCAAATAATACACACATGTATAAATAAATCTATATATTTACGCTAAACATTTAGGGTTAAAAGTTAAGAATGCAATCTAATTTAATAAGTTATACGTAATACTTTGTGTCAACTTCGGTCAGTTTCTCAAGTGATTACAGCCCTGGGTAAAGCCCAGGGAAACTAAAAGTTCTAACTCACTTTATTCATATAATTTTGTCAACGCCAATAAAGACATTGTGGTAAAAGTATCATCATCGAAACTGTTTCGTTTTAATTCTGGAGGTGAGTCCAATGACAGAAACTGACCGTGGACCGGTCTCCTTAAAGCTGTGTCGTCCTGTTGCGTTTTGTGAGACTTCTTAACGGTTGACTGGCTCCTGATCTTTCTTAACAAATTGACTACTTAACTCTACAAATACATATACATATATCGTGGATCCTTATGGGGTTTCTGCCTACTTTGTGTCTTTACTAGCCTAGGTGTCATGTTCTCCCGCCCCGCATACAATCTACGAACACAGTCAGCTTTCCTCCTGCCCCAGCGACCTTACAGAAAGGTCTCCCTGTTGGCTCTGCGCCAGCCGGGGACCCACCATCACGGCGGGGCGTCATTGGGATCGGGGGGTGGCTTCGCCGGCTGCAGCATGGCCGGAGGTGGTGGTGGAGGTGTGGGCGATGCCGGTGCAATGAGGAAGCCACTGGCCGCTCCCGGAAGGGGCATGCCCAGGAAGCTGGCCGCTCCCGTGTTGGCGGAGTCGCCGTCCTCCATGACCACCGAGCTGTCGGCTGCCGAGGGAATGGTGGGCAAGAATCGCACTCCCAGGCGGGGAGGCGAGGAGTCCTCCTCCTCCTGGACTGCCTCCTGGCGCACGAGTCTTGGCTTGGCCGCGTCCAGCTGGGCCTTACCGTTGTGGGCTTTAAGTATGGACTTTTATTTTTGTATCTCACTCTTGGAGGTCAACCATGTTACTCACCTATTATGGAGGGCAGGGGTGTGCTGCTGCCAGCACTCGAGCGGGAGAGACGGAAGGTCGAGGTGCTCGCTGTGGTGGCCGAGGCGGAGGAGTCGTTCCGCGAACTGGACAGGTTTGAGTCCTGCGACGTCTTGCGGGTAATCAGCCAGGCGGAGTGCCGCCTTCGGCCGTGGCCGCCGTGAGGGTAGCCGTGCGGCTCCAGCATCTTCAGCGGCACGCTGCAGTTGCCCGGCGGAACGGGGGCGGAGGAGGGCGGTCCGTGCCGCCAGCTGGAGGAGCGCGAGCTGCAGAAGTTCTCGCTGGAGATGGAGCTGGCGCGGTTCTGGCGCTGCTGACGCAGCTCGGCGAACTGGTACTGGTATGGATTGGCCGCCGCGGCGGTGTAGGCCCGTTGACGGCGTGGCTGCGGCTGGCGTCGCTGCTTGCGGCGTCGCCGGCGGTCGCCGCAGCAGAAGGAGCGCAGCCGCTGCCACAGACTGGGCGTCTGCTCCATCTTGTGCCAGTTGGGCATCTCGCTGGGCAGCATCCTCAGGCAGCGGCAGCCCGGCGGATGTGCCACGGCCGCGGCTGGCAGCAGGGGAGGCGGCAGTTCGCCCCGCTTGGTGCGGGCCACCGCCCCCCGGCCTCCGCCCTGTCCATGTCCTCCTCCCCCGCCGCCCACCACCCGTGACTCTTCGAAGTGCTTGCACAGAGTCACGCAGTCCTTCTTGAACTGCTTGGTCATGATGGCGTAGAGGAAGGGGTTGCAGCAGCTGTTGAGGGGTAGGACGAACACGGTGAAGATCTTGGCCTGCTCCAGGGAGATCAGCTGCAGCCCGAAGATGGCCGTGATGGAGAAGAAGGCTATTGGCGACCAGCAGAGGAAGTCGGTGAAGACCAGGAGGGCCATCCGCTTGGCTATGCGCGAGTCGTTGGTGTTCCAGGCCTGACTGCCCCGGATGGCCCAATACATCTTCAGGTAACAGCCCATCAGGGTGAGGAAGGCGCAGCCGTTGATGATCATCAGCGAGATTACGTAGGTCAGGCTGGCCGGTCCTGTCGTCGTCTCGAATGGCAGGCACACGGCGAACTTCCGGTAGTCGGAGACCCCCAGCAGGGGCAACAGGGCCATGAGCAGCGCGAAGACCCAGCCGACGCTCATGATGTACCCCGCCTGCCGCAGGGACAGCCGCTTGTTGAGGTGGATGGCGTGTGTGATGGCGTAGTTCCGCTCCAGCGTGATCACCGCCAGCGTATACACGGACAGCTCGGAGCTGAGCACAGCCAGAAAGCCGGACAGCTGGCACAGCAACGACATCTGCCAGGGAATGGCGAACATCCGGAACTCGCCCAGGGTGGCCGCGTCCACGATGGCCAGGATTCCAAGGTAGATGCCCATGAAGAAGTCGGCGGCCGCCAGGTTGCAGACCAGGAACCGCGGCACGTCCATTTTTGAGCGCGAGCACAGCAATACGAAGACCACGGTGCCGTTGCCCAGGAGAGCCAGCAAGAAGACCACCCACACGCCGCAGCGCAGGGTCCACCAGTCGAAGAGATCGGCGCAGGGCAGGAAAGGTCCTGGCATCGGCAGGCACTGCACCGAACCCGGCTGAAAGTCCTCGGTGGACATGCCGGAGAACAGGCCGGTCCCGAAGCCGTAGCCCGTGGCCGGGCCGCTCACGTCGTGCTCCTCGAAGTACTCCTCCATGAAGCTGGTCGCAATCTGGCCTCCGCTCTGCGACTGCAGCTGATCCTCGTTGAAGTTGGCAGCTGCCTCCCAGGGATCGTGCATAGCGGCACCCAGCTGCTTACTGAGATTATCTGCAGGGAAATATTATGCTCGACTTTCCATTCCATTTGATTTCCAGGTTACTCACGCATTTGGGGCCAAATATTCATCATGCTGTTGTTCCACAGCGTCATATCGAACTCGGCGTCGGAGGGAAAGAGCACAGCTTCCTGGACCTGGGAGGTCTTCCTCTGGGCGGACATCGCCACCAAGGGCAGGAAGGCGCAGCAGTGGTAGGCATACGATAGGATCAGCGTCTGGATGCGTGGAAAGGTGTCCGGTGGGGGAAACTCCCTCAGCTTTGGGTTGTTGAAGGTCTTCAGGTGCAGGAGGGCCCTTAATCCCGATTCGGGCAGCTCGGGAAACACATTGTTGCCCAAATTGAGATCCTCGAGTGCGGTGAAGCCTGCGAAGGCATCCTTGTGAATATGGGAGATTTCATTCCCCTCCAAGTCACTGTTAGAAATAGAAACTGTAATGGTTTGGGCATTATTAAAGATCGATGATAACCCACAGCAGCTGGAGCTTTGGGATGCCGTGGAAGGCGTCTTGGGGCAGCGCCTTGATGCGGTTGTACGAGAGCAACAGATCGTGCAACTGCTTCAGGCCATTGAAGGGCTTCCCCTGGATCGTCTCAATTTGATTGCTGGATAGATCTCTGCGAAGAAAGGTTGCATATATACTAGCCGGGAAGGCAATGAGCGCATCGGTACTCACAACAGCCTTAAGTCTCTGCAGCTACTTAAATTTGGGATGCGTTTTAGGGAATTGGTTTTAAGTTCTCTGTGAAATATAGAATAGAAAAATGTAAAGCCATGAATTCTTTCTACTATGACTTCGAAATATTCGAATAAGGTTTCTACGCACAAACTCTTCAGTCTTGGTGTTTGACGGCATAGATTCGCTGGCACCTCCTGAATGCCGGCACGATCCAGTTTGAGTATTTCCAGGGCGTGGCAGGCCTCGAGCTCTGGAAACGAGCGCAAAGTACGCACATCCGATAGAGTCCTGGGGGACAAAATGCTATAATCTCAGCAGCAGCCTCTTGACACACTGAGCAGTGTCCAGTAGCCAGGCAGAATAGTGCCCCGAAACTGCCAAAGATACTCACAGCTTCCGCAGCTTGGTCATTCCTCTAAAGGCTCCGGTGGAAATGGTCGACAGGGGATTGGCCCTCATGTCCAGCATTTGCATGCTCCTCGGCAGCTCCGTGTCGTTTATCCAGCGCAGTCGATTGCTGGTGATGGAACTGTCGGAAAAGGGATGGGGAATGGGAACGGGCGGTGAAGAAATTTAATAAAAACGTTTATCCAATGCCAAGAAAAGTATCTTTGGGATACACACTGCTGGCAAGTGGCACTCGGATGCAGCTGCATTTAAAAGTCAAGTCTCACAAACACGCCAACAAAGCCAAAAATAAACTATGACACGAGCACACTTTTGGGCGCTCATATTGTTCACGTCTCTTGGCTTTTCTTGGCACATATTTGGGGGTAAATGCAACTGTGCGGAACGAATCTAATATTGACATTAAATATATACAAGCAATTTTACATCTAACATTTGCTTTTGATTTTTGAATTGATTTTATCATAAATTAGCAGGGTTTCCAGCAGCTTTGTTTGCGGATATCAAGTTCGAATATTTGGCAATAGATGGATAGATAGATTACAATTTCTATAGATAGCATGGTTGCACCGAATCTAAATTTTGGTAAAACGTGAAGGTAATGACGTCATAATGCTCAGAAGGGAAGGGCAAAGAGTCGATTGACATCGAGCTTGATCTTCAACAAAGAAATTATTACTATCTTTATAGATTATTGGCTTTCGATTCTTTTCATAAACGATAGGATTGAATGGTAAGAGAAAGTCGTATTTAATACATTCCTACTTCTTTTAAGTCTCGAAGCAGAAGTAAACTATCACGTGGAGTTACCCTTTCACTTTATCCTCGCCGCAAACAATATTTTTCTGTTTATCTCTCTAAGTTTGTGGCATCGACTTCGACTGTCTGCGCTTCTTTTCAAAGCAAAGTCAACAGAACGCAGACACTTACTTAGGGTTCTTAATCCTTTTAAATTTAATTTTTTGTTTGTGCCACACACATGTCGGGGAAGCGGACGGATTTGGACCCTTCTCTCGTACAAATTCACTCTCCAGCGTAATACCCCAATCATGGATGCAATGGCTCCGCAGATGCAGCACAGCGTGGCTTTTATCGCAACATTTAACATGCTCATAATTATCCTGTTTACCAGAAATTGAATTTCCTTGGGGAGTCCTGCAATCGCAAACGATGTCAGCATTGCTGCGACAGTTGCCCCGGACTGTGGCGTTGCCACTGGAGCATCTCAAGGAAGCGAGCGTGGGACAAAAACAAGATGCAACTGCAGTCCTCGATGCTCGGCTGGCAACTTATTGGAGAAAACTATGCTGGGTGGCGGCCATAAATTCGCCAAGTAATGATGCGTTATGATTTTTGGCATCCCCTGCCTGACGCTCAACGAAGTAGGAAATGTTGTGGCAAATCAACAACATCAGTTGCATTTTCCATGGGGCCCCACTTTCCACTTTAGCTTATCGTGCCCCACCACCTGAATTTGTGTTTATTTTGTATACTTACAGCTCCTGCAGCTGCGACAATTTGCTGAGTCCCTCGGGCAGGCTGCTTATTAAATTATCATCCAGCTCTCTGCAATGGAAAAGGAGTAAACGATGCTTGAAGTATATTTCCTGATTTCGATTATAGAAATTGAGTTGCAAATTTCGTTCTCGCATTTCCCTTTCGCAAAAAATCGCTGCCATTTGCATGACTTTGTTTGGGGTCAGTTTTTCTACGTGACAGCACGTAGTCCGAAGCGTGGCTCCTCCATTTCCGACTGCGAGAGTCCTGGTTTCTAAATTTATGCGTGAACATAAAGTTTGCGAGAATTTATAATAAACTACATTGATTTCAATTATTTAGGAATAAATAGACGCTATATAATGGTATACCAAAGGATATTTAAACTTAGTTTAAGGTTGTTTTTATGAGCTTGATCTGTTTTGAATAAGATAAATATTATCATTAAATATTACAGGTAATAATTAAGTCATCACACTTCCACTTACAGCCAAACACAAAATGTGAAATTTGTAAAGATATAATTACGGATGCTAGAGATACCACTGGAGGTTTTAAAACGCTTATAAAAGTGTCCAGATCTGCGCTACTTAATTTTACTTCACAAGAAAACAAATTTAAAATGAACTTAGAACCTTTTAAGGTTCCTTAACCTTTAAGTCCAAGGTTCTGGTTCACCCTTACTCGGTTTTCTTCTATTATTTATACATAGTACGGATAGTACCATATTCAGTACTTCTTAACACCTTTGGTACTTTCGATAAACCTTTTATAGGCCAAGTGGTGACGGCATAAAACAGATGCTCTCGCCACCAACTTTCCATATCATTTCACCCCCTTTACGACCCACTCTAACGCGACATTTGGTGGTTGGGTGTTGCATCCATAAATCTCGAAGCAAATGCCAGAATGCACAAGGAAAATTTTAGCCATTCTTCGCGAACGTTTAGATTTACGCGATGCACGGCGAGAGCTTTCACTTTCGCTGATGCCTCGTACGTCGCCCTCCTTAGCCCCGTTCGGAAAGAGAATGGGACTCCGTCAGCCACAACATAAATTTGCATATTTGTCTGCTGCCCTGCGGTGGGCGGTAAAATTAGGGGTATCGAGGAGGGAACGGAGCGGTTTTATGCACGCGAAGAGCGTGCAGCGCAAAAGCCAAAAATTTGCGGTAAACAGAAGCGCAGAACGTCAGCGCGGGCGGCGACAATTTAAGCTGTCGGAACTGAAACCAACTGAGCTGAACTCAACTCACCGAGCATCGGTACAAAAAAGGGGCACCGAAACTTTTACACGCTTTTGCTGGGAAATTGAAATTTATTCGAGCCATGGCCGCAAAACGGATAAACACCATTTCCACTTGCCACTTGCTCCCGCTTCAAGATTTTCTATATACTCCGCATTTATAAACCCATGCAGGGCGTTCTTATTTTTATCAGAAGTTTGCAACACTATAAAACAAACAAATTTTGTTTGCAAAAAAAAATTAAATTAATACGTATTACTGATTATGATCCCATTAAAATATATGAGATTATCAATTCCTATGCAATTTACGCACTCAGCTATCGATTTTAAAAGTAAGCTTATTCAAATAATATTGATAAAGTCTAAGTATATAAGAATAAAGGATCAAGATGTTTTTCTTTTAAAAAACAACAAATAACATATGTACAAAAAATTGTATTAATTTATTTAATTAAAGATATTGAAAATTCGGAATATGATTTCTTTAATATAATATGCATCTCAAAAATATTAGAAAACTCACAATGCATTCTTTTTAATATTGGCTGAAGGAGTCATTATCCGAGATCTAGAAAAAATATATAAAGCTTTCTATACCCGGTACATGCGTATTATAGCTTAATATATTTATTATATTATATTATTATATAGCTTAATGACAACCGAGGATCTATGTAAGGGACCAAGGGAAGCACCTACGACCTTATAAAGAATATATATAATTTTAAATTCCTGATCAGCATCAACAGGCGTGTCGATTTAGTTATCGTTGTCTGTCCGTTCGTGTGAAACAACAGATCTCAGAGACTATAAGAGCTAAAGCTAAAATGATGACAACATATCACAACATATCTGTTGCACGCAGACAATTTGTTTATGAATTTGACCACAAGCACGCCTGCCCCTAAAAATAATGGAACATTTATAACTAAGCTATAGTTTTCGGAATAAAGTAAACAGACATGAAATAAATAAATTTGTGCAGACGTGCTCTGCTAATTCAAATAAAGCCGAACGATGAACACGTGAATTATTAAACAATACAGTTTCTATGCATGCTTAACTTTTGCAACAGCTACATTTGTGTTGAGAGTACCAATGGTATGTTTCTAGCAACATTTTCTTTATTAACGGTTGACCAACATGTTTCTGGCAACATTTGTCTATATTTGTCAACATTTTCTTCTGTGAGCCGCCCTGTTTAATTTATAGTAGGTTTCTCCTTAATTTTGACATAATTAGACAACGATTTTTAGCCATATCAATGTGTCCACAATTCTTTAGGTACCGAGTATTTCTTACTTGTTAATCTTAACACTGCTTCTACTTCGGATAAACAATTCTTTTTTTGTGTACATAAAAAGTACACAAAAAAAATGTGTTTTCTTTTTTTAATATGACTAAAAATTAAAAAAAAAAACATTTTGAAGAATAAATATAACTTATAGATAAATTTAACATAAAAATATAACTCGTAGAACAATTAAATAGATGTATTGACTTTTAGAAGTCGAATACATCTCATAATTATAGAGATTTCTGTGCTTCAGATTGTTTGTAATGCAAATGGCAGTAGGGAATTTCACCATCGGCTTTTCCTTTCCTGAAAGGAATGCTTTTTCTATTTGATATCAATTGGAGTTTTAAGGCGCCCTGGTGTCAGTGGGTTTATGTCGTGTCGTTTCGGCTCATGTGGCGTCTGCGTTTCCGGGATGCAGTGCTAAAAGTATTCAAAGTTATCGTATTTGGTTCTTGCTACTTACAAAACTTTTAAAGCAGTTAAATTTTTGAGAGCACCCGCGGAGATTTTCATGATTTGATTTCGCTTCAGCAAGCTGCGAAAGGAGAGAAAATAAACGTTTAAACTTGTGCACATGAATACGGTGGCTAGGAAGACCTCAACTACTTACAGCACGATCAAGTTTGGCATTCGGGGAAAGTCCTCGTCGTTTATTATTGTCAACAAATTGCTGCCCAAATTGCTGTCGATGGTTAAAGTGGAAGCAGAAGACAAGAATTATGAGCAATGGCCAGACTTTATGATTCCTTAACCCAATCCTTTTTTGTGGGTCGAGGGAGTTTATAGATTAAAAATGGAAATGTACTTAGGATGTCGGAAGTTAAAGGGTCAATGTACTTGAAAAACATGCACATAACATTATTATTATTGGCAATGGTTGGTTTATATGTCTTTGGACTCACTGAGGGCGAACGGTTATTCATGCAATTTTATTTAATGAATTCCATAAAAGCTATAATAAAACTTGTGATTAAGGAGGGTTCCCCGTTTTCGATTTCGCACATAAATACTCATTTAATTCAAAATTTTGAAATAATAAACTAGAGGTATTTTGCGAATTTAGTGCCAACACACAACATACAATGGTTATCATTCACAACATACTATATATAAGGCGCCAGCAGCAGCAGGGATTAGAACATTAAGCAATCGCCGATTTCAGGGGGTTACTAATTTCGAGAAACATGCAGGGCAGATGATCCATGAATACTCTTAAATCTCGAGTTGGAACAAGTCAAGGGGCTCACAGTGCTTCAAGTGTTCTGAGTCCTGCCAGGGCGTTCGTGGGAATGCGGTAGAAGAGGTTGCCTTCCAGGCGCAAGGTGCGTAATTTCTGCAGGTGGCCCAGGCAGTCCCCGTCCAGGCTGACCAAGGCGTTGCCATTCAGTTGGCTGCGTTTAAGCCATTACCGAGTGTCCAAATTAAAGGGGCAAAAAATAGAGAACATTGAGAGGTGCAGGGGAAAGGCGAATAATATAGGAAAATAGCGTGTGATTGCGCGGCGAGTGCAGATGTGTTTTGTGGATGGCAGTGTGTCTGCGTGGAAGCAAACAAATTCGTCCTGCTGCGAGGTTCTCAGTCCAATCCTCCGTCTTCGCGGCGCTATTCCCAGCTTAGAAGCAAACACCAACATCAACGTCCACGTACACTCACGAACACATCAAGGGCTGCATTTATTTTTGAACAGCTTACGGTGCATACTTACAGGCTGGTCAGCTGACCGAGTCCTTGGAACGACTGCGCCGGCAGGGACTTGAGGCCGCAGTTCTGCAGGCTCAAACGTTTCAATTTTCCCAAGCCGTAGAATGCATTGGGATCCATATTAATGATGCTATTGTCGGACAAAGTTCTGCAAATAAACCTTCCCTCGGTCAACAATAATACGAAAAGCATGGCCGGATAGCCGGCATAAAGCCGGGCTAGAGTCGAGTGTCGTTGGCTAAAGTGCAGGAAATTGCAAGGATAGCACAGTCAGGAGTAATTAATCGTGCCAACGCGCTGAAATATACAGCGTAATCAAGTAATTTATATTACCAAGGACCTGCGGTTAGGGGCTGAGGTCTGGTCAGGGTCGGGTCGTCCGTTGACCGCTGTGATTTTTTGCGGGCGGCTTCGCTGTGAAATTGAATAATGAGTTGCCCGCCCGTCGAAGCTAACTTTGGCTGTTCAAATGACGAAAGTTTTTTATGCTGTCATATTTTGTGCTCTTGTTGTCCGACTCCGACACAGATTAAAATGGTGAAGTTTGCGGGTTCTAAAGCACCCAAGGGAGTGGGAATTGTTCGGACTTTACGGTAGTTTGTGGGGGAGAGGCAGGGGATTATCTAGGCACTTTGAATTGTTGAGCATGTTATTAATTAAAATGACCTCAAAACTGACATAGTTCCCTTGCTCTAACTAAGCTTCTCAATCTATTAGCCAGCGAACCATTTGATTTTACTTACAGCTCCTCCAGATTCGGCACCATGAAGAATGAGTTCGCCTCCAGCTTGGTTAAGTTGTTGTTTCCCAAATCTCTGTTGTTGAAGCGAATGACAGAAACAAAACAATAAGCAAATTAATAACTTTATTGAACCATTCCGGATGCCAACAATTCATCCATCAACAGGACGAATAGAAGGCATTTGCCACTGCCATGAATATGAAACGAGGCTTAAACGATGCCAAAACATATCAGTGGGGCGCAGGGGGAATGTGTAAATCTCAGTGGGCCATCAATCAAATTGGCAATGGCATGATAGCATATTGAGCCAACCGGCGGAAAATTGCATAAAAATGAAGATGAACTGCCTGGCAGGGGCCCAGTGTTTTCGGAAAATACTGGCTTTCCAATTGAAAACTTTTGGCAAGGACAGTGGACTCGGCTTGGAAGTGATTGCCCGGACCGAGCTGCAAGTGATCTTAATAGCTTATGACTCGAGCCCCTGAGCGATGCGTTAATTAATAAATTATTTATTTATTTATGGACCGCTCGAGTTGGCCATTAATCAGCCGAAACTTTGGCTAAGCCAAAAGCGGTTCCCAACTCCTTTGCGAGTGCCCGTCGACGGCAAGAAAACGTGACTCACATACGAGAGCAATCGCAGCGCCGACGCTGTGACAGTGACGGTGACGATGACGGTGATTGCGAAACGCTGCACAACGTGGCGTATGTGTAATTAGATTAAACCGCATGCCCAAATCGCCCGCATCCGAATCGGACCGAAGACTGCGAAATTGAGTTGTAATTATGCGATTTGAGGAATTCCAGCGGTGGTTAAATGGTTCATTGCCCTGGCATCTAAGCCACCTTAATCGCTCAATAAGGGGAGGAATGGGAATTATTAACCGATGTAATTAAGAGCCTATGGTTGGCACTTCGTGATGGCGAATTGTGGAAACTTAAAGGTCATAACTAATGTGGAACAAATGAAACTATAACAGTTTAGCAAGATAAGTGAACTATGTTTAAGATAGCTTAATTACACTTTTAAATAGACAGACATTTTCATTTACTTTGCAGAAGTTCCGATTTATGAAGACAACTTCTGTTGAATATTAAGATATATCAGATATAACCAGATATATAACCTCTTACAAAAAGTTAAAAGTTAATACAAGAACGGCTTGCTTTATAATGCAGATAATTGAATATAAAACAAAAATACAGTCTTTGGAATAGTTGCGCAATTTAATTTAAATATTGTTAACACATTTAATAATAATCGAAGGCCATTTTCAAAAAATATTTATATCATTTTACTTTAGTTATTTAAATAAATTAAAAAACTACTTTAAAGTGGCTGCTCGTTGCTTTTGAAGTCTCCTTCTTTCGAACAAAATGTAGCTTAAATAAGGACAACTTTGAATACGGTAAAAGTAAGATTGATAAGGAAAGAATCTCATAGATACTAAGAGACTAGCAGTATCTATAAGATTCTCTCTTCTTCAATCTCTTTTATGCACCGGAAATACTCACAGGACGATCACCTCGCCGGGCAGGTTGACGGGCACTGCCAGGATGCCGATGCCCCGACAGCTGAGCCGCAGGCTCTCCAGGCCGCCGCTGCACTGGCAGTGCTTCTGCTGCCATCGCTCGCACACCGTGTGGAGCGTTCGCTTGCCGCCGGTCGCATCGCTGGCGGCGGTGGCGGACAACTGACTTCCATGGTACTCCTGCAGGGACTTCTCGTACAGAATCTGGGCCTCCCGCTCGGGATCCGCCGACGGCAGCATGACGTTCTCCCGGATGCCCGCGGGCGTCGCAGTGCTGGCTCCGCCCGGGATTACCGGCGATACGGTTGTGTTCACAGTGGGGGGGGGATGATGCTGCTGTGGCAGCGCTTTTGGCTCGGCTAAGATTGCACTTTCTTTGGTTTCGGACGTTGCCGCTGGCAGCAGCACCAGGCGCAGCAGCAGCGAGCAGAGCAGCCAGCGCCGGCGCCAGCAGCCAGCGAACCTCTGCCGACGCCGCCGGCAGCGAGCTGCCATCGTCGTCGCCTCAGTCGACGGCTCGGTCGCTGTCGCAGTGGCTGTCGTCGCAGTGGCTGATTGATGCTGTCAAGCATTTGTCATTTGATGACAGTTTTGTGTGCGATTCGTTTCTCGCTCATGATTCCCGGCCGCCGTCGCTGCCCGCTCGCAGTCGCGGATGCTCACTCACTCACTCTTGCCTCCGGCGCGCTTCGAGTTTATTTTCGAGTATATTTCGCTCGGCACTTACTTTGCACTTCTCGTTGCATTAATTGCTCACGGTTCTACACTGAACGGAATCAGAGGTTCCACTGTTTCAGGGGATGATCGTAGAAGCTGTGTAGAGGAAGCGGTTACGTGTCAGTTGCGAGTATCAACATTTTAAGAAGGACATTTTAGTTATGAGAGTACATTTTATGTTTCTAAATATAGAATTGATTTTGATGATCGATTAAACATGGCTCGTAATTTGTTTTAATCGAAATTAGAAAGAAACTATCGTGGAGTCCTCATGTCTTTTTTTCCGCAACAAATCAAGATGTAAGTTGCGAAGGTAATCCTTGTTCCGACGCTATTCTATGAAGTCGTAGTATTAGGTAGTCAATATTCAAGATATCAGTAGCCGTACAATTGTCAGATATATGTTTAGTGTAAAAGGACTTGGTCGTGCATCTCACTTGATAATAAGAATGTTTGAACAAGGCTGACCTCGTGAATTACTTAAAGGACTCTAATATACTTATATATTATTATGACAACTCTTAAGACAAATTAGCTGTTTGAAAAACTTATTTTTGCTAACTCAAATAAGACTTATAACCTCATATGCCCCAGATAGAAAAGTCTTTGTTCGAATCGTCAATTCTTTATGAATACGTTAACAACATAATTATAAAACAACTCACTTCAATTTTCGATTGAAGAATTTTTCAGGTACAATAAAAAGCACGAAGGAAACTAAAATAATACAAAAATAGTTAATAAAAAGTTAAAATGTGGTAAACAAAATTAAATGGAGAAAAACAAATAAATTTAAAAAACGCATATATTGTTAGACAAAGTTATAGTACCAAGTCTTGATAAGCCAAGTCTTTTGTGCCAAGCGCCATAAATATAAGGGTAAACTTTACGAGCTAGGATAATTAATAAATAAATTAATTAAGTTTTAAATATCTAAAAGCCTTTAAAAGGTTTAATCAAATAATATTTGGAAAGTTCAATTTGGATAATTGAAGCGTAATACGTGCGGCAGAAATCGGGATGAAAAATAAATAAATCCTTGAGAATTGAAAAAGGTTTAGAAAAATTATATAAGAAAATTCATCTAAGGAGCGTACGTCATTTTATCTTTAGAGAGCTTAACAACATGCCCCGAAATAATTTCCGCGAACTAAATCTCGGATACTGGCCAAAGCTTGAATTTAAAAAATGAAATAAAAATGTATGCATATATAAAAGAAATTGAGGTTTTCCCGATTGACATCTAAATGATCAAACAAAAAAAAATCCTCTTCACGTGGTAGGAAAGCTGTGATGTCCCAAAATTTGGGATAACCATTTTGTAATGAATAATTTAAACATTAAAGAAATCAAATAGAATGAATTTAAACTTGTTAAATTTATGGGTTCGGAAATTATAATAAATAACCTCTGCAATGGTAGACCCAGAATGGTACTCAGAAAACGTTATAAGACTTCATGACTAAATGATGTAATTTATTGTCTCCTCCTAGTCTATCTTATTTGATCAGTAATTTAGTATAATACTAATAGTAGTACTCCATTATTAAAGGAGGCGATATAATTTTATAGATTTAAATAATAACAATGGGCAATTGTTAATTTAGTTATCTATAGAACCCTCATAGTTATTTATGTACATAATGTCATTATGGTTTGTCAACAAAGTTCGTACAAGGGCCCAAACTGTTTGCCATTGTTTAACAACTAAACAACCAACTGTGTCCTGGGCCGTAAACTTTTTGTCACATTACCGTCATCATGTCCCACAAAAGATAGTTTTTGAACTCAAACCAAACCCATAACGGATAAAATTAGGCGACAGCCCATCAAACACTTTATATACACTCTGGGCCCTAATCAGCCGGGCTGAGAGCTGGGCTCGGCAGCTGGCCAAGGCCCGTCAACGAGCCGAGTCGTGTTCCTGTCAGAAACAAAAGACCAGGCCAGGACTCTGCACAATGCTGATGAATGACAAATTTGACACAAAATGTGCCGGGCAAGGCCCATTTTTCAACACTATCCTCGAGTCATAATTAATGAGTCCGTTGACAGTTTTAGATTTGCAATGGGCTACGAAGTGTCGACGAATCGTTTTTTTTATAAGTATGGCAACCAACTAAATGAATCTTAACTTCACGTTCGGCGTCCCCAAAATGTCACGATGATGTGTTCGACGGAGGATGAGGAAGGACAAAAATATGTCCAAAAATAAAAGAGATTTCCCAGCACGAGCCACCGGCAGAAGCACCTCCTCCGCCACCACCATCAAAGCATCGCTCACACTTTCGCCGGATGATTTATGGCATGTTTATGTTCCACTGACCTCGCCAATACCAACCGAAAACAGCAACAACCGAGCGGATAGTTGGGCACCTCGGAAATGTAGCCCGTGAATAAGGCAAGAAGCGAAAAAACACGGCTAAGATAATTTTCTAAGTCGACTATAAGATACCGCGCTTGCCTTTTCTACAGTTTGTTTTTATTGGATTAATAATTAATTGGAAATAATTATTGGCAAAGTGCCTTATAGCTATCTATCCGGAATAGTTAAACTACAGATAAACTAATCATAAAGCTTGAAAGAATAACGTAGCCAAGGTAACAGTGTAGTTAATTATCGATCATGCAACATATATTGCATTTATAGCGTGATTTTATGTGATCTAAAATTTTTGACAGTGAGTGTAGAATCCCGCGGTTTGTTTAATCAATTTTAAGTCGACTTAATAAATTTGATTTGCCCATAGATTCCTTTCATTTGAAGGCTATATCCTGAAGTTATTTATATAATAGAATTTTGTTTGAAGCAAATATCTAAGTCACAACATTAATTGCTTTTGGGAGTAGTTAAGAAGTAGTTAAGACTCTCTATATAGATGGGAATACAAAATTAAATAAGAGCATTAAAGCCCTTCCTAGACCAGTCTGTTATTTCATCAACATAGATATTTAAGGAGAGCCTTCACAAATTCATGAATTTAATATTCCTTTGTTTTATGCGAATACCGAGTACAAATGTATCGCAAACGATGATGACGATGATTTCAATTGCCTCTAATCGAATTGGTGAAGATTTTATGGCTCAGCCAATTTCCATTCATGAATAATAATCTTTTCGATCCCCTCGCTTTCGCTAATTGTAAACACCTTTTTCTTATTTGCTGTGAATATTGATTGTATACACTCTGATATTTACTATATTTTATGCGAATTTGAAAAGCGTAGGTAAACATTAAAAAGAGTGTTTAAAAATATCTCTTGAAAAGCGTGGTATATAAAAAATAAAAACGGCTAGTGTTAAAAGAAAAGGTATAACATTTTGAGTATCTTAACTTTTCTAGATTTTATTCTCCACATCCAACAAGTCCTCAAGCCCAACTTTCACGCACACCTATCCACAACTTTAAAAAATCTCCAGCCCCATGTGGAAAATCAAATATTTACAAACTCAGTTGGGTGCAAAGAAAAGGAAAAAGGTAAAGGAAAACAAAACAGAATAAAAACCAAAAGGCAAATGCAAGCACACGTTTCCCAGCCAGAGATTGTTGGGCTAAAAATTCGTAGGATGCTTGTATCGTTTTTCCTACAGACTTAATGGAAGTGGCAGAGATTTGGGCTGTTTTGAAGTGTTTCTGAATGCTTTTCCCTTGCCAATAAGCTGTGAAAGGATTTTGCTTTCTCAGGACTTAATATGCATAAATGGGGCCAAAAATAACAGTATCCGGTGATGAATATCTTACTGAAAACATTAATAAATCGATTTGTCGTTTCCTAAGATATCATAAATATATTCCAAAACAGCTCATACTTATTAGGAATCTTTAGGAATAGGCTTTCGCTTAATTTGATAATTATTTCTAAATTGCGTTCACAATTCCCCGATTTCCATGCCAATTGGACAGGTCTTAATTAACCAATTACATATCAGTTTGCCGACATTGACTGAGTATTGTGACAGATCAATCAGCGTGCTTATCACATAATCGCTAAAGCGGTTTATCGCAATTTTCGCTGAGCCATGCAAATTTTCACAGTCGACCGATTGCCCAGTCAATCGGCTCGATATTTTACGGATTTAATTGTCACACGGTTCTGTTGTGACTGTGACTTTAATTGATATATGGTCACACGTGAACGTGAGTGTGTTTTTTTTTTTCGGTTTTCCACGCACTTCAATGCCAACCCACATAACTCCGCAGAAGGCTTCAAAAACGCATGAAAATCTCATAAATTTTTGCATTCGCAGCGATTAATTACAAGAGGCCAGACACTGACATGCCCCAAAAGAACGTTGTGGGAAATATGAAAAGTATAAAGCCCGATATGGTAAAATTTAATTTTCTTGTTGGAAATTGATTTTGACAGGGGTGAATTTATATTTCTCCGACAACAGAATTCCCCCAAAGCCCTCAACGAGATGCAAACTTGTGTGGCTTGATTAAATCTATTTCGGCTCACTCGATATGTAAAAGAAATCAAGAGCCAATCGAACGTGAGCTCGCTGTTTCGTGTTTTTCGCACAAGTGCGGCTCACCAAATACAAAACTGGATTTTCAACACAAAATGCAACTTCAGTTTGCTGCTGCCGATGCATTTATGCTGCCTTATGCTGGCCTTGATTCATTGTGGGATATTTTGGATTTTTTGCTGCTTTTCGTTTGCTTTTTACTCGCGACTTTATTAATGACAGCTGTTGCATAATTTATTTAACTTTTTGGCCGGCTCAAAATCGTTTTAAGAGCGAAATAATTAAATGTGATTTCTGTTTAAGGAGAAAAGCAATTTTCTACTAAATCGCCAAAGGAGTGTGCTTTCTGATACGGATCATAATTCGGCTAATTAAGTAGTTCTCATTGTTAGCCACAGCTAATGAACATTTTCTTTTATGCAATAAGGAAAACAAATAATTGATACTTTATTTGATATGCAAATATTATTATAGACAAAGAGAACCTCTAAACTGTCAAAAGTATTCTAGTTTACCAGCCATGTGGTTAAAGCTGCTAAACAATTATCGATTTCAGTTTTCCCCAATCAAAGCAGAGGCCACACGAAAGTTCACACCTCCCTCCCGTTTATGTTATATCTCTTGTATTTCTCTGATCGGGGCACACTCGATCGCTTTGATCTCACACCTCTTTCTCAGGGCCCCATTGTGGCTGCTGCGGTATGTTATTGTTGCGAGATTGCTGTCCAATCGATTTCGTGTATCTTTGAGATGAAATGGCCCCGGGGAGAGATGGGAACAACTCGCTGGCAGCTCTCATTATCGGCGATTATTCAACTGTTTATTTTATGGCTTTCTCATTACATTCTCCTCGACAGTGTGCGGCACAAATTGGCAGCGTCATCGCAGTCATAATCGAGCTATTAGCCAGAAGGAGAGAAGGCTTCTTATTTACATTTCATGCTACTCAATTTTATTGGCAGTTTGGGTCAATTGTCTGGCGACTGAGATGTGTCTGGAAACGCTTTTTGATTCTTTCCCGGAGATTCCCGAAAGTAATTAATGCCCGAAAACTTGACCCTTGATTCCGTTCCCACCTTTTGTTGCCTTTATTTACAATTTGGCCCGCGAATTGCCAGCACGCCGCTGCCAATGGAAATGCATCCGTGTTTATTATTGCTATCCGTACATTTTTTTTGGCTATCTTGGCAATCAATAGAATATATCGAGCACAACAAAGGCGGCTGCCAACTGGCAACTGACCCGAAAATGTGTGCGAAACTCGATTAAGTAAATTGTGGCTGCTGGGGGTAGCTGGCTAGCTGGGAGAGGCTATCTCCTCTAGAACGTGACACAGCTGCAACAATTGATTACGCATACGACCCGTTGAACCCTGTTAGTTCTGACCGCTGCACTAGACAACAGCGCCAGTCGAAAGCTGAGACCAAAACTCGCCCTGTCCCTCTTGTTGCTGTTTTGTTTTGCTGCAGACATTTTTATAGCTCCCAAATTGGTAACCTCCGAGTGGCTAGGAGATGTCAGTGGCAGCCAGCGGAGGATTGAGTGGGTGTTCGCCCTTCTACCACTCCCTTATCTGCGTAATTGCTGACTCGGTTTTGTGGTTTGTGTATTGCCACTGGGCTTGGGTGATTCTGACACTTATAGCAGTTGGCAGCCTTAGATATCTTTAAACCCAGGAAAGGTCCTGCTTACTTAATTGATGAAACAACTTAATCCAACATTCCTGTAGGCCCCCGACCCCCTGCGGGCCAAAGAATAAAGAAACTGAAACCTCATCTCGAGTCAATGAAGGGTAAATTTTCAATGCCACACCTAGGAGGAGCGGAGTTGCTCGGTGGCAAGTAGAAAATGTTCCATTTGTGGCAAATGCGCAAATTGCATTAGGGAAAAACTTTTCCTTTCAGCTTGAACGATTTTGTCAGCATCTTCAGCTTCATCTTCAGCTTCATCTTCAGCTTCATCTTCAGCTTCAGCTTCAGCTCGCCATTTCCCTCAGCAGCCCGTTCCATTTGCCTAATTACTCCAAGGCGGCAACGTCATTAAAAACTTGCACAGCTCTTGATTAACACCAGCACAAAATGTACACTCTTCTATATGCAAAGTTTATAATTGAGTGTGTCCATATATGTATATTGTGAGACATTATTCTGGAATCATGTCAATTGCCTGTGCAATTTTCACACTGCGGACCAATTTCCGAAAACAGAATGAACCCACGCCCACGCCTGAGTTATCATATCAAAAGCGACGTCGCCATTCAATAAATATAACATTTTAAATGAAAATGTTTATTTTTGCGCTACCAATTTTTGATTGCAGTCGCCAGACTTGTTTGCTAGCTACTCTTTTTTTCATTGGGTATTTGTGGCCACAGATCGCGTTGAATTAGTATATTCGTATTAATTATTATTTCTTTTATTTTTATTTATTTTCTTTTCAATATTTATTATAACTTCGTATAAGAAATGTAAAAAAAGAACACTAATATTAAAACGTTTTAGTCATGAAGAACTAGGTAAATTAGGTAAAAAGCTAGGTAAATAATTTATATAACAACCTAATCCGATTAAAATGTTCTTTAAAAAAAATTTCAAAATGTATCAGAGTTATTATAAGTAAATGTGAGAGTGTCTAAATGTCGGCACTCTTTGCTGGCTCATCCCACTTGGAAATGCCTGTGCGATGCCTTTGTTTTTGTGGCTTTTCATAATGAAAATTAGTTTGTTCATGCGTAATTTTTATAAACTGTCGTCATCAATAGAAAACCCCGCTCCGCGCGTGAGCGTCTCGTTAACCGGCCCCGGCTCGCCTTGGAAATGCACTTAGGCTTCGGGTTTTGTTATTTGTTTTGTAATCGCTTTTCAATTAGCTGCAATTTCGCGGCTCTGAAAGAGAACATTTGCCGAAATTGATGACGCCTCGGGGCAGAGCAACCTTTTTCTGGCTGGCGTGACATGGCTCTTTGAAACTTTAAGCTCGTAAATTAAAAAGAAAAGGGTTACGCTCCGTCCGCTCATCCTCGAGGCTGCTGATGGATTACAAATTAAGTTGGGATTGATGCGGGCTGCATCGGCGTAGAGACCCAGCGACTTTGATTAAATATGCAGACCGAGTTTGAATCGGAATCGTGGGGAATTTTCGGCTGGGCAGCCTGAATGGCAATCCAAACACGCGTCAACACTTTGTGTTCCGTGGTCAGCGGTCAGTGGTCAGTGGGTGGTTCCCACTAGGGCGCTGATTTCTGTCCGCTTCTTTGCCATTTTCCTTTGTGTTTCAGTTAATAAAAATGCATGAGATTTCGGCTGTCTGCTGATATCTTTGGCGCTAAAGTGTTATGAACAATTCTGGCTACCAGATTGGCATACATAATTAACGATTGCACTCGTGAATCGGTCTCTAGGTTTGTGTCAACATATTTGATGGCTTTTTGTTGGCTTGTTCTGGCCCCGGGTGCATTGACATTTTTCCCGGGGCTTTCCCCTTGTGCATAAACGAAATCTGACTACAGATAGTCGTAATGAATAGAAGGTATTCACATGCATTATGCTCGCCTTGGGAAATTTATTCTGCGAGTAAATAGCATTAAGGGACTTGATAAATCTTGGCTATATTGGGGGTACATACAGACTCCTTTAAAATTAAGTATTTCTCTAGCTTTAGATTTATTTTTAGACGTAACAGATGTAGTTAAATACGCTTAAATAAGCACTAAGGCCTGCAATAAATCCAACAATGAATTACATTTGAAAAATAAAAATGGTATAAATTAGTGAATGCCAAAAATCTTTAACTTTTAAAAAGGCACCTTAAATATTTACACTTTTTGTTCAACTTATTTGTCACTTCCAAAATTTCCTGCAAGCACTGGTTTTACATACGTAAAATCTCAATCAATGAGAATGTAGATTTAATTTTCATATCACTTCATCACTTGTTTTGAGTAATTATTTACTTTTGCTGACACAGTTTCCACATACACTAAAAAAGCGTGTCATATATAGTATGCTCCGAATGATATCAAATATATATTCAATTTTATACACGCTGTTACGATCACGTTATTCTGGGCATTTAAAGCGTCACGAGCTGCGTGAAATAAATCGACGTCATAGATCAGTGCGCGAATTTTTATTATACTTTAGCGGCTTTGGTCGTTTTGGTGCTTTTATTGAAAATTGAAAGTGTGTTATAAACACACAGTGTGGCACACACACGCGCTCGCTCGCTCGGAGTGACAAATGCAGGCAGGCACCAACACAGACGCCGGGGAGATGAAAATCAAAACAGCAACAAAAGTTGTTGATGCCGCCAAAAAGTAAACGACCTTTAACGCCAATAAAAACACACACTGCACACACACACCGGAGCAGCAACACAAAGCGGCAACAGTACTGCTGGCAAGCCGACTCCTTGCCACAATTTGCCGCTGGTGCTGCTGCTGCTGCTGCTTTGGATCCGTTAAAATCGCGGTCAGCGCCCAGAAATATAATTTATGCGTAACGAGTTCACGCGCCTACCAAGCACTGTGGCACCTTCGAATCGGAGTCACTCCACTGGCCAGTCAGCTGCCCAATTGTCCGCCAAAACGAACCGCACGCGTCGAACGCACAAAGCGTACTGAAGCGAAAAGCGTTTTCGGAGGAGCCTCCAGCCAGCAGTAGCAGCAGCAGCAGCGGCAGCAACGGCGACGGCAGCGGCAAAAGCGGCGCCAGAAGGCGACGCGGCAGCATGTTGCCAGCAACACCCAGGAATGTTGCCGAATTGGTAGTATCTGTGCCGCTACACTCCTTTGGCTTCCTTTTGGCTGGTATATAGCTTGGACTAAATTGTTACTAACTGTGATAATTTACCTAATGCATTCCCTTTATTTATTTTTTAAATATTTTATCTATGAAGTTATTCGGTATAAATAAACTATAACCCACTTTTCACAAGTTTTTTTGATATAAAACAGTAAGCCCCAATTTTAAGTTGATCTATTTAAGCATGTATCTCAAAAATTGATCTACATAAGCTTAATTTGCCTTTTATTTAAAAGTTTCTTTACACCTGATATCTGTTATAAGGACACCATAAAATATCGATTTATCGATACTGTTTTGATAACAGTATCATCTTTTCCATATATCTACCGGTCCCCAAGAGCATCGGCTTACATAAAACTATTATTGTAGGAAATAATTCGAAAAAGGTTATCAAACATTTTGATTTAAAGATGTTTTAAATATAATCCGTAAAAAATAAACAAATTAATAGCACTTTACATACCGAAAATAGTATTGGTAATAACAATTATTTGTATAATGCTATGTGCAAATATTTTGAAGTTTAAATATCGATATATAAAATAATACGATATTTTCGATATGAATTGAAATTAAGGTCGATTATTTTCGAAAGATCAAGTATCGATACATCAAATTTTACGATATTTTTGATATGAAATGAAGTAAGTACGATTATTTTTGGAAGTTCAAATATTGATGTGCGAAAATTTACGATACTTTCGATATGAAATTAAACGTCATATTTATATCGATGTATTATTGCGGACTATTCATGCGATATAGACCCCTAATCTGTTATTATATTTTTATTCATCTTCTATGGTATTTGGAAGCTTATTTCACAGTCAAATGAGAACACCGGGTTTGAAGATGTCACTGGGCATTACATTGAGTTTTTATTAAAAATACATACTTGATATGTGTACAAAATAATGCTATATGATAATAAAAACAGACTATTTAAAGGCTATACTAAATTTATATATTACTGGATATGATATTATAAGGTATTAGACCCTGAAGATGACACAGTACCTTAAGTAGAACAAATAATATTTTGATACTGAATTGATTTATATTTTGACAACAGAGAAGTTATACCATAAGTCAATTTTGGCTATGTATTATGCCTCAAAAATAGGTCTTTGAGCTTCTTTTAAGACTTAGACTCTGCCTAACATGTTGCTGAGATTGCGCAGAAAGGACGGCTCTGCACTTTATTTTATTTGGTTCGCTGTGGTCCCCGCTCGTAAATGTTCCCGTGTCCTTCGGCGAGCCTGACGAGGGAAGCTGCTTAATGCAAGATTTACGCCGGCATTCATTGAGTGGCCATAAACACCTGTTGCTGCGTGGCTCCTGTTGGAGTCTCGGCCTGCTTTCGATTTTCCGACATTTGCTACATCTGCTGGCTACAAGAAAAACTTTTTATGGGCCAGTGCAAAAGAAAAGAAAAGTTTCTTTTATTTTTAGTCATTTTAAAGCGGCTTATGTGAACGTAGAAAATTGTGTTATTGTCGGGCGATTTATTTGTTCTGCAGCTATTATTATTCCGTGCGGCTGGAAATATTTTAGGGAAATTCCATTTATTTTTGTTACGCCACTACAGAGGTCAGAAAAAGTTCGCTTGCCGACCGACCGCCCTTCCCCCAAAAAAATGTGTAAATTGTCAAAAAGTCAAAAGGAAAATGTCATTTGTTAATTGCAAAGCATTTAGTTTGAAATGTTTTTGTGGTCGCTATGTGGAAATAGAAGCTCCGCAAATTGGGTTGAAATGTTTTTAGTTTGGGTAATTATCGGAATATTGCGTGTGAGAGCATTAATATCAATTAGTCAATGATGTCACTCAGTTTATTAGCAATTACCACTAATAAATTTGGACTAATTGTAAAAAAGGTATATTCTTAATTATCTAATTAATCTTTACAGCTCATAAAACTCATACATACATGAAAACAAGGTTTAAAATCGAAATTAAATACTTTCCCACTGAGCTAGGAGCAGTTTTTCACTTTCATTTGCAAATTTTCACATTTCGCTGACGGCTCATAACTTTCAGCCATGAATGGACCGGGAAAAGCCGGGGGTAGTCCAGCGCATTATGCATAAATTCCCGTTAATTAAAAGCGCCACAAAGTGCACGAGATAGCCGGGAAAGGGGAGACAAGTGGATCCATAGCGAGAAGGGAACGAGTGGGCTCGGGAGACATGGTCCTTAATGCGGGCCCAATATAAAATATGCGTGTCGGTAATTTGAGGAATGTAACAGAGGACCGAAGGTCCCGTAAATCCAACCGAGAATGTCCTGCTGAGAACCCGCTCACACTTACACAATGCTGGCTGGTCTCTCCGCCATTGAACTCGGCCAACCCAAACGGAAGCGGAAGTTGCAGCAAATGGCGTATGAGATTGAGAGTGTTGGCTGCAACCAGTGCGGAATATAGTCCATCAGCACCAGTGGGGCCAGGGGTGGCTGCTGCCCGACGACCGTCCTCGTAACAAGAGTCCTGACCGGGCACACACGAGCAGGATAACGACGATAACTACGACGGGGAACCTTTCATGCTGAAGGGGGCCTTTGGAGAGCAAAATATTTACACATACTAAATCAGGCGAGAGCCCTCGTGGGCCTGCCAGTGTGTGTAATGACCTTGTAAGGAGGTTTGTCCTATGCCCTTTTCGCTGAACTGCACTTTCGCAGAAAGCAGGACAGTGTTTGACCAACAATTATGCAATTAGTGAAAGTACTCAATGACGTAACCCTAAAAAAAATTTGGTAAGCTATGTTTTTATATCTTTATAACTACAAATAATATCGTTAAAAATTGAGTAGATCCTCATTAAAATTTACAGCACTCTTATTAAATAGAATAAAGCTTTGAACTTAAAAAAAATATATACAACGAATATTACAGTTTTATTTAAATTATTGCTAAATTCTATAGAAATTATTAAAAAAAATCCATATAAAACTATATATGTATCATTTAAACTTGCCTGGAAGATACAATATTATATATGTTATAAATGTTAATATAAATGTTAAAACATATTTTATTCTTTTCCCACAAACATTAGGGAAATGTTTTGGTATTGTAGTTTTAGTAATATGCTTTCATCGTATTAAAAAAAGATAATATATATTATCTTTATCACCATTAAAAGCCGAGTTGGTCCAGCCAAGTTTAAAAATTGATTTGGTTTTAAAAAGATTCTTCGTTCAAAATGTACCTAATTAATTGTTAAGGAAGGTGGTTGCAAATTTCAATATTATTAAAAATTTTATAAATATATTTTTTTCAAATTCAGGACATATATTTTAAAGGCCAACGTATGTTCTGAGTGTAAAAAAAAATTTGACAAATGACCTCAGGGGAACGCGACTCATTTCGCATATTTTTCACTTGGCTTCATTCATGGAGCGTAATAAACTATTCATTAGCATTGGATATACTGTCAACTACAGAAACGCTCACGTTTAACCCATAATTCATCAACATTTTATTGGCTCAGAGAAAATCCATTGAGTGATAAATAGCAATTCTGTTTTCGAAATTATCATAAATTTTCCATGGCTAAAACGAGGACTGGGAATGATGTGATTGAATGCAAATTTAATCAGTCTTTAAAACTGCACAGAGAGTAATGTTCATGGAATCCGATTCGATGCTAAGAATATGGTTTTGCAGGAGAGAAGTCTGAGAGATACATTACTGTCAGCGCCCGTTTCCTTCTGGTTCATTTGGGAAATAAGCGAACAATGTCTAAACAATAAATATGCAGCAGAAGGCAGCGGGCGCCATTCGAACCCTCGCCTCCTCTTCGCCTCGCCACTTCGACCTACTTACAAATGCTGGCATATTGATGGCTAGGATGGAAAATATTCAAGGGGCAGCATTTAGCTCTCATTCGTTATGTGTGTGCGACAGTTGACGGAGGTCCTTGGTAGCGGCATGGAGACAGCAAGAACTGTAACCAAAGACGGCCATGATGAGCATGGCGCACACAAAATTGCATGTCGAAAGCTGCATAAAACTGAAATTACAGCAAATTTGTGGATATCGCTGGCAAGTGGAAAAGGTCCAACTTTGGGGTTGGGCTTACTACACAAACCAGGCAACCGTTCGAACCCATTTCGTTTTTATTTGGCAAATATTTTAGAATTTCAACGAAAACATCGTCAAAATGTTTGGTCCGATTGGATAAGGTCGTCGCAGCTTAAGAGTTTCAAAAATTGAAAGCAGAAAATATTTTACCAAAGCTAATATTTTAATTTTTGATAACAAAAAGTGAAGGAAGTATATACCTATAAAATCATACATAACTCACATAGTTACTATTTCAAGACAAGGGCTCACTAATCTAGAAATTTCATGAAACTAAATATTTGTAGCCAACTATATGGGGCTGACTTCAAGACTTTGCACTAATTTGAATCATGATATCTATCGATTCGGTCACACTAAGCCGGATGAGACGGAGTCCCTCAAGGTAGCGTTCTTGGCCCTACCCTGTATTCAGTCTTCGCCTCAGATATGCCAACTCACACACCAATCACTAAGGTTGATGATAGGGATGTGCTAATCGCTACCTACGCTGATGGTACTGCTGTACTCACCAAAAGCAAAAGTATCTTGGCCGCCACTTTCGCACTGCAAGAATACCTGGACGAGTTTCAGCAATAGGCTGTAAATTGGAATGTCCGTTTAAACGCGGATAAGTGCGCCAATGTGACTTTCACCAATCGTATAGCCAACTGCCCTGGAGTTAGTCTCAATGGGAGCATTATCAGCCACCACCAGGCGTACAAATACCTGGGAATTACCCTGGACAGGAAGCTCACCTTCAGCAGGCACATCACTAATATCCAGCACTCCTTCAGGGCCAAGGTTGCTCGGATGTCATGGCTTCTTGCTCCACGAAACGAGCTGTCACTCGGCTGTAAGGTCATAATTTACAAGACCATACTGGCGCCTGGTCTTTTCTACGGTCTCCAGGTCTATGGAATCGCTGCCAAGAGTCATCTTAACAAAATACGAGTCTTGCAAGCAAAGGATCTCTGCTGCACCTTGGTATATGCGAACCAGGGACATAGAACGCGATCTCAAGGTGCCCAAGCTAGGAGACAAGCTGCAGGACATCTGTATCAAATACATGGAAAGGCTTAATGCGCATCCTAACAGCCTAGCCAGGAAGCTCGGTTCTGCTGCTGGCAATAATACTGATCATCGCACCAGAGTCAGAAGAAGACTCAAACGTCACCACCCTCAAGACCTCCCGGACCGGGTTTTGACCTAAATAAAATCTGTGTTAATATTTTCTCCTAAAATGGAACTTTACCTTAAATTGTTTGTCAAAGGAAGCCTTATGACCCAATGTTGTGTATAAATTGTAAATGTATTAGATTAAGCTGCCACTTCGGTAGCAGAGCGCTAATCAAATAAATAAAATATATTTAAAAAAAAAAAAAAAAAAAAAAAAAAAAAATGATATCTATACCGGTACCATACCCGCTACCGTCAACCGGTATAACCGAATCTAACCGTGTACCGATTTTGACCGTAAGCAAAACCGAAATAGTTTTCTTTTGCCTAACCGAAACCTTACCCCAAATAACCGCAACCAAAACGGAAACATTTGTATCGGTTAAAAAGAAAATTTCCTAAACAAAATATGAGAAATTTAAACGTTTTTTAAGGAATTAAACATATTTCCGAAATCGAAACTTACCTCAATACTACTGCGGTTCTGAATTGCACAAATTACTATTGATCAAAAATTACCTTCTTACAAAGTTGTAGTCTCAAGTCCAGTTATTACCAAGCGAAATCAAGGAATTTGAATAATATATAAATAATTTTTTACCTAAAGATCAAGTGGCTTACTCCAAAATTTTTTTATTTATTTAACGGGCGTAAAACTTTTAGCCGTAACTAATTTTGGCCCGAAACGGATATATGTTTCGTTTATTATATTTATCGGATAATTGATACATCGATTTATATAGTCCAATTGAAGACTTTTTGGGTACACTAGCAATAGTCCTTCATTTCATAACATGTTCCAGCCACGGACTGTTTTTCTATTCCTCACAGGAGCCCAGAAGACTTTTGGCCATCCTTTTGTCCCTTTTGTCCGACAAGTACAAGATAAACAAGCTGCAGTGCCAGAGACAATTAAAGTTGTAAAATAACACCGAGGACGCGTAGTGTCTCAACATTTTTGACATTTTAATTGCCCCCGAAAAGTGAAGGAGTTGCGGCAAGGACATCCTGTGAAAGCCACCAGGCTTGCTGCTGCATCGAATCAAATGACAGTGCCACATAATTTGCGGCATCAGCTTGACTTTAATTGCATTTCGCTGTTTTCGACAAAACTTAATTTAAACAATTACAGGGTCAGGGCGCAGGCCGATTCCCGATGAGCCCGTCGAAGGGAGCGGGCTCAGTGCATTCGCAGACGCCATAAAATGCAAATTCCTGTTGATCCTGTTTGCCGATGCCACTGCATGTGCTGGCTCGCTGCCATTTAGCCGGGTTAACTGGGATGCTGTCTGCCCGACAAGCCCGGCTGCCTTGTCATGTCTGGTCCGTGACAATTTTTTGCTCTCCCGACCAGCGTTCTTGGGGTTCTTTTAGCAGAAACCAATCTAAGGATATTGTCAGGACGGCAGTCCCAAAGCGCGGGAGAGCCTGTAAAAGGCACTCTGTTGGTGCGGTCCTGGCACCGCGGTGTATTGGGCTGTAGCGGCTACTCTGAGCCACTGAGCCATAGCGCAATTGTTGTGGACACCGCTAGAACTCCTGTATAAGAAATACGAGGATATATACGGAAAACTAACACTTGTATTATATTAGTTATAAGCGGAGTTTTGCCGATTAAACAGTAAAGATTTAAGTCTGCTCTGATCACCATTTATTAAGCTTTACTTTATTCCAATTTAGGGGATAAACATTACATATTACAAAAGTTATCTTCGTTCTTACAGATTTAAAGAGTGTTCTAGTTTCAGAATATTAAGAGATACATCCTCTGACACGAAAAAAGTTGAGCCTGTCTGTTTTTTAAAAAACGATGCAATCCCCAACATACTTGTATTAGAGTACTGTAGGCAACTTTGAAGGAGATTTATTTTATTACATTTTTAGTAAGAAGATGTACAAGATTTTCTTATTCTGTTTATGCTTTTCGCTCAGTGAGTCTCTATTTTAAATGCAGCTTAGTCCTGCTTCGGAACTGGCTCGACATAATCCCCAAGTATTTTAACGCTGCCATTGCACCTATGACCTGCTTTCAGAGCCAAAGCACATTACTTGTACCCTTAGCCAATCCGACAAGGGCAGCAGCGATGTTGTCACCACCCTGGCGAATCTGGCCTGGATAAGATAAATATGCAAATAGACTGCATGCCAGTCAGCCGAAGGGCGCCCTTGCTCATCCTCGCAGCTCCATGTTCATACTTAGGATATGCGTTCATCCATAAACTGCGATTAGCCCGGAACTTCACTTCAAACTGAGCCACGCGATGAATTGTACAGATTTGGTATCTGGCATAGACATAAATCACACGAGGACGTACAAGCTCATTAGAAGAGCCGAGTTCATTGACCGACACACGCGCCTTGGACTAGAAAACTTTCGACTAGTTCCGCTTTACCCTTTTGTGGAGGGTCCGCAGCCCAAAAAAGTAGGCAACACAACACAATTTTTATCGGGCCCACGCACGTCAAGGTTGCCGGTCCGTGTCACACCCGCTCCGCCCCTTTTGGGCTATGTGTGTCCCTTTATTTCTATATCTCTATTGGTTTTTGTTTGGTCTGCCTATTCGGCTTATTTATTTATTTTTTTAATTTACTTCTCTTGTGTGTTTCTTTCCGATGCTAGGCCGGGGGACGAGGAACATAATTCAAAATGAAAATAAATAGCAAAAATCTCAGTTAGACATATATCTGAACGTTTTACATGTAGATTGCTTGTGGCTGCAAATATCACAGTGTCACAACTAAAATTTATAGTTATTATTTAGTTGGCAGTAAAAGGACGTTTTCCAGTCTAAGCGACAGATTTCAGGGGCCTAGAACGTGAAATCCCTGACACTGCCATATTGAAATTTGAATTAAGATGTCAAATAGATATTGCAGAAGTATATGCCGGTAGGAAATTAAATACTATAGCACAAGAAAACATACCATTATAATCTGTAAGTTTATACTTACAAATATTCCCTTTAAGAAGGGAATCCCATTAAAGAAATATATGTGGAATAACCCAACTCATATTTAAGTTGACTGAAAGTTGTTATCTTCTTATAAACTATTCCCACCACCATAAAAGCCAATCGTTTGAATGCCCTCTGACCTGACACATTCCACTCTTCTGTTCTTCTGATAGTCTGTCCCTATGGCTTTGTTTGGTACGTGCTGCGTGTTTTGTCGTCCTTGAAGAGGCTTTGCTTTAAGCAAGTCAAGCCAAAAAATCTGTCAAATCATAGGCCATTTCAATTTAAATGCCACGCCGCCACCTCGTCCATTATGCCAGCCGTATTTCCCCATTCGGAGGGTGGAGTCCTCTATGCCTAATGTGCTTCCTGTTGACGATGCCGAATCGTGGAACCCTGCTTGCGGTTCTGTCTTCCCCAACCCAAGTGGGAACTGAGCCTTCGGACTTTGTCCAGTTGGCTTCAAATGACATGTCAAACACGCAACGGAGGCGACTTTGGGATTTTTGTGCTCGACAGCGCTCTTGGTCCTCCCGCCGGAGCAAATATTGATTATTATTATTGCTGGTCCGAGCCCACCGCGGATTTGCCGGAGAGCTTAGGAAACTGGCCTGGCCCTTTGGCCGTTGACCTTGTGCGAAGACGAACCTCTGACATTCCGGCCCAAATGAGGCGGCAATTTTTCCCCGCTTTGCGGCTTCTTTTCCAGTGGGCGTTAATTTGTTGATAAATTGTCCCAGCTCAAGGAGACAAAAGTTGTTGGCTCTTTAAAGGTTACACTTTTGAGCCAAACAAACACGAGCCACTTTTTGTAGCTGCTTTTATGGTTGTATTAAATTTGTCACACTGATAATCGCGATAAGAACTTAATTAATTTTCCTCTGGCTTCGGAAAGGCACAAAATGGCATCAGATTTGACTGGGACTTCCAAACAAGAAGGAATTCCTACTACAAAAATGGAGCTGACATGTTTATTATTTGATTACTAAATGAAGAAGCAAAAATACTTTACACTTAATTTAGGGTACTGATGTAAGTTCTATGGAATAAAAATCGTACATAAACTCACTTTGGATCTATGGCTTATCCGTCCCTAAGGAAGCTATATAATGAAATAGTCCATGAAATAAAATCCAACATTTTTAGCTATACATATGTTAAAAAATTACGAAGTTAACATTTCTTAATCTATCTATCTCTATCTAATCTAAATCTTCCTCCATTGTTCCTTTTGCAGCTATATGATAAAATAGCTTATATATTTGCTCCATTGTAAAGGAACTATCTGCAAGGTATCATTCAGATTTTAAAAAAATTGAGAGACTAGTGCAGATAATAGAAACAGCAGATCGGCATACAGAGTGCTGATCAAGAATTTGTACTATATGGGGCCAGAGATACTATCTTCACTGGTTTGCATACAGACGAACAGTTCGTTTGACATCTGATAAATAAAATACAATGAATTTATGTATTTCTTGCTAGAATGTCTAACGAGCATATTAAATACAAATTATATCCTGTATTTAAGACATTTTTTTAATTAAGATAGCCAGGACACTAAAATTATTTTTATTCAGCTTTTTCTTCATTTTCCATCTCAACCCATAAAAGTAAAAGTTTTTCTTTTCAATTAAATTGCTCATTCAGAAAATTCGAACAAATATTTATTTATACAAGCAGTTAAAAGCGGCAAAAGCAAAAGATTGCAGCATTCATTTTTTATGAAAATTGTATATTTGGTTTGTGCTTTTTTTTGTGTCATGGAGTTTTTGTTCATTCTTGCAGAAGTTTATTTCGGTCACTCCGCATATTCGCTTTGTAGATACGCCTCATAATTCTTTATCGGAGCTGTTTATCAATTCAAAAAAATAAAGAAAGGCCAAACTGAAGCCCGTACTGAACTGATGAAAGGCAATTGGAGTGGGAAAAATCTGCAGTTAAATGTTTTCTGTATGCAAAATGAATGGAAAAGTTGCCTCTATCGAACAATGCCGAATGTGATTGGTCAAAGTTGAATGCGGCAATTTTTTGGCAAAGATTCTGACAAGGAAACCAGAGTTGTTTTTACACAATTAGGAGGAGAGCCCTATACCGAAATCACTGATGAACATACAAACATTAAACATATGTAATTAAATGTTAAACACATTTATTTATATTATTTGTTGAACTATTTCCTGGAATATAATTTATACTAGTTCAGTAACAGTTTCATATAAAGATTCTTATTAGTAACCTGTAGTAGACAATACTTATTTTAAGAATTAACAGATATAAGATAAAAACTTCTAAACTTTTATAAGAATTCATCCGTTTCGAGGACTCATATTTTGGGCGTTGACCGAAAGTATCTTCACTTCATGTAGTCAACTTAAAAATCAATCTCGTTCCCCATTAGCAATAAATCCATTCGAGGCAACTGTCGGGCTGCGACATTAGCGATTAAATTTAACAATCCATGTGATGTTCAACCTATTCCAGCTTTAATGTCGACCTCGAATGCTCACTTTTCATTGCATCATATGGATGCCACAAGAGGTGAATGGCGAGGAGGGCCATAACAATCCCACTTCGCCACATTAAATGCAATCAACAGAATTTTCGGGGGGTTTTGTGTAGGAGCGAGTCAGCGAAGCGCGTGGAATAACCTCCATGAGACGAATCCCGTTTAGTTTAACGTTAGCAGTTCTCCACCTAACCCGGGCTAGTACACCCTTAACCTTGTGTAATCTGCAAAACGAGTTCGGCAAAGGGGTCAACAGAAATGGTGCAAAGGGTTTGTCTTTGTTGCTCGTCCTGGGTCGTCTGGTACAGCTCCTGCTGAATTATTGAAATTTAACAAGTTATCCGGTGGCTGGTCAAGTGGCCAAACAATCTAATTAATTAGCTCTTGACAGGGCCGCACTAAAGGCATGAAATTAAAGCCCAGCGATGTTGCAATTGTTGCGCAATTTGTCATATATTTTATTGATTATTGATTAGGGTTTCCTCTGTGTTCTATTATTAGCAGCTCAGTCAAAGGTTGTGATGACTTGTGTCCCTTGTAGGGGTTCTGTTATTGATGAACGCCGGTTCAAAGGTCAATTGAGTTTGCAAATACTACAGAGTTGAATGTTAAGAAAAGTTGGGAAAAGACAAATATCTGGCATTCATTAAAGAATTGAAAATGGACAAAAGTCGTACAGTTTGCCACCGTTAACTTCGAGAATTAAGCAGATATAATAATGCGTTTTTATATTGCAATTTAATATGCGGCATTCTAAAAACGATTAATTAAACTCAATTTGATTTGCCATTTTCTAACATTATATTTCACATTTTGTGTACCATGGTAAATGGTAATTCTGTCATTTTTACCTTCTTTGTAATTACCCTATAATATCCGTTTTCTATCTGCCCCACTTTATTCTCTCCAGCTACAACCCATCTCGACCTACCCAACCGTTAAAGCTGGTAGCCACAGATACAAACTTAGTGGCGTCCCTGGCGCTAGTTAAACTCTCATAATGGCCAGCTTAGTGTCGGCTGAAGCTAAGTGTGCGTTTGGTCTGGCCAATAGTAACTACTATATATGTCTGTTTGAGATGCTTCTCGCGTTGCCGCAAACTTTAAGCTGACAAATTATTCAAAACAATGTTGCCGGGGCCAAAGTTGGCAGCCAAAGTGGCTAATGAAACGGGCTCCGCACTTCCACATTTCCACATTTTCAATTGTTTGGCTTTCAGGCATTTCGTATCTTTCGACGCGAAATGAGTTGCCACTTTTTATGGCCAATGCCGTTTTATTGGAGACCCAAAACTATTTGCTGCAGTTAAAGCTAAAGGGAAATAACAGGAGCAGTAACTGAAACAGAGACTGAAGCACAGACAAGCCCTCATCCTCATACATATGCAAATGCAGCTGCCCGTCTGTGCTCGGTTTTGTTTATTTGATTGCACGTTGAAGCTCGCTGTAGGATTGCGATTGCAAATTCAGTGACCAACGGCAGCAGCAGCGGATTTATTTACCTTATTGCTGGGGCTAACAATGCTATGCTTCTGATTGAATGCTTGACAGAATGTAATAGGAATGTTTAAACAAATTTGATTGAAATAAAAAAAAAAAATTAAAACTTGTAGGTTCTACCGAGATTTGAACTCGGATCGCTGGATTCAGAGTCCAAAGTGCTAACCATTACACCATAGAACCAGATGTTGTCCGCGTACGAAAATTAGTGCTTTGAGAAAAGGCAAGGAAAAACGAATAGAAAAGCTCTACACTGTGGTATTAATAATAGATATTAATTATTAATAGATTGAATCATACTCGAAGTCGTCCGATTTTTAATTATTATTATAATATATATAAATTATATTATACTATATATATAAATATAATTATATATATATATAGATAACCACATTTTATAAGAAGTTTGAGGTCCGCTAGTTAAAATTTAAGTTTATTAAGAGCCTACGTCTAAAAAATGTATATTCTGAAGATTCTATCTTTTCTATATAGATGATAGTAGTCAAAAGTTTCCGAAGCTGACATATTATAAAGATATATTAATTGTTCGTATTTAGAATACCATTCATAATATGCCTGTCCAGGATTGGGAACATTATGGCAACTATGGTTAATGCCAATCATAAATATAAATTCTATATATGAATACGAAAACTACTGCAAAATAATAAAAAAAAACAACAACATTTTAAATAATATATAAATATATATATACAATGATTATATATTAAGAATATATTTTATTATTATATATTATGATTATTTCAATAAAAACTAGTGTACAAATAGCGGCAACATATCTAACAATTTTTTTTATTTTTACTAAAGAATACGGTTTCTGGAATCTATAAGGCGGATAACTGCTTTTCTAAAACTTCTGATGGTATTTTTATCTTTACAATCTTTACCATAGTCGGTTTTTAATGATCAGTACCAGCAGCCGATTCGATCTAGTAATGTATGTTCGTCTAGTCTCACTATTCTTGATATAAGAATGAAGTAGTCTTTTCTGCCTAGAAGGTAGTATATATGTCGGAACGGGTCACTATATATTATAGCTGTTCGAGAAATAATCGGAATATTAATAAAAAAAAAAAACATATATAACTTGTTTCAACATATGTATGTGAATTTATATCTCTATTATACACATAGTATGTATTATTATACATAGTTAATTAAGAGAAACTAAAATACACCTATACTTTGGAATTTGGTAAAAATAAATAAATACCTGAAAGACACCTGTGCGGATATACTGCGCAAAATCGGATGATAATCATGGGAGCTAATATTTTTATAAACACCTTTTTTTTTAAAGTCGTTGAAGAAGTTTTGGGAGGAATTTGCGAAGCTATAGACTGTAGTTTTCTTACATGCTTTTGTATTATTTAGCTGAACCTTCGTGCGAGCCATTACAAACACCGAGAGTGTCAAATAGCACTTGATTCCTTCGAAATATTCATTCAGTTCCTTTGTTCGGATTTTGAGGGCGTATCGAGCCAATTATATGCAGTTTCCCTTGACAATTTTTGTGGCTCTGTCTTTGTGTTTGTGTCGCACAATTAAGCGGAGCTAATTAGCCAAACAATTTCTGCGCTTTCCCCAAGGATGTTGCCAGTCCTCCTCCGACGGGACTTGTTGAAATGCCCAGACACGTTCATAGCCTCGCTTACCTCTAGTTTGAATGGGATTCAGCGTTATTTTTATGTAAGCGCTGTGCTTATACCCATGTAGGGGTAGAAGGGGCCGATTTCCCCACCCTCTCTGGCATTATTATCACATCATTTGCATGCGTTTAGTAGGGACGGGGAGGTGGCTATGTGGAGCCTTGTGCAGCTCAGGCGAACGTAATTCGATGCCAACTTTGATGACGACAATCTCATTAACATGACGTCGGGAATCAGGGTCCGTCGGGAGATGTTGTCTCATAGATGGTCGGGAATAAAATCGGAAAGACAGTTTAATGATAGATGTTCGCTTTATGCTCCGACGCTCGTCTGCTGTCGCCGATATAAACAGCGATTTCGAATCAAGCTGCGATTCTCGTTTTACCACGAAAAGCAATTGAAATCTTTTACTTTACTTTTAGCGACATACTTGACATACCTTTTTACATTGAAGCGATTCGAAAAGCTTTCCTTGGTGACGCAGGTTTGGTTAGAGGATAAAGCTTTATACAAGCTTTACAGTGTCTTCGAAGAGTATTGGTACAGTGGCCCAATAAAACGTATATCAATAAGCAAGTAAGAAAGCTGCAGTCGAATGTGCTCGACTGCTACATACCCGGTAGCCTTAAATTAAAAGGCGCGCTGAGCCCAAATTAGTGATGACAGAAAATATCTATATATGGATATTGCATCGATAAGCGCAAGTCGATATATAAATCAAAACTTGAAAGTTGCGATATATATCCTATAAATAAATATTGCGATTATATATCGAACCAATAAAATCCGCTGAGGAAAAACACAAATTTAAAATTATTTTTTTGGTATTTTGTATTAAATTGACCTATTAAAGGTAAGTGTAACATCAACTTTAATGAAATTTTGTAATTTAGTCTTTTCCAAGCGCAAGATCAGCAACGCTTGAACCCGAGCTTTAAATCACAAGTCAACATTCCTATGCGCGACTGTCCGCGTAGTGACTATGATCACCTATCTTCCAATGGTCAGCGCCATTAGAAATAGATTTGTATAAATTGAGATAAGAACAAAAATAAGCAGACATTTGTTGTAAAATGACTACAAAAATAGCTATTAAATGCAAAAACGCGATTTATTTAGCTACAACATGGCGCTAGAACGTACCCAAAGATCTTAGCTGAACTCGGCCGAATGTTGATAGCGTGTATGTGTCGGCAGAGCGCCAGCAGACAAATTCGCTGACTCGCGCATTGAGGCCGTGCAGACCACTTATACTATACATATACACGCAGAATTTAGCCTTAGCTTACGAAGTGCTTAGAAGTGATTAGAAACTAATGAATAAATAATTTCTACACAATCACAATATTTGATTTTCGAAAGTTTAATGTTGACGGGGTAATCGTTAAAATTATTTGACCTCGTTAAGAGGTATTTTTATTGTTATGTGGCAAGTTATCATAGAACTTCGCTTTCCATTTCAAGTTTGCCATTTCAAATTTCGCTAAAGGACCAACTATATCCTCTAGCAATGGCTGGATTTGATATTTTATTTTAAGCAACACATCTTGTAGAGTTTTCATAATCGGGCTTTCCTCTATTGTGCTGATTTTCTTAGATTCGCATAAAAATGTAATAAACGTTCTGATTTTGATAAAATTATGAATAGGCATTTTTTTAATCATATGCAATAGCTATATATAGATATAGGTAAATGTATTTGAAAATTATATGAATATTGTAACTCTTTTTGTTAAAAACAAATAGAGGTTTATTATGTGAGAGTATTGGGGTAATCGAAGAAATATTCATGATATGTATAATATTATTTTAGCAATGGGATTCAATTGGCATGTCTTTTTCATTGACAACATAGCTTTGTCGAGCTTTGCGATGTTCCAAAATTTTAACAAGCAAGGCTATGAATGCCACTAAAGACACAATGCAAAGAAACAAAATGGGAAATGACCACCAGTTCTCTTTGGTTGCGATTGTTTCGTGTAATTCTATTATTTCTGCAGGTGTAGTTCCGTAATCGCTTTCGGATTCCATTGAAAGTTCGGATTTTTCGGTTTTATCGCTTGATGTTTCCGGTACCATATTTGTGGATTCCTTGATATCCGAGAAGCCTGTAGATGACTCAGTAGTGTCGGTAACATAAGGTGATACTTCGAAAGGCGATGTACTGTCCTGCGGTGTGGATGAAGTTCGCATACAGTTTTCAATGGGGCCCACGTACCCAGAACAACATTTCGATTGGATTTCGTATTTGTATGCCATCTATAAGGATTAATGATAATATACTGACAAACACTATGAACTATTAGGGGAGTTAGCTATGGTCGAGGACCCTCGCATAGGAAAATATACTCTTATAATAATGTTTACCTCTTCCACAACTGAAGTCACCTCGCGATATTTGGTGCCACCATAAATGTTTGTGTATCCTGGAACGCGAATGTACTCGGTTTTGTTGACTTTTCGAGTGTATGGAACTTTTACGTTATATTGGCATACATGTCGACCATATGCTTCTATTAAGCTAAGTCCAATAGCACAAAAACCCAAGAATACAATAAGCACTTTATCCTGATTCATATTTATAAATTAAATTGAAATAAACCGCACAGCTCTGTACGAAAATTCGACTGAGCCACAAAAAGTTTTTAAGTTCTCATCATCGTCTCAGTGTAATCTTTTCGGCATTAAAAACTGCGCTCTTCTATATCCGCTTTGCTTGATAACATATTTTTTTTGTACTTACTAATTTAGTTATATCCACCAAAAGCGGGGATGCATATGGGAATGTAAATACATAGATATACATATGTACAGCTGCAACTAAGAATAAAGCAACACATTTAATTCTTTAAGCAATTAATATATTATATTACACTTGGAATTCCTTTTTCTTTTTATATTATATATTTTTTATATAAAGCATTTGAATTTTATTGAAAAAAACATTTAAAATAGCGCAATACATAATAGCATGCTGAATCTTATGGCTATTATCCCAAAAAATAATATAAATCATTATAATAGGACATATTATCGTTTATATGTCAGATAATAAATTTTGTAGAGAATGAAGTTATGACTCGGAAACATAACTTGTTCTCAACATGTTCTCAGCTTATGATCATTTAATTTATTCAAGCAATTAATAATGCAGTATGCAGAAGTGCGTACTAGCATAGATGGGCACCGAAATGGATCCTTGGGAGCTCTTTAAGCTACAACCTACGATAGGAAACAAGTCTCTGATGATTTTGTAACAGCATTCATAGTTTTCCCAAAGCTAGCAAACTCTCTTGAGCTATATGTATATATCTGATAAATGATTATTTAGAAGCTTCGGTTGGATCTCATTTTCAACGCACTCAATATGTACCTAAAGATTAAGAGATTCTATATAGAAGAGAATAGTTGAATTTGTGATTCGGGATTTGGGATTAGACACAATCAAAGATTTGGGGAAATGGAGTGACCCGCAGGTGAAAGCCCGGGACGCCACGCGAATCTTTGGACACGCTTTCGCCAGCTGATAACCGAAAACAAGCTAAAATGTTCGACTCCTGGTTCCCAGTGCTCGCTTTGGGAATGTTTTAAAAATAATTCACAAATATAATCGCATATTGCGTTAGCATGAGCGCGATAAGGATGCACCTAACAGCACGATTTTTATATAATCTTTGTGGAAATACAAGTTGCGAATAATCGAATGTACGTACATTATTGGCAACTGCATTTCATGATTAGAGCTGGCTCTGATTTCGCAGAAGATAATCGGGACCGGCTATACACACATATTAATCGGGGAGATCCTGGTAAACAGTGATTTATACGAACCGTGAACTGACTTATCTTATCGGATAGTGATAGGCTTTGGTCAATTTCACGGGATAATCAGCATTGTATTGGGACCGTGACTGGGCCAAATAAAATTTGACTAAAGTTGAACCTATGGACAGGTGGAACTATGTCCAGACCGGTGGCATAAATTTAAAAGGAATTGCCGCCCTATATATACTGGCAGCGACTTAATGGCCTCCAACTGGTCAAGTGTTCCGTGTTTATCAGATCATAAACTGTTTTCCAGCTTGTGTAGTTCGATAAGAACCGCTATAACAGACCCGAAAAATGCCACCACAAGGGGAAATAACCATTGGCAACAGTGCATATCGATAGGTGAATCGCCCTATTGTTTATATTGCCCTCATATTGGTTGACGCAGAACCGATAATACCTTTTATCAAGCTCTCCAATTATTTACCAAATATTTTGCTAATTTCTGTGAATCATTTCGCTATTACTACCATCTCAATATTCATAGCTATCTTATTTTTCTGACTCGTCTTCGGATCAGCTGTTTCTTACTGTCAGTTAATTAATTTATTTATATTTATCTATAAAAAGTTCCCGGAATGTTAGCTATCTTTGGCCACCCCCCGGTTTAAATTAAAGGGCTTGACTAAGCTATATTTATAAGCAGTTAAGAATAGGTGCAACACCTATTTGGTTTACCCGTGAAAATTTTAATTTGTATCGCGTGAATCTCCTTATAGATAGTAAGAAACCCCAAAAATGGTTTTAACGGTAAGACTGATATATATACACTACAGACTACTACACACCACCGTCGAGAATACTATTTAGTGTATTCCAGTATTCTTGGTATTAATTCCGATATTAATTAAGTATCACTCCTATTCTTATACGAAGAGGCCTATTTTGCACAACACAGTTTTTTAGGAATTTATTTTGTAGAGACGTGATGGAAGTATTTTGATAGATTTTCCTTAAGATTTACTTTACTTTACTTTCCTTAAGATTTAATATGCGTTTGTTCATTTGAAGAATTCCGAAAGATGTATTGATCCGGACACCGTTTTGTTTATGAGTTTTTTCTTGCTCAGCTTGGATTATAGGGTTTTTTATTATTTTATTTAACAAAGACAAGCCTCTTGATTTCATACACAGTCTTATATGTCTGTATATTTGCCTTTAAAAAATATGTGTAATATTTTAAATCTGAAAGATTAGTTCTCGATGGGGTTATCACTGGCATCGCTAACTGAGTGCTTTACTTGCTGTAAATTAGCTGAAAAAACGGTTCGATCGATGTATTTATAATGATGTTTTTTTTTTTTTTTTTTGTTGTTGTATTTATTTGATAAGATAGTTTAGTCTTCAATTAATAAGCGTAGAATGCAAATAGTTAGTATATTGTCACATATTTACATAGTTAGGAGATTATTTCCGAATTGTACGAATTTTTGTTGGATTAATCATTTATTTACATATGTATGTATTAATTATCGTGTATATTTTACACATTCTATATATACTATTATCGTATATATACATATATGAATACTTCATATTTCTTATCATGACCCCGCGGAATAGGACTCTTGAAAGGGGAACTAGAAAGGACCCCTAGATATTGCACTCACTGATTAGTTTTACTGTATCCCGTTACGCCCTGCCGATAAGACCGAGAGCCGTTATTTCAGTGTCAAAGCAATGAGCTAAGATTCAGCGGTACTTGTAGTTAGAGCGAGACACGCGATCGAATGCTGCTGATAAGAGGGGAGCAGGTAGCAGCCCCCATATCGACGGCAACGGCAACATCGACGCCGAAGTCGAAGCCGAAGCCGGCAGAGCGATCAGGGCCTTCGTGGGCAGCGACTTTCCTATAGCATCCGATCCTGAACGGCGTTCAGTCAGTTCACGCTTCGCCTTCGCCTCTAGCGGTCGTGTGTTCCGTTCCGTCGTGTCTCGAGCGAGCAATAGTGGGGAGTAACAATAGTAAAAGACCGAAATCGATCGAGTCGCGGACCAAGAACCCACACACCCAAACAGAAAGCTCACTGAGAACCCAACATTGTTAATCACGTAAGTTTGCAGATCGCTTGGAATAGTTTCTGGGACACGTGCGAGTAGTGGTGTCATCCAAATCCACTCTGTGGGTCAGTGCACTTGCGGGCGGGTTCATTGTCATCAGTATCGACGACGGTCTGAATTCGCCGCCCGAATTTCGCGCTCCGCCTCGCACGGTCTTCGATCGAGCCTCTTTTACCTCACGGTCGAGCGTTAGATTCCATTTCCCCCTCCTCTCTATTTGGATCCCCACGCTCGCGGAATGTCTGTGGCGGCGGAATAGTGTCCAAATATTTTTAGACGCTGTGGCCTATTATCAGTTTTGTTTTCACACGCAGCTTCTGCGCGTCGAGAACTATTCTCGGTGCGTAGTTTGGCCTGGGTCCCAAACATTTCCACCCAATCATCAGGCGATGACAAATGGCAGGGTGCTGCTCTCTCTCTTATCGGAAAGCCGGTTTCCCATACTCACTATAAGTAGTTCTCCGCGGATTCGTTGCGCTAATTTTGAAGCATAAAACATAAAAACATATGGTTTATGGCGGGTCTGCAAGTTTCGCTGCCCGAGCTCTGCTCACACCGACAGTGTAAGCGTTCGCTTGGCGTCGGCAAAGACAGCACGGTCTTACTCACACTAATGCTAATATAAACTTATTATTTACCATATCTGCTTGTTTCTTTTTAACCAACGAAAAATATTAGTTGTGAAAAGATTCAATATTAAAAATTACACAGAAACTGTGAAAGTTTGATAGTTCCTTTTTTCTGTCCGACTAAAAAGACAAATACATTGCTATTCGGATTGTTATTGGTAAAGTTAATGCTTAAATTACTACATACATTTATTTCACTGCTTAGTTAACTAATCACATGTCTGGATTATTTTATTATATATTTAGCGTTTGGTAAAAACCACTTATGTATGTATATTATGTATCATGCCTCGATTGCGTGCCGCCTTGAGTACTTTTATATATTATCAGCGGGTCGGTAGCCATAGCCTATGATTCCCGAACAAACTATGTTAATGTCTCGAGTACCTCCCCTATCGGCCCCAAAATAAGCGAGACGCATTTCCATTAGGTTGATAATGCCGTGCCCTCGGGGTCTTTACCTATGAATCAATTCAACCTACAGCACCGTGTATCTGTCAATCATTTAGGCTGTCTATGCCAATCAATCTTGAATGACTCGATAAAGCCTTTGCAAAATATGGCTAATAGCTATAATTTGCTTCCAGTCATAAACGATAATTTATGTGCTGACCCTTTGGACTCAGCTGGTTGTTATGTCAGCTGTTTGGTTCTTCCATTCTTAGTTTTCCAGTTAGCCCGCTGTTTATTCTGCGTCTTATCACTACCTAGTTACCAAGAATTTATTGAATAATAAAAAAAAACAGCACCGAAAACGGCAAAGTAAAACATTCAAAAATTATTGTAGATATCAAGACTTACGAATCTTGGCCTTTGTACCGGGAATATAAAACTCATTGAAAAAACTTACCACTGCCGAAAAGCAGCAACCTCTGATATACCCGAATTGATAAGGGCCAAAACATGATAAGTTCTTATGCCATAAAAGCTGGGAATGATTCGAATTTTGATTAAGCAAATTTTTGTTAAGTTGCCTTAATTCCCAGAGCCCAGTTAGCCATCGATCTATGAATTGTCTAATCGTGATTTGTTGTATGCGGATACATAGGCGACACCATGGTATACGACTTCCTAATCAGGTGTTGGGCGTTCGCGCTAGATAAGAACCTCTGGGGAAGGAAGCCTTGACATAGGCCTTATCTTAAACGGTGGTAAAAATAAACACACGCACATACTCCAGCTACAGATCGTATGATTCTAGGCTGGATTTCAGAGAATAGCTATATTAACATACTTAAGCAAGGGAAACTAAACTTAAAGTGGTTCCATGGAAAGACAGAACATAAATCCAGATAATGAATATTTAATTAATTGCTAAAAAACGAAATTAAATCCTATGCCTACCTACAGACAGTCACCATGTCCACGACCGAAGCGCTCTACAACCGTCCCGGCCCCAACCGCCTGCGGCAGTCGGACGTCTACCGCACCACCAACCGCCAGGACGCCGTCAAGATCCGCCTGGCCAAGGAGGGCATGGGCGCCGAGGAGCCCATCTCGGTGCCCGGCCTGCTCAAGCGCACGGTGAACAACTACGGCGACTACCCCGCCCTGCGCACCAAGAACGGCAAGGCGGGCTACACCACGGTCACGTACAAGTGAGTCGCGCTAATCGAATCTCTGGCCAATTTGCAAGGCGGCCAACTCACTTATCGCCAAGCCGATTACCTAATATCCAACCCCTCTCGAACACAGGCAGTACGAGGAGAAGGTGCACCAGGTGGCCAAGGCCTTCATCAAGCTGGGCCTGGAGGAGCATCACTCGGTGGGCGTGCTGGCCTTCAACTGTGCCGAGTGGTTCTACTCGGCCATGGGCGCCATCCATGCGCGCGGCATCATCGCCGGCATCTACACCACCAACTCCGCCGATGCCGTGCTGCACGTCCTGGAGAGCTCCCACTCCCAGATCGTGATCGTGGACGACGCCAAGCAGATGGACAAGATCCACGCCATCCGGGACAAGCTGCCCAAGCTCAAGGCGGCCATTCAGATCCAGGAACCGTATGCCTCGTACATGAAGAAGGAGGATGGTTACTACCGGGTGAGTTAACTCTCTGAGAAGCGGCGTAAATATTATTTTTTATGAATAAGTATATCCTTACCATAAACGGAGATAATCAATATGAGTCTTAACCCCTGCAGTGGTCGGAGATCGAATCGATGAATGTCAGCGACGTGGAGGATCAGTTCAAGACCCGCCTGGAGAATATCGCGATCAACGAGTGCTGCTGCCTGGTGTACACCTCGGGCACGGTGGGCATGCCCAAGGGCGTGATGCTGTCCCACGACAACATCACCTTCGACGTGCGCGGCATTGTCAAGTCCATGGATCGCGTGGTGGCGGGGGCGGAGTCGATCGTCTCCTATCTGCCGCTTTCGCACGTGGCCGCCCAGACAGTGGACATTTACACCTGCGCCTATGCAGCGGGTTGCATTTGGTTCGCCGACAAGGACGCCCTGAAGGGGACGCTGGTCAAGTCGCTCCAGGATGCGCGGCCCACGCGCTTCATGGGCGTGCCGCGCGTCTACGAGAAGTTCCAGGAGCGCATGGTGGCCGTGACCAGCTCCAGCGGCAGCCTGAAGAAGATGCTCTCCAGCTGGGCCAAGGGCGTCACGCTGAAGCACTACATGGTGAGTCAAGGGTAAGTATTCCCCGGTGAGGCCCAACTTCACATGCTTGAACTCCAACTCTCTACCATATGCGCATATATTATGCAAAGGGGATGCACAGTTAAAGTGGCTGCAATGACAGAACTCCGTTTCCAACTCTCCCGCCTGCATTTTTCATGGCTCAGCCTGCTTTTCGGGCCAGGAAACTAGCCGTGGAGCCAAGTCCCTGACAAGCTTTAAGTCCTACACGAGAAAAAATGCATAACAGAGATACATGCAGTATTTATTATAGGATTTAAAAGTAAACTAGTTAAGATAGAATTAAAAATAAATCGAAATTTTATCCTTAATGCCATGGTAATTGGGCTAATGTTATAAAGACAGAAAGATAAAACCATCAAAATTAGTGCAGCATATAAAACAATCCGAATATTGTATAGATTCTTTAATATCAGAAATTAAAACCGGAACCAATATCGGGTTCTTTTTTTTTCTTCAACAAATACTTACGGTAACAGTTTCGGGTTTGTTTAACATATTTTATTTCTCTAACGGTGACGATTTGTAACCCAAAATGAGTAAGGGTTTTCGGTTTTGTGCCGGCTAAGGAAATAAATCAATATATTTCCAATAGTACATATTTTGCAGGCATGATTAATTTTTATGTAATATACATATATGGTTAGAGCGACTTAGCATTATAATATAATAAGCCTCATCCGTCTATTCTTTTTTCATACCGTTCATAATAAACTTAACACTCTAACAAGGTATAACTAAAGCTACATTTGCCAACCTAAAAAGGTCACAATATATATAATGTAGCTAGCTTCCACATTTTTAAACTATCTATTTATGAACTGACTCTTTTAAAGTTGACAAAAGCATTCAGAGCTACCTACGTTTGCTCTGGTCTTCCAAATATTAGAGGTAGTTTTCAACTTGATCCTTCTGAGAGGCTTGAGATCGAGCTTATGTTATAAGAAATTGTTTGATTTGTAATGACATGATTTGAGAATACAACTTTGGAAGAAGGTCAATATATACTTATTGCCTGTATATAGACGTGCCTGTTTGAAAAGATAGGCTTTTTATGAGTGGTCCACGGTTTAATGTCACTCTTACAGTAGTACGATTTTTTGTCAAACAAAATATTCGCCAGTTTTCAATGTTAAATTTACTGCTGAGACAAAAATGTGGTTGCTATTTCTGCGTGCTTTTAAAGTAAAACAATTTCTTTTAGCTTTTCCCACACTTTCTTGCCAATGTCAGTGTTTAATACCGCATTATTGGAAAAATGTTAATTAATTTGAAAATGATTTAATTTCATTTTTTTAATGTAATCTTCTTAATGAACCGATAGAAAGGTTTTGGTTCGGTTACGGGTATTTTGGCTGCCACATATATCTGTGACGGTTTCGGTTCTTGATTCGGTTTTACTCGTACCGGTTGAAAATAACGCTTATGGTTAATATATTTTAGTTTTCGTATAAAATTTAAATTGTTCCTTGTGTATTTGGTCTGCCGTACTTTGCTACCCGCTAAATTATGCAAGCCAAGCAGGACCTGCAGCGATTCTCGCTCGGCTCGTTGCTCTGGTTTAAACGAAAATCAGTGACAACAACATTACTCATACGTCACGTGAAACATGCAGGCAGCCAGCTTTCGCTCCCGCTGCTGCTGCTGCTTCTGCTGGTATTTACCAGCAAATACGAAGGGATCCAGCAGCTGGAGCAGGACCCCGACCAGGACTAGGACGTGCCATGCGAGAACTCTTCTTAAGTAGAAGGAAATGGCGGAGAACGACAAGGAGGAGTTTTCATGTTCAACTGCTTGAGCAGTGATTGAGCCCTAGCAAATCCATCAGACTCATCAAACTCGAACAGTTTAAAAAGGGAATTTAAAGGGGATTTTGTTAGCCATGAGAAAAGTTTTCTCCAGTTCGTAATTAATAATTTATAAATAGTACACAATATTAGCGTGGGCAGCCATTTGTGGCCATTTTAATAGTGCATATCCTTATTTTCGGCCCAAGAACTCATCCATATTTATTGAGGTGCATCTAGCCTCAGCCATCCCTCGTCTGCTCACAACATCTTCCAACAAAACTCATCAGTCAACAAAGCTAATTAAACTTTTCGTCCGCAACTTTTTGCAGTAAGAGTTCCGGGGGCTTCCGCTACAAGATTGCCAAGTCCCTCATCATGTCGAAGGTGAAGCAGGCCCTGGGCTTCGATAGGGTGCTGACGCTGGCCAGTGCCGCCGCCCCCATGTCGCCGGAGACGAAGAAGTACTTCCTCAGCCTGGACCTGAAGATAGTGGATGCCTTTGGCATGTCGGAGACGGCCGGCTGCCACACCATCTGCCTGCCCGACTCGGTGGCCCTCAGTTCCATTGGCAAGACCCTGCCCGGCTGTGAGTCCAAGTTCATCAACAAGGATAGCAACGGCCACGGTGAGCTGTGCATCCGCGGGCGCCACGTCTTCATGGGTTACATTGACAACAAGGAGAAGACCGAAGAGTCGCTGGACGACGAGTGCTGGCTGCATTCCGGAGATTTGGGTTTCGTCGACGACAAGGGATACGTCTCTCTGACCGGCCGCTCCAAGGAGATCATCATTACCGCCGGCGGCGAGAACATCCCGCCCGTTCACATTGAGAACATGATCAAGAAGGAGCTGGACGCCGTCTCCAATGCCTTCTTGGTGGGCGAGCAGCGCAAGTATCTCACTGTGCTGGTCACAATCAAGGTACGTGCAAAATCTATCTTGTAGATCTTTAACAACAATTTGTATAGTTTCACTGTTATCAGAATTTAAAATGAATTATATGGATTTTGCAGACCGAAATGGACAAGGACTCTGGCGAACCCCTCGACGAGCTGAGTCACGAGTCTTCGGTGTGGGTAAAGTCGCTCGGAGTGGAGCACAAGACCGTGTCCGAGATCATCGCTGCCGGACCCTGCCCCAAGGTGTGGAAGTCCATCGAGGATGGCATCAAACGCGCCAACAAGCAGTCCATATCCAACGCTCAGAAGGTGCAGAAGTTCACCATCCTGCCGCACGACTTCTCCATTCCCACCGGCGAGCTGGGACCCACTCTGAAGGTCAAGCGCAACGTGGTCGCCAAGATGTACGCCGATGAGATCGAGAAGCTGTATGCCTAGAGTGCCTTCGCGACATGAGAGACACCCGGGAGCGGAACTTGAGCTTTAATGTGAATTTGAATTTACCGGACTTTCAAGCCAATTGAGTGCCACTTTACATAGGATATAGGCGGATGTTAACTGTTGGATATTATATTTAGAACGATGGCCTTGCATCTTAGGACCTTAGCTTGCCCCGATTAGATCCAGAGATCTGTCAAATTAGTACCTAAGCCGTTATTCGTAACTACTAATTGGTTGTACCAACTGAAACAAGAGAAATTTTTTATTGTCTGAAGAGCAACAATAAACTGAAACTTTATAGATTTACTTACACACCTGTTACGTCACCAATTTAAAAAAGAGCACCTGGAGATATCAAACTACAGTCGAGTCTGTGAGATATCTTGTACCCATATCTATGTGGATGAAACTCAAATGCCCATTAACATGGCTAAATGACTTTGCCTAAAATGCCTCATTTAATGAGAGATTTGAGTAAAATCGGATGATAAGGAGGTACTTCAATTATGTATTTATTTCATATTTATTTACTTTATAGAGAAAACCATGTAAAACACGTTTTCAAGATTTTTCAAGATTTTCAAGGGCGGAAGTGGTCGTGGTCAAATGCTAAACAAACAAACTTGAACTCGTAAGTTCTCTGAGATCATTTGATTCAGGAGACGGACGGGCGGACGAACGGACCGACAGGCGAACAGACGGTCATAGGAATAAATACTGCCTAGAATATAAATACAGAGTGTCGCAGATTCTTCCTCTTGCCTGTTAGCACTAAGCTATAATACCCTTGTACTTCCGGTATAAAAAGAACTAATACTGAACTAACTAAGGGAATATCCTAACGGTTATACAAGGACTTTGTAATAACGACTTGCGAATATCAGATTTGTTTGTGACCTAAAATACGAAAAAAGTAAAATATATCTTAGTAGTTTTGTTAGAATACACGGTCCTATAATCATTAATTATGTTTTTTTTATTAAAGGGACAACGAACCACCTCTGCTGCCTACAAACGAAATTCATGACTAGATCGATTCGCTATTGTCAAAATTAAGAATATATATAAAAACACTATCTATTATAAACAGTTCTTCTCTCACAGAAAGTTAGTCTTCGTTCTCAAAGTACAGTAAATAATAACCTTGCTTTATTTAACAGTTTTAATACAATGGTGATGATTCAGATCGCATTGGAAGATGCCAATACACAGCTGCCTAATCTGTCGCCTTATCGGCGTCCGGCTCGGGGGTCGCTTCCGCTTCCGGCTTGAGGCCCTTGGCCAGCCGCTCGGCGACGCGCTGCATCAGCTCCTCCATGCTCATCTCGATCTGGACGCAGGCGCGTCGGCCGGGATCGAAGCGCTGCTCGTGGCCGCACTGCACCCGCTCGCAGCGCAGTCCGAGGCTGAACCAGCTGCTGGCGTCCTTGAAGCCCGGCCGGCACTCGCACTCGTTATGGGCCACGCAGAGGCTGTGCTCAGGACAGCCGCCCTGGCAGACCGGCCGGCAGGTGAGGCGGTGGCTGCTGTGCAGGTGCGAGGCCTCGTAGCCGCGCTGGCAGTGACAGCGGTCCGGCTCCGCGCAGAAGCTGTGCGCCGGACACGGCTCCTGGCAGACGGGCTCACAGAAGCCGAAAAGAATAGTGCGGTAGCCGGGACAGCACACCTGTATGTTGTCCCAGCGCACGAGCTCCTCGAAGGCCATGTGGTGGTTCCCCTGGCTGGCGTTGCCCGGTGTGGCTGGAGACCTGGTCACTGGCACCTGGTACTTTACGCTGATGTTCTTCTGGCAGTGTCCGGTGGTGATGGCCAGGCCGCTCACCTGCAGCTGCACTGCCGCCAAAATGAAGACGAGTCCCGCGACCGGAGGCACTACTTTGAGCAGCATCTTTGATGTTCTCTGAACGCCGAGCTGGATATCGTGTTTACGTCGCCGCGAATGCACTAACTGCAGCCGCGGCAGATTAAAGTGAAAGCGATCAGCTTCTTTTGTTACTGTTCACTCAGAACAAAATCGATGCCACAATTCAAGTGCAAATGCACTTGGGAAATGCTATTGCTTAATGAAAGCAGCTCATGGGCTTCATTCTGTCTTCAGTTCTATTAAGCTTATACGAATTTTAAAATAAATCTTGAATAAAGATGTTGCAAAGAGTGCCCAAGTAATTCCCAAGTCTGAATTCTGTGACAAGCTTGCTAGAGAAGTAGGAAAGCAAAACAGTCTGTAGAAACCTGCTGCACTTCTCTTCTATTAAACAACCGATCTTTGTGTTTTAATATAGTGTAATCACGATTAACGTATACTATATAATGCGTAAATATTTTGTGGTACGATTAAGGTAGAATATTGTTATGGCTTTAAAAACTATGCCAGTATTTTGCCAAATGCATTCAATGATTTTCATAAGACTGAAAATTAAGTTCAAGGGGATGCACTTCCAATAAACTTCTTTTGTAACCATTTTCTTGAAGTGCATATTATCTTTCATTCGCTTCGGTCCGCTTGCAGCTTCAATCGTCCGATAAGTGAGTCTGTCGGACTGTTATTATTACTTTATTTTGCATCGGCTGCTTTTCTTATCAACAGCATTGGAAATGTACCGAGACGAACTTTTGGAGAGCATCCAGTTTGGCTCGAACATGTTCGAGGCTCTCATATTGAGGTTGTAGTCGAACACGAGATCGCCGCAACATGTTCCAGGCGCAACTACTTATTACTGAGCCTAAGTTTTCTATTTTAATTGAACATTGTTTTAAATTCTGAACAAGTATATGTTGTTGAGTATCAAAAGTATGACAAAAAAAGAATCTTAAATAATAGTTCTCCCCAAGCCATTAATTTTGTATAAAAATCAAATGCTGTAGCTGCCTAAAAGCATGCTTTATAAAGCAGCTACAATAATTATAATAAAAAATTAATTGCATATTTTAGGACCATATCAGTTTCAGTTGTTTAAGTAGAGTTAAGTAGTTAAGTAAGTAGAATTAAACTAGTTAATATCGTCTTAGATTAAATGCCTATTTAAAGTTTAGATTAGCTTTCTTCAGAGCATATCAGATCACCTGTGCGTATGTAGGCCTCTTTTTCAGAATAAGCCATTGAAAAATATAATTTATCGACTTGACATTAAAAGTTTTCTTCAACTCACCTTGCGTGAATCTTAAAAATAAATAATATGACTAAGTGGTTCATTATTTGCAGTAAGCTCTAGGTCAACTACAAGTTGCATAGGAAGGCAATTGTCCTAGGTCAGCCACAAACACAGTTGCCAACGCAATTTTTCCAAGTGGAGAACAGCATACAACTCGAGCCCAGACACGTGTTGGAGCTCTGGCTGATGCGGATGCCCTCCGGCGGAGGGAGTACGGGAGCACGACTGTACGGGTGTATCGCCTCGGCGGTAGCGTTGTATGTGCCAGGCGGGTTTTGCATATGAGCTTCGTGCGCCTGTGTTGCTCGATATATACAAATAAACATAAGCAGCCAGCAGGCGAGCAGAAATGATTAGCAGGCCGAAAGACCAGAGAGGCGTGTGTGTTTTGTGTGTGGTGTGCAATGCTCCGATGTTGTGTTGTTTCTGCTGCGAGAGTATTGTGTAGACGGGTGTGTGCGGTGTGCGGCGGGGCGGGAGGCGGTTAATGTTACCCCATGAAAGCTAAAACGGTAACGGGCGACGTTCTCGCAAATTCGTAGGTATGTAACGTACACATGTTTACATACCCGTCCGTCTGTCTAAATGCGCGTGCGAGTGTGTGTAATGAGCAATAGCAGGGCAGGCGGCGCGAAAGCCGAAAGCCGAAACCAGAAATGAAATGAAACTGAAATGTAATAGGCGACGTCGGGGGTATTCAAATATGCAGAGCCACTGCAGGCAGAGAAACATGGGTCTACTTCTGATTACAAATTATAATTACTGTAATAATTACTAGTAATTACAAATAAACATAATTTCTCTATTTATAATAACCGAACTAAAAATGGATTTATTTATTTTTATTCCTTTGGTTCTGCTTTCTTTATTAATTTAATTGCAAATATTTTTTTCCCTGTAAGACCACTTGTTTGTGTATGTAGCATACATACATACGTATGTACATATGTAACCATATATAAGCAGTGCGACCTGTTCACATCCCCAATCAGCGTTTTTGTTGCTGCATGCTGACAGCGATGACGTAGCAGCACCCATGGAAATTGCTCGACGGCACGACAACCTTCCCAGCGAGCGTCGCGTCGCAGCCAGAGTTGTGGGCCGCCGGCGTCGCTGCCAAGCAGCGCAGCAGCAGCGAGGCAGTGACAGCGAAGCAGCAACTCAATTTGTTGTGATTATCGGCGGCAGCGGCTTTTAGTTAATCGGCTACAGACGCTGCCAGAAATGTAGGACACGACGCGCACAGGCGCTGTCGAAAAAGAGGGCCACACGAGTGGAAGACCCCACCAGTTGTCAATATCACAGCAAATAAAATTGAGAAAATACAAAAGAGTAATTATAATAAATTATAGTGTTAGTAAAGATAGTTCAACAGAAAGAAAACGTTATTAAGAAAATTCATGTGGTCGAAATTAAACAAACTAAGTACTTTCAAACTTTTCAAAAATCGGTTAAATGAATAAATCCTTTTTAAAACATGACATCTGACAAATTAAAATATAACAATATTTGTTTTATGTTAATAAAAATATTAAGAGAGGTTTTTACGAAATACGTGTTACGAATGCATTTTTAAGAGGTTTTTTCCTCTTAGGTCAGTATTCCTTGTAAAAATTGCACAAGATAACCTCTGGACCGTAATTTCCGGTTTATTTCACAATATATACACACTTCTTACAGAATTACGATCGAGATGAGGGTAAATATATATTTATGATTAACATATTTTTATTTTTATTAATTCTTGTAGCATACAGATAATAATTTGAAGAAATTTAGAACTACAAATAATTTCCAAAAGATCTGTTCAGATTTCCAGAAGAATCACTATATATCAAGCTTTCTACATCTAGAAGAGGACGTTCTGCTCCACTTGGAAAAATTACAACAGTCATTGGTCGCTAATGACCGAGCACATTTTATGCTCTACCGCAATCTACATATATAACGAGTCGATTACTTAAGAATTTTCCACTGATCAACAATGACGACAGAAAAATCAAAGCATCATCGAAAACAAACGGCATGTCGACGCCTTGGAAAGAGAGACAGATATATGGTAAAGAAGAGCGAATGACTGCGTAATCGGTGCGTTGCTATCTCCGATGATAGTGACAGTGATGACTATTATAGGGGCTGCACAGATGCAATAACCGACCCGGTCGAGCTGATTAGCCCCTAAGCCTATCAGGCAAATGCACTTAAACTGAACTCGTGATTCTGCTGACGACAGAAGCGAAAAGGGGACATCGCTAGACTTTTCATCTAGCTTTTTAAAGACCTATAATATTCAAAATATTCTTGATCATCTTTACAAATTTATAAATAGGCACACCGCGTCAATGTGAGAGCTAACAAAATAACAGAGATAGAAATCACATTGATTTACTAAAATGTTATCTGATACCTGTCTATTTTGTTGCCGGCTTCTACCCTTCCTGTCAAGTATTTGCGATCAGATAAAGTCCCGGCTAAGAAAATTTGGTGTGCTAGCGTTTTAAGGCGAAAGCTAACAATGACATGAACCCAGACTCCGTGGCAAATCTTTTTCGGCTCGGTAAAATTACAGCTGATTTCCGATAACCAAGTGAAGAAGATCCTTACCGTTATTTTGAGTGGTTTCGATAAACAAAGCAACTCTGTGATTGCCCTCACGGCACAACTACATATATATGTGCTATACAGAAATAATAGATAAATAACAGCTAATACGCTATTGTTTCACATTCAGATCAATAGAATAGAATCAATACAAAATAAAATTGGCTTTTGGAAAAGATTTTCTGATTGTTTTTTCGAACAAATATCCGGAAGTTTTACAGTAATAATCGGCCCTTAGACATTTATTTTTAAATAGAGGGTTATTATGAAATTTTCCCATAAGCAAATAAACTTTTTTTCTTTAGCAACCTCATTTGTTCTACGGGCTCCACTGTGCGTTGAAGAATTGAAGAACTCGAAGCACCAGTACCTTTTGACTCAGCTTATCCTATAGTTTTGTATGTACTCGAAACGTATACTCGAAAACGATAACCTCTAGTATAAATACATATGCCGATAGTATCGGAATGGCAAGTCGCATAACTGCGATAGTTTCTATAGTTAAGTTGTTGCTTCTTAATTCTTAGCTAACTTTTGTTGAGACCGGTTGCGATTACAATTGCTACTTATGTATGTCCGTACATATGTTCATATGTGCCTACATACATACATACATATGTATGTGACCAACTGGTCAGCCGGAGGGTGAGGAAGAGAGGTGGACGAGAGAGAGGGCTTGTGACTTGGATCCCCCTTTGAACACGACTGATAGCTTGTGTAGAAATGAGTTTGAATGAGTTGCAGGCGGTCAGAGCAGGGCAGCAGGGCATGGTACGATAGAGGGGTTCAGGGGTACTGCATACTTACATACATGCCCGTACATCGCTCTAATGTATGTACGTATGTACTGGTTCGACGTAGGTATGTACATACATACATATGTATGTATGTATTTACGCTTGTCGCTCGGCTCGCTCGCTTGTTTGTCAATATGTACACATGTTATTTGATTTTCGTTTCGCTTTTTATGTCTGCGATGTGTTGTTGGTACATGAATATAAATGCTGTTTATCTCCACCCGCCCCCTCGCCCAGCGCCTCTTTCTAGTAGTTTCTTTTGTACTTGTGTGTTGGTATCGCTCTTGCACGTATGTATGTACGTACATATGTACGTACGAACATACATACATATGCCCGAGTGTGTTTCCTTATTGTTGTGTGTACTTGTTTGTTTGCCGCTAGTTGTTATTGTTGTTTTTGTTGCCTTTGTTGCTGGCTGCTCTGCTCGCATGAACTTTTTGCTTTTGCTTTGGCTCTGGCTTCGCCTCTTTCACGCCTGCTAATCAATGCTGTGCGCCGGGTGTTTTCGCTATATCTATATGTACACAAACAAATCTACAAAAGTCGCAGACATGCGGCCACCCCTAGCCGACCACGCCCCCCGCCCCAGTCCACGGCCCCCAGCCCGCACATTAGGTCACTCGATGTGCGTGTAAATATGTACAGAACACATCGTTACACATGCAGGGCCGATAGATGGACGGATGAATGGATACAAGCACGGATGAGTAAGGGCCCGCATAACGGGATATCAGCATATCCCGCTCTAGGCGGTGCATAGCGGTCAGGTCTATCGGTTACGGGATAACGATAACGATAAGCATTAGCTACCTCGATATACATATGTAGATGGATCTCTCTGCAAAAGCCTCATATATTTATATATGTATGTACATATAACATAAAACTGAACGGAAAAAAAAAACAAAAATATGCAATTAATTTAATAATAATTATAAAAAAATAATAAATATAAGAAAAAAATACATGACATATTTTTTTATCATATACAAACATATGTTTTATAGATCCCGTTCTTACACTAACCAATACATTCGAAGACTATTTCTATGAGCTGGCATAGAATCGGTGAACTTTTAAATATTTAAAGAATAAATCAAATATATTTTTTCTTTAAAGGGTATTCTAAATGTCGGCCCACAATTATATCCTTACGTCTTATACCCATGCAGTTTATTATAATTTTCCCGAAAAGTTTGCAACGCAGTGAAGAAAGCATATCCGACACCGTACAGTATATTTTAGATCAGCATCACCAGCCGAGTCGATTCAGGCATGCCCATTATTTGTCCGTCTGTCAGTCAGTTACTAAGCTCTAGTCTCTCCGTTTTTTGTATATTTTATATTTTTTTTACATTGCAGCTTGTATATAAGTTTGAAGGGGCATGTCGAAAGACTATATGGCTGCCATAGAGAAGCTATGACCATTAGCATAAATTCCAGTATGGTTTCTTCGATCGATTTCCAACTTATTTGAAGTTATTCAATTGCAACCTGCAAGGGTATACATGCTTCGGTTTCACGAATTTAGCTTCTGTTCTTGTTATTTAATTCGGTCTGCGTAGCATAACCAAAATACGATTATTAATGGAATGGGATAAATGGGCAGACAGGTTCAAGATACATATGTATGTCCTCTTACACTGTCGTTAAATTGACAGAGTTCAAATGAACATTTTGAGTATCCAATATTCCATTTATTACTTGTTTTTCTGTACCACCCTGTTTTATTTGATTGTTAGCTTTATAGCTGGTTAGCATTTGAGGTGAGCTTTCCCGTCTATGCCGCATTGTGGTTGCCCCAGACGCCGACCCCGCACATGCGATTACATCTTCTCGGGCGCCCTCTGAGCCCCTGCCCGCATATATATTCCGATTTTTATATTTTCCCTGCACTAGCCGATACAAATCCCATGTACCGCCGCTGCACATACCCCCGCACACTCGAAATTGTACATATAAATTTATATAGTTGCGAGTAGAGTAAAAAAGAAACAAATGGGGAAGGCAGAATATTGCAACTATTTGTGTTGTAGTTTTGATGCAATAACCCCCCCGGCCACACCGCCAGCATTTGCAGACAATGGGCACACTTGTTGGCGATTCATGAGCTTCTGTTCATTGGTAAATAATTTCATAATAATGTTGTTCTTGCCAGCATAACAGCAGATAAGCTGTAAATTGCAACAATTACAATTGGGTTAATAATATTTCCCCTGATCGCATCGCCAGTCACCACGCGTGCCTTGCAGTGTATGTAAATCGCTCCACGCAGCGCAAATGCTGGGCACATTCGTTTTAAGGTGCCTCCGACATTTAGCAATAAAATAAATTAAACAATAAATTATAAATTTGTACAAAAAATGACTGTTCGCCGAACAGGCGCCCAGAAACCCCAGCACAGTAGAAAACCAACAACGTAGCGGCGCAGACGTCGACTTTAACTGCGACAGCGACTGCGACGGCGACAGCGACAGCGATGGCCTTTGTTCTTGTTGTTGCTGTCAGCTGGCCTGTGAGAAAGTTTTTTCCTCTCTCTCTGTACGTGACGAAGTGCGTGTGTGGCCAGTGTGTGTGCGAGTGTTATGCCACTCGTCTAAGCACCCGACTGACCAAATGGCAGTACGGGTTCGGGGGTTTATCACCGGGCATAGCCCCGTAAAACCCTGCCCTTTACTGTACCTGAAGTGGGTCAATTTTCCACAAAACCAAAAAACACCATACATATGGGCGGACCTATTGTCACTTGCACTACCTAGACTCGATCACAAAACAATGCTTGTCCAAGGTCAGGTTTATGCTGCACATCGAGTGTTAAATTGAAGCGTTATCTGAGTTTATAGCCAAAGCATATCATCCTTTTTTGGAATAATTAGTACTTAAATGTTGAAGAGTGCACAATAAAACGAAAAGAATACAAATCAAATGCATAGAAATTAAGAAAAAGTCAAATTATTTCATACAATTCTTTAAAGACTTGTGTTTTAAGCCAATTGATTAAATAATAATTATAAAAATAATAATTAAATACTTAATAAGTATTAATGTAATAATAGTTTATAATACGAAAGATGTTTTAGGATTAAGGAGAACCTAAAATCTCAATTGTAGATTCTACAAGATCGAGAAGCTTTCATTGTTAAGATATAGGTCTTTGCCAAGCAATATCATAAAGGAATCAATTTACAAAAATTCTTAAATACAACGTTAACGTTAGCTTACAAGAATACACTCGTAGAAACTTTATCGCTTCATAAATATGTGCTTCAATGACAAAATCTTCTCAGATGCTCAAATAATTAATTTCAATATTTAAATATATAATCTCATGCTACCACTAACCTTTGTTCTAGATCCCATGAAACAATACCATTTTTTTCAAAAGGTTTTAGCATTTGGAATCCTGTTACTATCGCACGACGAACACAAAAAATATTTGAGAGCTCACGACCCCCGATTATCTTAACCGGCGGCCGTAGGAGGCGTTAGACTAGACTATATCCCTTATCAGTCATAGACCGAAACATCCCCGATGGAGCTGCACGTGTCTAAAGATCGGACAATTTATTCCTAACGACACACAAGAACTCTTGACTAATAGGTTCAAGTGATTGCCACAGTCGGCACTGTGGACTTTATATTATAAAAAGACATTTAAAAAAGGATCAAAATAATTCAGTAATTATACATAAATGGCCTTTATCCATAAACTAAAGAGATTTTATTTAAGCTCTCATATAAATGATTATCAAAAAAAACATGGACATTTATATCTATCATAAATCCGAGCGAATTAGAAAAATAAGGGAGTTAGCTACTCTATTTGAATAATTTCATTATTAGAATTAGATTTTCCATGTAAAATGTGCTAAGCCATTCTATCTTATTCTAACAATACTGCAGAAACCGAATAATTTTATAATCAATAGCCACATATCTTGCCTATTTAAGTCCGTCGCTTGAAGTATATTTTAAATATATATTCCCAAAGCCAGAGTCCAAAGGTTCATTAGAATTGTTTATTTAAAGACAAAGTAGAACCACAGTGCGATCCAAGAATCAGCTTCAAGATTACTGCCTGCTATGTTACAAATGCCCATTTTGGACTTATCAGCATCTGGAGGCGATGCCATAAATACCCGAGCTCGGGACCTGGCCGCGTTTATTCGTCGCGAGTGCCTTCACTATGAACGAGCTAAAGCCAGCCACGCGCTACACAAGCACCTCTCTCCACGAGGCTGTCAAACTGCGTCTGGACGAACCTGGATCCTTTTCGCTGGGTATCGTCCCACAGACCATTCCACAGTTCTTCGCGGAGGTGTGCGACAAGCATCCGGAACTTCCCGCCTTGATGTGGGAAACTCCAGGAGCCGGAGTCGATGGTTGGACAACCTTGAACTACGCCGAGTATCAGGAGCGGGTGGAGCAGGCTGCTCTCATGCTTCTGAGCGTGGGCGTCGAAGAGCGGAGTTCCGTGGGCATCCTCGCCTTCAACTGTCCGGAATGGTTCTTTGCCGAGTTCGGTACCTTGAGAGCAGGTGCTGTTGTGGCCGGAATCTATCCCAGCAACTCGGCCGAGGCCGTTTATCACGTCCTGGCCACCGGAGAGTCCACAGTGTGCGTGGTGGATGATGCCCAGCAGATGGCCAAGTTAAGAACGATCAAGGAGCGCTTGCCAAGGCTTAAGGCGGTGATTCAGCTGCACGGACCTTTCGAGTCCTTTGTTGACCAGGATCCCGGCTACTTTAGTTGGCAGAAGCTGCAAGAAAGGAACTTTTCCGACGAGCTTAAGGAGGAGTTGAAGGCAAGGGAACGCCGGGTTTACGCCAACGAGTGCGCCATGCTGATCTTCACTTCGGGTACTGTGGGCCTGCCCAAGGCTGTGATGCTAACCCACGACAACATTATCTTCGACACCAAATCCGCAGCGGCTTGTCTGAGGGATGTGCAATTTGGAAAAGAAAGTTTTGTTAGCTATCTGCCCCTGAGCCATGTGGCTGCTCAGATCTTTGATATATTTTTGGGACTAACCCATGCCGGATGTGTCACATTTGCGGACAAAGACGCCCTCAAGGGAACCTTGATTAAGACCTTCCGTAAGGCGAGGCCAACGAAGATGTTCGGAGTGCCCCGAGTCTTCGAAAAGCTGCAGGAGCGACTGGTGGCCGCAGAGGCCAAGGCGAAACCCTATTCCAGGCTGCTTCTAGCCCAGGCTCGAGCTGCGGTAGCTGAACACCAGACCACATTGATTGAGGGGTGAGTGAGTTGGATCTACAACCAAAATTAAATACAAAATTGATAGTGTTTTGTTTCGCAAACGGACGGTTAAAAGAACAGGTCTTAGAGACTGTAAAAACAAGCGCTACTTAACTACCAAGTTTTACCAAAATCGTTCCTATCGGTTTCTTAGAAAACCCTTTTTATGAAAATAATAGAAGGAATTGCGCTGTCGTTTTCTATTAGAGTAAAATTGGATAATAAACATGGGAGAGATTAGGCAATAAAGTTGGAATTTAAGATTGGCTAATATTTTCACTTATAGTAAATTATTATCAGCAACAAATATAATTGGTTTATGTCAATGTGAAAATAATACTTTAGGTGAATAACAAAGGTAAATAAAATATAAAATTTTAATGTAACTTTATATTTTTTTTTATTAGTTCAATAATGCTTTAAAATATATATATTTTTGTATACCTCTAGTATTGTGTTGTAAAACCATTATCCACTTGAATGTATAGACTTGCAGTCAGAAGTTAGTTAAGCTTTATATATCGGTATAAGTATATATATATTCGGATCAGATCAGACGGCTGTCTGCCATAGGAACGATCGTCCAAATTGATTGAGAAGCTAGAAATATCAGCTTAAATCCGTCAATGAAATCGCATCTTGCAATGGCCCAAGCTCTAGCTATCTTCCTTCTTTTCAATGTAAAGCACTTTACTGATTTTTTTTTGTCATTTTTAGAAAAAAGCCCACGATTTACGGCAGTGCTAAGTATTGGCTGGCTTCTCGCCTTATAAAACCGATTCGAGAGATGATAGGTCTGGACTGCTGTCGCATTTTCTTGACTGGCGGAGCTCCCACCTCAGACGAGATGAAGCAGTTTTTCCTGGGTTTGGACATTCCTCTGGGCGAGTGCTATGGGATGTCGGAAAGCGGCGGAGCAATCACTCTGAACGTCGATATTAATAACTTGTACAGTGCGGGTCCCTTGATCGAGGGTTTATCATTGAAGGTAAAGGACCCAGATAGCAATGGACAAGGGGAGATTTTATTGCGAGGTCGTAGCATTTTCATGGGATATCTGGGACTTCAAGAGAAGACCGAAGAGGCCATTAATGAGGATGGCTGGCTGCACTCTGGCGATTTGGGGTACACTGATCCCAAGGGAAATCTCGTGATCTCAGGTCGGCTTAAGGAGCTCATCATCACCGCCGGCGGGGAGAACATCCCCCCAGTGCACATTGAGGAGCTGATAAAGAAGGAGCTGCCTTGTGTGAGCAATGTGCTGCTGATCGGCGACCATCGGAAGTATCTGACAGTGTTGCTGTCGCTGAAGACGAAGTCGGATGCCAGGACTGGTGTTCCACTGGATGCGCTGCGGGAGGAGACCGTCGAGTGGCTCAGCGATCTAGACATCCACGAGACCCGTCTGTCCAGTCTTCTAAACATTCCGGCGGACTTGCAGCTCCCCAACGACGCAGCAGCTGTAGCGGCTGCCCTGGATATCACCGCCGAACCACAGCTCCTGGAAGCCCTTGAGGCGGGTATTAAGCGAGCGAACAAGAACGCCATCTCAAACGCGCAGCGTGTGCAGAAGTTCGCCCTCATTCCCCACGAATTCTCCCTGGCCACCGGAGAATTGGGTCCTACGCTCAAGATCCGGCGCAACATTGTTCACGCGAAATACGCGAAGGTCATTGAGCGTCTCTACAATTAACTTAGCGATGGTATACCCATCTTGCATACTTCTCACCCAACGTTTCGACTTGATTGTACTTACATTGTAACCATCATTACCAGTTTAAGAAAGTTATGACCGTACCCTCAAACGAATGTGTTTAAAGTGTTATTGATAAAGATTTGCAAGGTCACTATAGAAAATTAAAACCAATAAATGTTAGAAACATCTGACCTGAAAAATTGTCAAACTATCTAAAAAATAGGAAGGTCCCTTAAATATTTGTATATCTATATCAAAATTCTAAAATATTTATCGAATATATATAGATATTTTCATTTAATAATGTAGACAGACTTTGTAAATTAGATATTTACCGATTTTGGGTATATGAATTAAGTAAAGTTTTAAAACTTAAAAAAAAAAGAATTATGAAATGAATAAAGTGAAATTCGAGCTTTTAAAATCTGACGTTCATTTTAAATGCTTGCGAAATTACTGGAACAACATCCATATATGTTGCCCACAGGTGAAGCCCACAGATGTTGCCCACAGAACAAAGTCTTAATAGTGAATTTCATTTTAAATAAAACTGATTTTAATAATTTTAACATTTTGCGACCGTTCTTTACAAATTTGAGTAAAATCTGATTTAAAAGATCAGAGTTATTAAGCAATAAAGTTGTAATTTTCAGACAAGCCCTTAAGTGTTGCGATTGCACGATATGCCATGTAAGGTCATGCGTTCGAAAAAAACTTTTTTTTTTACAAATTTACAAAACTGTGTTTGAAAACACTAGTAAATCTAATTGGCTTACGTCAATGTGACTATTTCTAAATTAAAATAAATTTTTAAATTAATACAAAACAAGTAAAAACTATATTTAAATTTAGACCAGGGTCGAACCCTGGTTCTAGCTTTCACGAAAAGATTAAGTGCACGTATTATTGGACTGCACCTACATATAACTCTGGATATTGTGGAAATTGTCATAATTAAAAGTGATTCAGTTTTGAAATACAAATTAGGAAGATGACCACAGTCGACTGTAACTATTGGACTTGTTTTCTCATATTTCTTAAGTTTTCTTAACAGCAAATGACATGTTTATTGCTTTAATGTTAATATAATATCACTTTAATATTTGTAAAAAAAAACACTTTTCTTGTATCTTTAAGCAACAATGAAATAATTTCGAAATAGATATCTTCTGAAATAATATCCATTTAAATATATATTTTTGAATGAATAACGATACATGCATACATGCAATAACGATGTGCATACTTAAGGTTTAAAACAGTATATTTTAAAGCAGTCATCGACTGCACAGTGTTAAAAGTTGATTATATTCGACTTCTTAATCACCAAAAATTATGGGTTAATGGCTTTCAAATTTGAATGCAACTTTTTAGCTGGATCACATTTTTATTAGACAAGAGTAGTCCATGCAATAGGAGAAGTACGGAATTATCAATCATTTGTCGTTGATGCACTACGGTCAGTACACTCAAGTGGCCCTTGCGACATCAAGTACATGATCGTTAGGGTTAGGTGTTTGTATAGAGAAAGAATTCTTTTTATAAATAAATTTAGTATAAATAAATTGAATTTAGTATTTCTACTCGGTACGTGGAAATTAAGTGGATCTAACAAGTCAGTACACTCCACGTAACCGTGTTATAGACGGGGTTAATATTTACCGTGGAACTATGGCTAATGGAGGCAAGTTATAATATGTATAGTCTTTCTAACGTAAGAGTCAACGAATTCCCGCCACCACCGTTTGAGAAATTCAAGTACGCCCCTTACTTTATTAACCATGCACGAAATATAATCGATTAAATCAAGTTTATGATCTGTTATCTTAGATCCCAAATCTCGAAAATCGTCAATAAGAGTGAGAGCAGTAGTTCAAGCATGGGAGTGACAGGTGAGAATCATCAGCTTGCACTTATATCGATTTAAGGACAAAAAATTACTTTGATAGGTCACTGATAAATAATAATAATAATAATTTCGAACAAGAAGGGACTGATATAAATATGCTACAAATGTTTGAACTAACATTACAGAAATATACCTAATGGTTGCAGTTTGCCTTTGGATCAATTCGATATCCAATTAAATAAAATCACCTTCTGTTTTCCATGAATTTATTTTTTTTTAATCTGGTAAAATTTTTTAAGATTTATGAAATCTTATGAAGCCTTAAGTCAGTATTTTCATTTAATTAGACAAAGTTTTTTGTTTAACTTTAAAATTTGCACGTAATGGTATTCATCAGCTAGAAACGAATTTGCAATTCATTAAAACTAATCTTCAGATTTAATAATTAAACAATTTGTAGTTTTTAAATGAAAGATGGATTTGCCACAAAGAAAGAGGAGCTCAAGAGCGATGAGCTTACGCTTCAACGACGTAACCAAAACTGCTCGATTTGATCCGCAAACTGGAGGTGCGAATTTCAAACTGTTTGTTTCATTTTATTTGCTTCTAAGCAAGGGGTTACGCCACCCTGGCAGCAATTAAACGAGGTTTAACAAGTAAGAAAAGCTAACTATGGGCGTAGACGATGTTTTTATACCCTTGCAGAATATACAATTTTGGGTTGATCGTTCTATAGCTGCTTTATAAAAAAATAGTCTGATTTCCATACAATCTTCTGTTACAGTCGTATACAGAAAGCATGAATAAAGTTTCACTTGGATATAGATGCCATTTAGAATGATCGTTCCTATGACAACTATATGATTTTGTGTCCGACTTTGACATACACACTGCTGTCTTGGTGATGCTGAAATGCCTTCCTGTGTTTCTAATATATTAACAAAATTATATTAGCTTCTGCAAGGGCATAAATTATATGTTATTATGGGAAATATCATCAGTTTTGAAAAAATTGTTTATACAATACAATACAATACAATACAAATAGTTGTAGTGAATGCAAAAAGAAAACAAAAATTCACGAAAGATTAAAAGATTTTTAAGTTTGTGAAAAGAAAAATTAGTACACACAGTGGTTTTTAATTGATAATTTAAATTCAGGGCAATTAAACCCTAATGGAGATTAAAAAAAACTCATAAATATGTTACTTAATAGATCTTTTTTGGTAATCTTAAACATCTTAATAATTCTTAGTATAACAACTGAAAGCTACGTTTTTATTTTGGTTTAATATAATTAAAAAAGTACAAATAATTAATATTTATATTTAAATTGTGTATTATATTTTTTTATTCTATTTTATACCGAAAATAAATAATTCAACTTAAATGTATAGTAATAATTTAAAGCTAAGTGTGGTCGAAAAGGTTTAGAAATAACAAATTTTATAAATTTGTACAAAATATTTTTAAAAGTTCATCTTAGTTAATTTAAGAAAATGAACCAAATATGTTCCATTAAGAAAGGTAATTTGCTGTACGAACTAAAACCATATTTAATAGCAACAAAATTATTATTCGCCAGTTGTTATGTGCCCAAACACACAAATGTGCCTTGGAGATGTCATAAATACCTGTGCTCGGAACCTTGCCGCCTTTATCTTTCGCAAGCGGCTTCAGCATGAACGAGCTCAAGCCAGCTACGCGCTACAGAAGCACTTCTCTCTACGAGGCCGTCAAACTGCGTCTGGACGAGCCTGGATCCTTTTCGCAGGGTATCGTCCCACAGACCATTCCACAGTTCTTCGCGGAGGTGTGCGACAAGCATCCGGAACTTCCCGCCTTGGTGTGGGAAACTCCAGGAGCCGGAGTCGATGGTTGGACAACCTTGAACTACGCCGAGTATCAGGAGCGGGTGGAGCAGGCTGCTCTCATGCTTCTGAGCGTGGGCGTCGAAGAGCGGAGTTCCGTGGGCATCCTCGCCTCCAACTGCCCGGAATGGTTCTTTGCCGATTTGGGCGCTTTGAGAGCTGGCGCCGTTGTGGCCGGAATCTATACCAGCAACTCGCCAGAGGCCGTTTATCACGTCCTGGCCACCGGAGAGTCCACGGTGTGCGTGGTGGATGATGCCCAGCAGATGACCAAGTTGAGAGCGATAAACGAGCGACTGCCAAGGCTTAAGGCGGTGATCCAGCTGCACGGACCATTCGAGGCCTTTGTTGACCAGGAGCCCGGCTTCTTCAGTTGGCAGAAGCTGCAGGAAACGAACTTCTCCAACGAGCTTAAGGAGGAGTTGAAGGCAAGGGAACGCCGGGTTTACGCCAACGAGTGCGCCATGCTGATCTTCACTTCGGGTACTGTGGGCCTGCCCAAGGCTGTGATGCTTAGCCATGACAATCTTCTTTTCGAAGTGAAAAGCGCAACAACTTCCCTGGAGAATGTGCGATTCGGCCGGGAGCACTTTGTGAGCTATTTGCCTCTGAGCCATGTTGCTGCCCAGATTTTTGATTTGTTGTTTGGCCTACTCTATGCCGGATGTGTGACTTTCGCGGATAAGAATGCGCTAAAAGGGACCTTGATAAAGACCCTTCAAAGGGCGAGACCAACGATGTTGTTTGGAGTGCCACGTGTCTTTGAGAAGCTGCAGGAACGCCTTATGGACGCAGAGGCCAAGGAGAACCCCTACTCCAGGGTGCTATTAGCCCAGGCTCGAGCTGCGGTAGCTGAACACCAAACCACATTGATTGATGGGTGAGTTGAGGGGAAGATAAGCTTGAGTCGCAATAATCTGAAGAACTTCCGACTTTCACTTTTAGAAAAAGGTACAAGTAAAGTATTTTAAATGTACACAAGATGTCTGTTAAAAAGGGGTTAGATCGCCTAGCACCCCACGGAGTACTGCTTTTAAGATAAACATCATTATAGACCCAGAATATGGGAATTTTAGTTGGTTTCTTAGAAATACCATAAAAACTTCACCTTTTTATTATTCCTAGGTCCAAAAGTGTTTTTTTTATTCTTTGTCCGTGTTTGATTTAGAGTTTATAATTTTTTATTACGCTTTTGGAAGGGTTTCTTCTTAATCTACACAGTTTAAAATAAAATTAACAAAAAAAGTGTGCAAAAAGAAAAAATACTAAAATGGCTTAATTTGAAAAACAATCGGGGTTTCCATAAAAAATGTGTTGTTTTTAGCAATCCAAATATTCGTAAGTCATTGTAAAATAAATATATTGAAAAATACTCATTTTAAATTGAAGGCAATCGTTGAATTTGTCGTTGAGTTAAGATGCCGCTTTCACAGGATTTTTTTTTATAATTCACATTCACATTATAATTTAATTACTTTAATGGTTCTGCTTTTAGCCACATACTTCTGAATTTGTTCTTCATCTTTTAAATCTTTTTATTTAAACCCCATAATTATAAACTTATTTTAAGTGTTGCTTTGATGTAATCCCTTTTTTTTAGCAAAACCCCCTCGATGTACTTACGTGTTAAATATTGGTTAGCTTCTCGCCTTGTAAGAAGCATACGTGTACTGATTGGCTTGGACAAATGCCAATATTTCGTGGCAGGCGGAGCTCCCATCTCCGTCGATTTGAAGCAGTTCTTCCTAGGCCTCGACATTCCTCTGGGCGAGTGCTATGGGATGTCGGAGAGCGGCGGTATTGTCACTATGAACGCGGGTAATCGTATAAATAATTTGCACAGTGCGGGTCCCTTGTTCGAGGGGCTCACTGTGAAGGTACAGGACCCGGATAGCTATGGCCAGGGGGAGATTCTGATGCGGGGTCGTACCATTTTTATGGGCTACCTGGGACGGCCGGAGAAGACCCACGAGGTCATCCAGGAGGATGGTTGGCTGCACTCTGGCGACTTGGGGTACATTGATCCCAAGGGGAATCTCGTAATCTGCGGTCGGCTTAAGGAGCTCATCATCACCGCCGGCGGGGAGAACATCCCCCCAGTGCACATTGAGGAGCTGATAAAGAAGGAGCTGCCTTGTGTGAGCAATGTGCTGCTGATCGGCGACCATCGGAAGTATCTGACAGTGTTGCTGTCGCTGAAGACGAAGTCGGATGCCAGGACTGGTGTTCCACTGGATGCGCTGCGGGAGGAGACCGTCGAGTGGCTCAGCGATCTAGACATCCACGAGACCCGTCTGTCCAGTCTTCTAAACATTCCGGCGGACTTGCAGCTCCCCAACGACGCAGCTGCTGCAGCGGCTGCCCTGGATATCACTGCCGAACCACAGCTCCTGGAAGCCCTTGAGGCGGGTATTAAGCGAGCGAACAAGAACGCCATCTCAAACGCGCAGCGTGTGCAGAAGTTCGCCCTCATTCCCCACGAATTCTCCCTGGCCACCGGAGAATTGGGTCCTACGCTCAAGATCAGACGGAACGTTGTTCACGCTAAGTACGCAAAGGTCATTGAGCGCCTCTACGACGTATAATCTTATCTGTAAATTACCCCAGGTTTACCTTTTTGCTAGTATATTTTTTCCAATGTTTTCTAAGAGTTGTTATTTTTGTTATTGTTTATATTTGTAACCGCAAATAATTAGAAGAGTACATTATGAATATAATATATGTTTATACGACGATTATCGTTCTTTTAAATGAGAGACTCATCATTGTCTCTTGTGGGCTGCCATTCAACTTTGTTGATATACTGAAATAAACAAGTGGTTTCTTGATAATGAAGATCGAATTAAATCTAATAATGTATAATTCCATTAATTTTGAATATAAAAAATTATTTTAAATTTCATAAAAAGAATGCGTCATTGTTTATTTGAAATCATACGATTTTGAAAAGAGTTCTTTCGCATTAAGTTATTAGTTATTATTTATAAAAATAATTTTGTATTTGGATCTGAAAACTCAAAAAAACAAACAAATTATTAGGTGTCTTCCGAAATAAAGTCCAAAGCTCGAAGAGGTATTAAGGGTCTTAACAAACCATATTATTTAGCGCCTTCATCCCACTTTTATTGCTTTCATTACGGTCGACGAACCGTCGCAACCAACGAAGTCCGGCAAAGGCCAGTGCAATGGCCGCCAGCATCCAGATTATCACCGATCGCGAGTCAAATCGGTCCGTGGGTATCTTGGGCCAGGTAAGAGGAGGCGGTGAGGGGTTCGCCTCGTCATAGGTTTGCTGCAACGAATGCTCAACGATAACCCCTACTTTTCTAAGATACTCAGCGATACTTACGCTGCACTCGCACTTGCTAGCCTGGTACTGGGAAACCTCGGCGGCATTTAGCAATATAATGGAACGATTGTTCTCCCCTTCGGTGCAGTCCACTCCTTTGATGTTGCTGGAGTCGTTGTTCCAGCCATTTAGCACGGACCACGGACGAGCAAAATTAATGGAGGCAGGCAGCTCCCTGGCCAGGTTGCCGATCAACCAGGCGCAGTCAAAGTTGTTGCCAGCCAGATTCAGGAATCGGAACTGTCGCAGGTGGGCCAGGTCGATCGACCTTAGGCGATTTGAACTCAGATCCACGTAGAGGGAGAGGCGATTCAGGGATGCAGGCAGTCGGTGCAGGAAGTCCGCATCGGTAAGTGCATTTCCGGCCAACTGAATGTACCGCAAGTGGCTTTGGCGCGTCAACGTGAGGGGCGACAGCTGTCCGATTCGGTTATGACCGAACATAATCTGCTCCAGCTGGGTGTTGGCATTGAATAATGCCTCTGGCAGCGTAGTCAGTTGATTGTAGCTCACGTCTATTTGTAGAAGACTGACGAGCGCCTCCAGACTGTCTGTACCCACAACCTCTACGGAATTATGACTAACGTTGAGGCGCTTAAAAAAAAATAAAGGTTTAGTTGCTTAAAACGATTAAATTTATAAAAGGTTTACAAGTTCAATTTCTTTTTTTTTTTTTTTTTTTTTTTTTTTTTTTTTTTTAGTATTATTATTTCTTTATTGTCGCCGGAATCGTTCAAAGCCATTAGAACATGACCGGGCGTTTTGAAGGAGGGGTGAGTATGGAACATATGGGCCTAAAAACGATTATTTACAATATTACAGTAATGTAGATGTGTTTAAATTGTTTCTAATTATTGCACAAAGCGGGAAGACAGATCGCTGGGGTGCATTCTCTTAAGTCTTCTAAAAGTTTGCGGGTCAGCCAGCCTGCTAGCCAGTGGATAAAGGTTTAGTTGCTTAAAACGATTAAATTTATAAAAGGCTTACAAGTTCAATTTCTAAAAATACTTTTGAGTTAGAATTTGTACAACTTCTCTACTTTTTTTTCGAGATAGTCGGTCATAATACCCTGGATATATTCGATAATCGATATTCTCTCCCTTAACTTAGTTTAAACCTGTGGTAGCCACACGTATACATTGACTCGATAGACTTGCATTGTCCTTGCCGACAGAATATGAACGTCTACACTATTGGTGTGAGCAGACCGCGGGTGGAGAAACATGTGGACTCAAAAGGAAATAATCATACTCAGGTTATTACAAATGTAGTTTTAAACCTTTTTTATAATAAATTGATTATTCAGATTAATTAATAATTAATTAGTCTTGAAGTCTATGGAAAGTCTTGATTTCTATTAAAAGTAAATATATAGCAGATCATTTTTATCGTCAGATTTGGCCTGATCTTCAGGCCGTTGACAGCTGATCAGACTATGTATAAGCAATTTTGCGAGATTATATGGAACCATGTCACGGAAACCTGGCTTGAGGATTGTATAATAAAATTAAAATTCAGTATTTCGATATATTTAACTATAAATATATATTTACTTTTCTGTTGTTATACATCCCTAGTAAAAATGTGTCGCGTGTGTTCGAGTTTGTTCTATTTATTTTTTGTTTAATCTTAGCAGGCTATTATAATTAGCTTATCTCACCTCCAATGAGTCCATGCCAGATAAGGCTTCTTTTGTAAGATTTATCAATTTATTGTAGCTCAGGTCCAGGCTCTGAAGCTCAAAGTTCTTAGAAAATCCGCGTGGGTCCAAGCTTTTCACTTGATTATTTGACAGATTCAAATGAACTAGACGCGCCAGTCCTCGCTGGCTGAGAAATGAAAGGCTGGTGAGAAGATTTTCATCCAGACGAAGGCTTCGCAGGTGCGTATTAGACTCGAACGAATCCAGTTCAACGCTCTCGATTAGATTATTGTGAAGGGACAGACTTGCGAGGCGGTGCAGACCCCTAAATAAGTTGCCATCGATGTGCTGCAAGTGATTACCATTCAGGTGCAGATGCTTCAGATGGGAGAGTCCGTGAAAGGTCTCTTCCTCGATCAGACTGATCTGATTGGAGCCCAGGTCTAGGAGCTGCAGCTGGGGAAACAGTGCGAAGCCCTGGGACCTCAGTCGACTGAATGAGTTGTGGCTCAGGTCCAGCAAGGTGAGAGCGCCCAAGGGTTCACTGGCCCAGGACCTCAGGGTGCTTAGATTATTGTGGCTGAGCGAGAGGGACTGCACTCTGGCTAGTCCGTTCAGAGAAAAGTCCTCCAGGCTACTCAGTCCGCTAAATTGCAACTCCAGCTGGAGAAGGTGGCCAAAACGCACAAAGAAGGCATTCTCGAGGTGCGTTAGGGTGCAGTTCCTCAGCGAGAGCGTCGTCAAGAGCTCCGTTTCCCGGATCAGGGTCACCTCAGTGTGGTTGCAGTTGCTCAGCTGCAAGCAATCGACCCTAAACAGCAAGAGGAGACTAACTAGAAGCCGGTACATCGCGCGGAACACTTAGCCGTAGACTAACCCGCAGATTTGGGCCTTCTGTAACCGAAGCCCTTATCTTATTGCAGCAGCTTGTAGTTCCAGCCGACAGCACGTCGAGATAGGTAATCTGTTGATCAACTGGTCGCCGTTTGCCCGCGGACAATATTTGCTCACCTTATAGTCGACGGTGAAAAAAGCTCGGCTACCGTTTCAAGAACTCGCAAAATGCATCAGCTAGGTGCTGAAATCTCTACATCGTTGCCCTAAGGTACCAATCTATCCATTAAGGTCTTTCAATTAGTGTTATTATTTTTATTTTCATTAGCAAGAAATCCAAAACTTTGGGCCTTAATTGCCATCCAGGAATCACACGATTCTTGTTCCTGTTAGTATTATAAATTCATTATAAATAACAATATAGGGTGTGAAATTACCCTATAATGTATACTATATCAACTAGCATAATCGGAAGACTTTCATTATGATCGCCGCGCCTTCTTTTATTTGCGCAAATAACTTTCGTGTCGTTGAAAATGTTTGTTTCAGGTTATACGCTTTTATTTACTAATAGAAAAGATAGATAAAAACGTCATGAAACTGAGGACGTGAGATCGGACAACTATACCATATAACTGCCATAGCAACAATGTATATGTAATTAGAATGTACATAACTTCATATAACTATTTATTATTAATTAAGAATTTTGGTTTTAATTTGATGAAAATCGGATACTCTACCATATTGCTGCCACTGGAACGATAAGTAAAGAAAGAAAAGAGATATATATGTTCAATACAAATCAAACTGATCCAATTGCTATCTGCTAGGGTATTAAAACTTCGATTTACCGAAGTTAGCTTCCTCTCCTGTTTTTACTTAATTTGGTTTTGTAGTTAGTCGGATGTCAGATTTTACTGCAGTGACACTCTTACTTATGAATACATAGCAACACATAATATGCTAAATCTATAGGAGAAATGTAAATATTACTAATGAATGCAAGTGCAGCTGGAATGGAAATGGAGCAAAGTCCTGTTCAACCAAAAGCACAGAAAAATATATTTTGTTTGAATTGATTATAATAATAAGTGGATAATATAAAAAACTAATTGACATGGTCAAATATATAATATATTATTCTTAATAGAGTCTTAAACTATATTAATTATAATAGTTGAAAACTTTGACAAGCTGATACCCCAATTTTTGTTGTGTATTTGCATTTTATATTGATATTAATTTCGGTTGGCTGCAACTATGAATATTTAAAGTGAAATGTGCAATTCACACAATTGAAATATCTTTGCTCGGGCAACGCCCAGTTCCGCATTTTCCTCTTTGCGCTTATGTTAGTTTGGATTATTTGTGTATTTGGTATTCGCCTGCATTTTAACATTTACATTATCCTGTTTGCAGGACTCGACGGCATACCAAAATGTAGAGGAACACAGAATGCTATGTGGACGGAGCCTCAGATAAATAGATAACCAGAGCATAAAAGCCGCAAAAAGCAATGCAGTGCACATTGCAAATGCATGATGCAATCAAGTAACACTATTATGACTACACGATTTTCCCCTTTCCGCTTTTCCTTATTAATTTGGATGTTTGTGTTGTACTCTTAGCTGGTTGGCAAATTGATTTGGATATGTGAGAAGGCCGAGGCCAGAGCATGTAAGAAGCTTAACACCTGTGCGAGAGTGCACTTCCGAAACAATGCCATCACGTAATATTTGAATTGTGGCTGCCCTGGGCGACCGGGGTAGTGAATAAAACATATCGATTGGGCTTAAATAAAGTGGTAGTGGCATAATTGAGAGCAATAAACTGAGAACAATTTGTAAAGCTGAAACATAATAGGGAAAAAGTTGAAGTAAATATTATGTCGTTGTAATTTTAAATAGTAAGACTTGCATATAGTCCTGTTGAAGAACCTAGGTCTAGGTACTACATATTCAAGCAAAATAATACATAATTTCGAAGTACTATAGTCCCAGTATTAAACCGACTAGATCTCGGGACTACAAAGAATCTTACTTACTTAAACTAAAGTCTAACAACTTAATTATTATTTACGTATCAGCAAAGCAAAAGGAATTATTCTCCTTTGAAGAACAAAAATGGAGTGAAACGATTTAAGTTCCTCTACCTTGGATAAACGTTTGCTTTTACTAACTAAAAGCAATTCAAATTGATTTCCCAGACGAAATGTGGTTTTAAATTATACTACAACAACAATGCCGAGCGGCGGACGAACTTTGACTTCTAGGTCTCCGCAGATAAAAAGTCGGTCCTTGCGCTAAAATGACAAATTTAATATGTACTCCTTGTCTGCCGCTTGTTTGTTTGCCTTCCCGACGCTTTAGCTGCATTTTCCTTTTTGGGCAATGCAATAAAAAAGAAGAAGAATTGACCAAGCCTTGGCCAAATGCCAGCAAAGGCACGCAGGACGAGCAGAAAGGACGGCCAGCACATTTGCCAGAAGCATTGCAGATGGTTGAGAGCATGAGCAGGAGCAGGAGCAGGAGCAGGGATATCTGCACACTTACCAGACTGTTTTTATTTGCAGGCAAGTATGGGATTCCCGGCTCTATTGCAAGGACTCTGCCACGCTGAGTGTGTATGTATGGTATTAAAATATTTTTGTAGATATTTCAGCTGCCAAAATTATTTCAATTTAGTTCCGCAAAATAAATTGGTTTCCATTTTTGCCAGCTCTTGGGTTTCTGTGATTTTTTTCGTTTCCCCAAAATGTTTCTCGAGTAATGAACATAAAAGTGCCAAATTATTTACTTACATGAATGATATTTATGTCAAATGAAGTCTCTGGATGAGATGCAACCAAAGATCCTCGAAATAGTAAATTAAATATTTAAGCCAGGGATAATCTTGCAAAAAAATGAATAATAAAGTTGTTCTTTCGGCCAAAGTGGATTATTTTAAGGTGGAATTAAGCGGTTAACTCCTTAGAGCACTTTATTAATATAGGTAATCAGAGCTGGGAACCACTTTGAAACTTGTTGGACTGAAACCAAGTTAATCATCCGCGTAACAGATTTCATGGCAAAAGCTGTAGCCAAGAGCGAGAGTCAGTGCCTTTACTTGCCTTGGGTATTTTCTTGCTAGTCATTGTTACATTTTTAGTGGCCAAGCCACTGTATTCACTGCACATTAATTTCCCTGGAAATCAAATCATTTCAAAGACCCCGGCACGTTTGCTCTTTTCTATAAATATTTCAATAAGCGCATTGTCCTCCGAATCCGTTCTTTTTTATTTTTGCCAAACTCCCACACAGAACTCATCCGGAATGCATGTCCCTCACCGTACGGCAACTTCCTCCGCAACCTCAGTGTTTCCTCAGCGCAAACCTTGGTCCATTGTAATTGTAATTCTGACCGTTGGCATAACATGGAACAGAAAAAGTGTAGCTTAGCTCACTGAAACGTTTTTTAGCTGAGTGCTGGCCATTTCACGTTTAATAGAATTTCTTCGTTATTAACTTAGTAAAAAAAGTGCAAGGAAACACAAACGAATTTTGTTTGGTATTTCTTAGTTTCCTTAAGCCAATTAAGGAACTTAGGAGAGAGTATGTTATATAATCGTTTATTTAAATATGGAAAACATATCAGTTAAGCTCCATCGGGAAACATTTGAAGACATATTTTACCTTGACATAATTTATTAATTTTTTGGTGACTGCACTAAAATTAAAATTATTCCCCAAATATAAACATCTTTCCTAGAAATCATTTGCCTTGTTGAGCCAACTAACGATAATAATCAGCAATCATAAAAAATCAAGGATAAGGGTATGCACCATGCTATGTTATATGCTTTTATAATTTATAATTATAAATTATAATTGGTTTTTCTGCCTTATTCATTGTTTATGCCTTAATTTACTGTTTAAATGCATACATTTTCTTGAAATCACCTAGATTTTCACTCTCGTGTTACCCTTAGGCCGATACAAAGGCACCCAACGAAAACAGAGAAAAGTTCCAAAGTTTTCATTACCGGAAGCACATGACTGCATTTAGTTTGTGTTTCCTTTTTGCCTTTGCAGTTGCAACAATTTCTAGCGGCAGTGTGAGGCTGTGTTTATTTATTTGGTGTGCTATTACAATTTTGGCATGCCAACAATGAACGAATGAGAGCGAGTTTGAGCCGGGACACGTATGGGACTAGGGATGAGGGCGCGGACTCGGACCTGAAATACCTCTGAAACTGACTGACTATCCAGACTTTTGGTGGTGCTTTTCAGGCCGCATGTTTTTTCTTACTTTTTTCACTTCATTTCCGCAGCCCCAGAACGAATCGTAGTCCCTATTACAATCCCGGTGCCAGGCTTGTAAAAAATCCCATTTGCGGTCGGCCGACCAGTCCAGGCTTTAAATTGTTTTCGTTGTACGCTGCTCTGTTTTTTTGTTCCTCCGCCTCAGCAAGACTCCAGTATTTTCAATGAATTTTTTAGTGCACACGAGTTGGGAAAACGTGACGTAGGCGGTGTGGTTTTAATTGCTGCTGACAACGAAAGTTTAAACAAATCAGCGCCGAGTCCATTCCCTGGATAACTGCTGGAAAAAATTCCAGAATGCGAAATGATTGAATAATCGACGTTCCATTTTGGGGGCTTGCGGCTGTAGTCAGACATAAACCAGAATAAACTACATAAGAGGTAAGCCGACGGTTTTATATAAAAATTTAAATTATAAACTAAGGCACATGCCAACATTGCATTTGTGTGAGTATAAATATAACTAAAAGGCTAGATATTAAAAATATAGAAATAAATTATCCAGCACATGACAGAAATACCTATACCCTAACGAATATACATTTAACTCTAAGGAAGTCTAGAATTAGCCACGAAACTATAATTTTTCCCGTAGTCGTTATTCTGTTTTCTTCTCTGCATACTGTGCGTATGAACCACTGAGTTTGTTTTCCTAACTTTTTAGGAAGAACTTTTACTAACTTTTGTATACCGATTTTTATGGAATTTTAAGCTACATAGAAGCATACATAAATCTAACTAAATCTGCAATAAGTATATTTCAATTGTACAAATTATAACGATATTTACCATATAACCTCAATCTTAGATAGCTTTCCTTAATTAAGGAGCAAACATTCAGGCATTCCAACCTATACTTTCTCCCAAAATGCCTATTATCACATAACTCTAATAAGCACGTGCTTGATGTCGCAAAGGCCACTTAAAAGTTAACTCTTCTACTGAATTTAACCAGCAAACTGCAATTAAAAAGGGCCGACCTAAAGAAATGTTTAAATATATTACTTTACTATTGATTAAAGCTGTGATTTTATCTTGTTGTTACAGAATTTTTTCTTATAAACTTAAAAAATATTATTTTAGTAATAATTTATAATTTATGCAAACATGCTTACAATATTATCTTTTACTGTTCCAGTAAAGACTTACTACTGTAAACATATCCAAAATTGGGCCGGAACACCCACTCCATGACAGGGATTTTAGAACAGATGAGATAATAAAATCTAAATGGTAGATACATATTGCACCTGACAGTTCTTACAGTCCGCGAAACAGCAACAACAAATAAACATAAACTTCAACGTAAGATCTACTTCAAATACAGACAAATATATAGTCATATAACATGTACCACAGCTTAACTGTAAATTAATTTATAAAGTTGGTTAATACAACCCACAAGAAAAACCGGGTATATCTTATCATCATCACCAGACTATTCGATCTTGACTAAGTGCCGATTTCAGAAAGGAAACCTTTAAGATCCGGTAACGTTCCTTTGTAGAGGCGGGCCATCTTCATTTAATTTTCGGCGACTGCCTGCTTCTCTGGCTTTTCAGATGGATGCAGATGCAAATTTGTTGACAGTCGTGTGTAAAAGGCGAGCTGAGTGATATCTCAGCTTACCCGGCGGCAACAGCCGTAATAAAGCGCCCCATCCGCCCCGCCCCCGTCCCCGCCACGCCTTCTTCGCATCAGAATGGCTGACTGCACACACATTTCCGGTCGAGGACGCCGTGTTGCATGCCAATAAATCATATGGCTCCGAGTGCGGACTGCACATCCACGTTGTGGGCAAGGGGGAGAGGAGTGGGATCCGAGAGCGGCGCTGGTGCAATCGGCCATGTTATTATTGTTGCTCTTATTATTATTATTGTTCGCCATCGGCACGATTGAGTTCGTTTCGCTTGGCCCTTACGTTGTTGCCGGATAACTGGCTGCTTGCCGTCGGATGGCTGGCCAAGTTGACTTGTCATAAAAATTGAAATTGTTATCAACTCGTTCGTGCGTCCGACATTCAAGGATTATTGCATTATAGCAAGCAGAAAGCGGCAGGCAGACTACAAAGAGAGACGGAGAGTGGACGAGTAAGCCAATTATCTTTGGCGAAATGGGTCCTTAAATACCCTCACTGTTCAATTGCACACTAGATATACACACCGATGCTTGAAATTTAAGGTTTAACTATACAACAAGCGAAATTTTTAGTGTTTTGGGAAAATACTTGAGACACTAAAACAAAAAAATCCTGTTAAGAATCGATAGATGTATTTATTACTTTAATACTTCATTCTACTTCTATATTTTCTAGTTTTATTAACATTTTTTGTGTGCCTCAATCAGTGCACAGTACCCTGGGAAAAAGTATTACGTGAAAGATGGAGAGACAGGGTGGAATATTAAAGAACTTAATGGAATATTCGCGTACAGGTGCCACGCTTCGAAAGTAGCTGCAGTTGGTTGAACATCCTGCTGCCTCAGAAGCCTTCATACGGATTAAAATTCCGATAGAGTCCTTTTCCCTGTTTGGTTTATTTTCCGCTGTTCATCTTTGCCGCCCGATAAGCCGCCCTGCATTGAAATTTCAGCAGCATCGGCCATCGAAGTGGCAATAAATTTCCCTCCTTTCGCATATCATTTATCATATTTGACTCGAATCGGAATGAGGTATGTGCAGCCAGCAGCGAAGCGAAATGCCAAATGAGTGTCGAACATCAAGTGCCAAAGCAATTAAGCCAGTCGTGTTCTTTAATACGAATAACGAAAAGAGTAAGGGAATATATGATGTACAAGGATTCGACAGTGAATCGGTAACTGATAGATCAAATTTTTTGGTTACAAATTTGTTCCTTGATAAATATCCATTATTAGAAAGACCTTAATTAACATTTTAGTACGGGTTAGAGAGACGGAAGTGCGAATTACCAACTGGTACTATGAATGTTAGTCGTAGTCATACCAAAAGGTTTTATTTCCTAAGTAAATACTTCAATATTGCTTAGAACGTTGCCAATTGGTAATAAATAAGTTACTGCTGATATTTAAGTTTGTACCGAAATACCAAATGACTTTTAAGGGTGTTAGCCTCAATAAGACCGAACCCCAAGGCTGACACTTTTTAATCCATTTAAAATTCCGATGTCCTCGACACAGTTCTGGCAGAGAGCTAAAGGCGGATAGGGAAAGTTTAATTCGGAGACAATTCATTTGACAGCCACAAAATCAATTGAAAAAGCGAGAAGCGAAATCAAGCTGCTTAAATTATAGAGAAATCAGGAAAGCAAATTGAAACAATTGAGCGTCACGGAGAATTCTCAGCAACTGTCAATTTGGGCGAGACCCAAATGCAGTTTCCTTGTGGCACGATGCAAGTGCCGTGAACGGCATTGCCGCGCTTTACTTCCCCGGATGTTGAGCCAAGGAATGCAGCCAATTTTCACTTCGCCGATTCCAGTCAGTGGCTTATGCAGTCAGCCAGATAGCCAATCTCTCCTATTTTAAATCGCACAGCAAATAAGTAGAAAGATCAAAGAGGCATTAAGGCCTGTCAAAAATAATATACTCTTTAGTAACCAGGATAAAGGAAGTAAAGTTCGGTTTTTCCTAAATTTCACTTTATTTGTGGCTCGTTGACTTAAGTATTACACAATTCGGCTGGCAAGTCTGCTTAAATATCATTATGCGATCCCAAACGAGAGGAACTGGGCCAAGGGAAAAGAGATTCGCGGGAGTGTGGCAGCAATGGATTGAAAATGAATGCCAAAACCTTGATATGAATTAATATTTGAGCAGGGCTGCCAAGTGGAGCAGACATCTAAAGGGACTGGGGGCAAGTGGACATGGCTTTGCATGGAATGGACACTGGTTAAATGGGTCAATTCGGAGCGATTGATTGGCACGTTGGCAGTGTGCAAATATTCAACTTTTTCGTTAGTAGAAAATGTATTGAAGAAACTTTTCCTGTTCAAAGAATCAGCCATTTAACCAGACAGAGGTATTTGATTCGTGGTGGGGCAATTGTGATATCTTCATCATTGCCTCGAATCACTTTAAACGTACAATGATATTCTGACAAAAATTGTTTAGCCAAGGCGGAGGTAAAGGTTAAGACAACTGGAAATCAGCAACCCACAAAGGCAACAAACAATAAACTGGGGGAAAGCCCAAAACGCCAGCGAAAACACGAAGCATGAAAAATCAAAACAAATAAGCAAACAGGCAGGCAAACAAAGTGCCAAGCAAATTAAATAAAATCCGCACAAACAAAGAACTGTGGACCGGCCCAAAAAAGAGGGAGCGGCGGCAGATACGTACAAGGATACACATGCACAAGGATACTGGCGCAGGCCACTTAGATGCGGTTGACACAGCCACAGGATGTGCGAGTGTGTGTCTGTTTTTGTTTGTGATAAAAATGAAGCAATTGAAAGAGCCGCGACAAATGCCAACAACAATGGGCGAAGGCGACTGAGCGGTGGCGGGACGAAATGAGACCAGAATAGAGAGGGAAAATTAATTAGACTTCCTCTTTGCCTCAACTCTTGCGAGTCCTTTTCATTCAATTAAAGTGTGCAAACTAATAATAGAAATAGTCAGTTGGCTCGGTCTCGTATTTTCCTTACAGGAAGTCAGTTTAAGCTCCAGTGTAATTTCAAATCCTTTTCTCTTTAGGCTTATGTTATAATCTGATAATTCTTTAACTCAAGAACTGCGGCGCTCTAGAGATGATTATGCAGCATACAAATTATTACGCATTCTTCAACAGAAATGTTTAGTAAACTTATCCCTTTTCCCTTCATTTTCCATCTGACATAATAAAACTCAAAACATAAGGTAAGTTCTGTACTCCCTTATAAAGTATAAAACAAAAGGGTGTCCAAAAAATTACATATACGTAATTAAATACGACTAAATACGAATGTGTAATCAAAGAAAATAAATCGTCGAGCAAAGCCCTGCTGAAAATTTCTCTGCAACAAGATCCCTGCCTCTCGGCAATTTGGGCGGGGCTGTAGTGGAATTTCAGAATGTGCATGTCCTGCAGCTACCAGCGTGGGCCGTCTGCACTGCGCTGCATGCCAGGTGCGAATACTGGCAATATCGGCAGCATTCATTCATGGATACCAACCGATGGCTAGCAGCAACGAAAACGGTGAACGGGAAAAGCCGAGCAGAACTACGACCAGCTCCTGCCGTGTCCTTCGTTCACTTTGTCGTCGGGTGCGGAGCCCGACGAGGTTTGGGAGCCACTGGAAGGACCCACAGGGATAGCTGCAATGGAACCCTCCAAAGAGCTTAAAGCCCAGCCAGAGAGAGACTGCCAGCAAGAAGTCCTTAAGAGATGGCGGCCCACAAGTGTCCAGGGCCAAAGAGAGTGCAGCTTTGCAGCTTCCTTCTCCAGGAGTCTCTCTCTCTCTCGCCTTCCCACTCTGTGGGCGCCCTGTAGTTTTGAGTTTGTGAAAGCCATTTTTCATTCATACGAACTTACTTTAAATTAATTTTTTTGTGGGGTCATAAATCATTTTCGGCTCTGGACCTACGCATGCTGCCTTTGTATGTAAGCTCGTCGCTATTTTCGGGTGTCCGCGCCTCGTTCGGCACCAGTAAGGGTGTAAGCTTTTGTATCGGGAATTTGACCCTTCATATATGAATGAATGTCTTTCGTGCATCTCCGAGTCTTTCGAATTGGTCTCGAGGACTTGATGTCCTTGCCTCAAATGGCATATTAGAGGAACAGATCAAAAAAAAAATTATTTAATTATTTATTTAAATATTTTATGACTTATTATGTGTTTACGGTAAACATAAAATACTTCCTTCATACTTTATACAACTTTAAGCCATTCCCATTACGATTGTTATTTTTCGAGTATAATTATTAGCTTCTCATCTTTAGTTGCCCGGTTTTTTTGCCCAAAGGTTATTACTCAGGGAGTGCCATAGAAGTTGGTTAAGACTTGATATTTATTCAACAAAGGTTAATAGAAAAAACACACAAAATTAAAAATCACAAAAATATCGAATAACTCAATTATCAGACTTATTATTAGCGGAAGAAAACTGTTGGTAAGATTGAATCTCCAAAATTTGATCACGACAGGACCTGACCGATTCAGCACCCTGTATTGGCGGCACTGTCTAAGCTCGGGGAAAGAGAGGCTGCGCATATCCTGGCGCTCTCTTACAGCCTCCGAGTCCGAGGCGGGCGAGCTTTCCGGGAAGGACTTCAAAGCTGCCGTCTAAGCCACACAGACAGACACACGTGCCACACGCCCTTCCAGGCGCTGTGGAGTCGTGAGCGCGAGTCCTGACGACTGGCAAGGACTCGTGGCCCATCTTCCAGCCTGGGGGCTGTGGCATCGCTGTGGTAAACGAGGATGTCGGATTTCGTGTCTGCACAAGGATGTGTCGTGGGATGCTCGGGTGCGTTCGGGTTACGTCGGGCCTCGGCTCCTCCAGCGGACTCTGCAGTCACTTCCAGCGGCGCCTGGCTGGCAATGCTGCACAGGCATCGGGCTCAGTTGGTGTTCCGGTTTCGGGTTGTGCTGTCAGCTGCCTTTTGCCTCCAAGCACGGCCGAGTGATAGAGCGACTGAACTGAGCGATTGGACGATTGAGAGTGTGCCAGCAGAGCCGGAGAGTCGCGTCGCGTTGCGTTGCGTTGCGTTGCCCGTGGTCTGCGCCCGCATCCGCCTCCTCCGAATCCTTGCCCGCCTCCGCCTTCGCCTTCGCCTCCACCTCCGCCTCCGTGTCCGTGTCCGTGTGCTCCTCTCCTCTCCTTGCCACGCCGCCTCGCTCCGTTTGTGTGCGTGTGTGCCTGTTGTCTGTCGCTAACGGTGCGCGCGCGTATAACTGTGTGAGTGTGCGACTCAGTGCGTGGCCATGTCTGTGTGTGTGCACAACAATACTATGTATATGTATACGTATATATACTAATACCATCGTGCCCACACTCACACACACAGGCGTGTACGCAAAAAGACTGCAAATAAAAAATTTGAAAAATGTACAACAATTCCAGCAGGTAAACTCCTTGAAATAGACCAGAAGTCAGAACTAATCAGGGGTGCCACGGAAATCGCTATTGATTCGAAATCCTTTTTTTTTAAAAGGTGCTCGAAAGGATGCCACAAAAGTATTGGTAATTTGTTCTTTTTCGAAAGGTGTAGCATACTTTTGGGCACCATATGAATAGAATTCAGGACCAAAGCGACTTTTGTGGCACCCGTGAATAAAGAAAAACTCAGATATATCTGTGCGTGGATATTGATATTCCTATTGCTATTCCCGAGAAGAAGATGTAAGGAAAGGCGAGAAACGTTTTGCTTTCTCTCTCTGGCCCAGGAGGACTCGTGTGTGCGTGCGTGTGTGTACTTGTGCTTGTGCTTGTGCCTGTGAAAATTCCATCAGCATCATCATCATCATCGTTGGTTTTATCGTTACCATTTTGCCCGTCCTTGCCTTATTGCTGTACACATATTTTCGCACATCCTTCCTGCATCTATTCGACATTGCTCTCCCGTCGATATTTTGGATTTTTATTATTTTCGAATTCATTCCCTGCCAAATTGCTAATTGACCATCAAGCAATCAAGATTCAAAATAGAAAGTATCCTTCTGGTACATGTCAAGTGCAACTCTCCCGCTCTCCCCATTCAGGATCTCGCTCTCTGCCTCTGTCTCCGTTTCCCCCTCGTGTGTATGTGTGTGTCTGTCTGTATAACAGGTGCCAAAAAATAAATGGCAATGGTTACTTTTATGTTCGCATTGTGTGGGCGGTTGCCTGTGCAAAAGGGGGGAGGGGACGGAATGAATGGGGCCAAAAGGATATTCCGTGCCACTGTCAACAAGTGAGAAATTCACGATGATTGCATATTGAATAATTTGTGATTAATTCGATTGACTAAACCAGAAATGTATATTCTTCCATTTTCCAGCCATCGACTCGCATAACACAGACAATGGATGTCAAAACTAAGACAAAATAACAAAGTAAACCCCAACAAGTTTATATACAAATTTAATGCTAAGCAATATTTAATTTTATTGAGTGAGAATCGGAAGAATAGGGGAAAACTAACCTTAATGTTCTAAATGTTCGGGAAACAACAAGCGCCAAGTTACAAAAATATAATAATTACAAATTAACACATGAAATCGTGAAACTTTTAATAAAATTTAACTGTACAAATAAGTTTTCAACGCGAAATCCATAAGCTCATTACGGAAACAATTTTATAATTAAAAAAAGCAATTGCTTCGATGAATAACCATTAATTCCTATTAATAATGTTGGAAAATGCAATATAAAAAAATAAACAACAATTATACCATAATGCAAAGCCAGCGATGGCAAAACGTTTTTAATATCTATTACAACAAAATAAACCAATAAAGAAGATAAAGTTAGGAAAGTCTCCTCAAATGGGAACTTATCTCGCCAAACTATTTTGAAATGCAGTAAAAGAACTTCAAGTTCTGGATGAGAAACGGGAATACGCACAAGATTTATAAAAATTATTATTAACAATAAGATATAACTTAAGATCCAGCTAACTAAACCACAGTTCAATTGGCTACAGCAACACCGGTTAAAACGGATATTCCATTAACACTTTGGATAAGCGGAAATTAAATGCTTCGAATCGACTCGATACATTCGTTAGCATATATCAATACTCGCATCTAACTAAATAATAATCATTACCGAACTAAAATTAATTGCATTCACTACTTATCAGACAACACAAATTTTTGGAGACCGATTTGATAAAGTATTTGATATAATTATAATACTACGGAACAAGCCGAAGCCCAGTTTAATACGCAATACAATAAATTCAATATTTATAAAATAAACGATCGGTCGAGCAGATCATCTGAATCCTTATATATACTGATCAAATAGTCATTTAATTCTGAACCAACTGAGAAGGAATTTAAAGGTGAGTCTGAAATATATCTAAATTAATAACTAAGTGCATCCAGCTATATCTAGAGTTTTTGGAACTACTCTGAGTGTTAAGCGTGACATAAAATGTAATACAAAGAATATATAGTTAATATTTAGGATGCCATAGTTTCTAAAAATATGTCAAAATTAATCCTTTTTGCGACTACTTATAATTTAATGTCGTTAATCGTTAATAACTTGATGATTAAACATAAATAAAATAAATAAACATAATTTTTGGCTGCGGTGTGAACAAGGTGTAAAATAGTTTTTTTAATTTAATAATCTAGGGTGCTACTAAAGGCAGAAAGTGTACATTTGTTTTGCCTTATTATAGAGAATTTTTTCTAAATATACTTTCTTTCAAAATACAAATAAATTATGTGTAATGAAAGAATTTAATTGAAAAGCACAGAAGCTAATGAGCTTAATTTAATTACATTTATCATTTTTAGTTTAACCAGATGATTTCGCAACCGAAATGATATTTTCTTTATTAAATCACATTGCCATTATGAACAAAGATTACCTTTTTTGTTCTTTATATAGCTGAAATCTATCACTCTCGAACTAGGACTGTTTTCGAAATTATTTATGTTGATACACGCCCTTAAAACTTGCCATAATCACAGAAAACGTGGAGGAACCCTCGCAAAACAAAGCCCATAACCGCAGGCATTATTTTCGTTTCGCCCGCACCCCACGAGGCTTCAGTGGACGTCCCCGTGCACGCTGCTGGACTTGATTTGCTTTTTGTTTTATTTCTCGGGCAAGCATTTTAAAATTGTTCCATTGACCTTTCGACGACCACACCGACACATTCAAATACACAGCTGGCGAGTGAGTGGGTGGTCGAGTGGCCGGAGTGGAAAAGGAGGAGGTGGATTGGTGGGTGGGCGGCCGGGGGCAAGAGTAATGCCCCAGAGCAAACAAAGCAGCACCCACTCGGAGGACAATGAGGGCAGCGCACAATTGCCAAATAAATAACTTGACGCTCGCTCCGTCGTCCCTATATTTGCTCCGGTGCCGCGGCTTTGGTTTCGGTTTCGGGCTTGGACTTGATTTTCATTTTCATTTTCGGGAAACACACACTCAGCCGCAAGTACGCACACATTGGGCCGAGGCTGTTGCATACAGAAAGGACTGCGGCATCCTGTTTTGTTTTCATCATTTGCACTCGCTGCTCATTTGGCCCGGCTCTTTTTCATTAATAATATGACACAGTTCACGCTGCATTGTCCCGAGCTGACTGCGCCCGAGAGCTCCTTCGGCCTGCCACCTCCTTACGCTCATTATGCCCATTCGAGGCTTTGTCTTCCGTGACACAGCTCAGACCAAGAAACGCTCCCCCTCTGGGGCCCAGGCAGCATCCTCAGTCATTTCTTTTCATCATTCATTCATGCAGACTTCAGCACAGACACACTCCGTGCTCATCAGCAAATACAAACGCAAACATCAAGCCAGCGAGGTGGCTAAAACAAGTGCAGCTGAGGGTGTGGTGGACCTATGGTTTATATCCCCAGGAAAGGATAGGCGAAAAGGAAGAAAACGGTCCCAAAATGATTGTACATTTTCCGAAGCCTGGACATTGTTGTTTTTAAATAAAAATATGGGATATTATCCAGATATAGTAACACTAGAAAATAATCGTTTTTTTGTACGATATCCGACGACTATGTGTATGTTTGTTTCTCACGTATTCTCAAGCACTCTAGATCTGAACGCATACATACGCTTTTGCTTGATCGAAGAGTGCACACATATAGAAGAGCATTCTACAAGCTTTCATAAATTTGCTTGCATCTGGCCAGTTTAAATGTATGGTATGTGCAAGTTACCTTGTTCTTATATTGTTTTTGCTTTATGCGAGGCCGGATTCATGAACTTAATATATGAGTTTTGTATAAAAGTGTTTGCATAAACGCTTTTTATGTATTTTGGAACACATAGAAGTTGACTAGCAATACACGAAATGGTGTTGTGCTACTTACTGAACTTTGTTTAAATTAGGAGGCAAAGCAGAGAGAAAATAATATTTAATTAACAAAATTTAGTCAAAACAATACTTTTAGTCTTGTCGCAAAAAGGATGTGAGGCCACTGATGCAGGGTTCGCAAGCCCATAAGTAGGTGGACCAAAAGTATTGGGTTTTTTTTGTTATTTTCTTGCCTTATTAGTAAACAGCTGACTTTGGCAATTATGTTAATATAAGTACATTAATTTGTGTGTATTGCAAAAACAGCGGATATTTTCTTTTCCAGAATATAATAAATCATATACCAATAAATCTATCCCACAAACATAGTAATAACAACAACAGATTCAATAAACTATTTTGATGCCGGAAACCCAAGGGTTCAAGGGTATTATATCTTAGTGACATCAAAGAATGTATGTACAAACAGAAGGAAGCATTTCCGAACTTATAAAGTATATTTATTCTTGATCCAGCCGAGTCGATTTAGACATGTCTGTAGAGTTACAAAACTTGGTGAGAACTTTAGTATCTATTGCGCGCAGATCAAGATTGTTTTAGAATTTTGCCACACCCAGTACCTCCCTCACAAATCATGGTAAATTAAATAACTAAGATATAGACGTGTCTTTTAATATAAATTAATTTTATAACGAACAATAGGAAGCGTTAGCAGTAGGCATTGAAGCGTTCCAATTGCTTGATATGCCAGGTAAACCACAAGGTTGTGGGTTTGATTCCGAGCAGATTACGTGAACACACCGTACACCACTGGGCTACGCCTATACCTGTGGATGTTGCGGCAATTGTCATACTAATAATTGTTTCGTGTTTTCAATACAAAACATAAAGACACAAGTTATATAAACTAATATAGGTTTTCGTAAGGAATATCTCACAGGCGAGCACACCCTACTTTAATTTTCTTACTTATTTTACTTTGCTCTAACTCTAATTATCAACTTTTCATGAAAGCGACTAAAAAATCTGAAACTCCTAATAAGGCAAAGCCATTGTGGAAGACGACGACCTGCCGTTCGAATAGAGTATCGCCAAAAGTAATTCACTTCGCGCCGCTCTCATTGTTGGCTTTGCTTTGGCCGGCGATGTCCTTAATTATGTCCCAGCAGCCATGACTGACTGCCACACTGGCACACTGCCTGCTCAAAGGACACACACACTGGCGCACTAGCAAACAGGCTCTCTGCCTCCGCCTACTCACACAGTGACATAGGCGTTGCCAGGATCTCGGCAACTGTTACGCGACGCTCGTGTATGATGACGATGTGTCATGTTGGACTCCGAGTCTCGGCTTTCAGAGTCCTTGTTGCGCTTGTTTTTATCGCCCTTGTTTGGCCCGTTGTTGATGAGTGTCCTGGCTGCCGTTGCCGCTGCCGTTGCTGGCCATTTTTGAAGTACGCTCTTCTAGTGGGTGTCATGTCCGCTTAGTTGTTGCCGTTGCCTTTGCCTCTGCAGTTCGCCGCCGTACTTTGAGGCGACGCCGCTTTGCCTACTGCTTATTTATGTATGAAGGACCTTAAACTTTGCAGCGGATGAAAATGGCCGCAGCCGAGAACTGAGGAGCCCCTGAACCAAATTATATACGTACTACACGGTGTGTGTATCTACAACAAATAGCGTCGCTGCTTTTTAATCACAGCCGGCGACGCAGTTTTTAGCTTTCGGTTTCACTTTTCCATTTGCAAAGTTTCTCACGTGTGTCCCCCTCCTGCCCTTCCAGCATGTCCTTTTTATTTATTTTGTTTTTTCTTCCTTCAGATTTTTTGTAGTTGGGACAACTGGCAGCTGGCAGTCCAACGCACAAAAGCTGAACAACAATGCCTACTTTTAGTTGGACTTTTCCCCTTAGATGGCTGCGCTTGTTCTATTAACCTTCGCGTCGTCGCGAATGAAAAAGAGACTTAAGGTTAACTATTCTCAGATTTTTGTTTTTTTCGTTGTCTACTTAATTTTGGCGTAACTAGGCCAGGCCTTGGGCTGGTAATAGATATAAATACAAAAGTTGAAAAGTTGTGTCTTTGTATTTTATGTGTTCTTAGATAATTTTTGATTGTAAGTTATATATAATATTATGTTGTCAAATACTGCCAGAACGTGAAAAATTTTATAATAAGATTAGTTATGAGATAATTATATCGTTGATATAATAGACTGTTTTATACGATTCTTTTTTTATATTATTCACAAATTAGTTGTTAAGGAAAGTTTTTGAAGAGGAGAATGCTTACATTATAAAAAAATTCAATTTGTTTAGCACTAAATGTAATTATATGAACTTCATTGAATTATACCTTTGTAGAGGGTATTATAATTTTGTCATGAATAATAATTTTAGTCATAGTGTCTCTATTTTTGAATATATCCATATTTAACTTGATATATGTTTCCTTTATAACATCAGGTTTTGAATTTCATGCAAGTCGAACTAGTAGATGCTATTTAAACTATAAAAAAAAAAAGATTGCCACATTCTGGAAGGCATTAAAACTTTGTCTCCCCCGAACTTGGATTTCTGGCTTGTTTTTTTTCTTCATATTTTTAACCTTCTTTTGTATTGTTCACATACCAACTGTATAATAAACCAACAGATATGATAGGCGAAATAGAGTTCATGTGTATAACAGTTACCTTCACAAAAACACTTTCCTCTGGTCTCGTAATTTAAGGAATGTTAGTGCTTATTCGAGGATTTGTCTGCTAATCTATAATTAAAATTATTGTCGTTTCATTTGGGAGCAGCAAAGTTTCGTGCGACCGAAACTTTGACTCCTCGGAGAGCTGGAGGTGGGCACTTAGGTGAGGAGAGAGGCTTAGCCATGAAATACCTTAACATGCTGCCAGTTAAACTGTCCATGGCAGGGGGAGTCCCAGCCCCTGTCAGCCACCTTGGCTTAACCGTGGCCCAAACTGATTCCAGAGGCAGCTACGTGCCTGTGCATTTGAGCAGCAGATGTCACATGGGCAGGGGCCAAAGTTTTTGGGGCCGCTAGCAACTTAGATAATTTAACAGTTGAACGAAAGGGGCGCTCGAGGACGAAACGGGGCGGGCGAGACCTGGTTGAATGCCTTTGCGGAGGTTTACCTACGTGAGATAATGCAAATTTATGGCCGGCAATTAGCGAGTCGCGAATCGCAGCCGAAGTCGGGGCAATAACTCAGGGCCCAGAACTTTGACTAGTCCCTGAGCCTAATTGCAGTTGCCGACGTGAGAAATCTCGGCCAGGGACCGAAAGGGGAAAAGGAACCACTTCGCTGGAGGAGGCGCTGCAGACAATGCCAAACCGAAATCCAGTTAGTGGAGCCTAGCCAACCATTAATTATCTTATGCGGCGCTTCGCATATGTAATGTCGGCAACCGTCGAGCTACAGGAAAAGAAAAGGATTCAATATCTAAGCCAGCAGACTATCAATTTTGATACTGTAATTTTTGTACACTGTTAGCGACCGTAAAGGAAGATTATTTCTCATACTAATATTCATATAAACAAAATAATAATAAAATAAATGCACCAGAATTTCCCAAGCCTTAAGAGGTGTTTTTATGAGTGTACTGATACAAATTTATGCCGCCGGCAGTTACAGATACGAGCCGATACACAGATACGGGCCGACTGCCAGTGACACATGCCGGCGACGACAAGTTTGCCGTTTATCTGTTATCCAACAGTTACACTTTACACACCCAGGACACCCAGCAGCTAGCAGCCAGCACCCAGCACACAATCGCAGAGGACACTCTCCGTTCCGTTCCGTGCCGTATCTGTATCTGTGAGATACACACAAGCAAAGCCAGGCATCAGTTGCAATCTGACTTCAATTCAATTATTTTAGATTAGAATGTGACTGTGTCACACACACTTTTGTCTCTATGTCAGCTGTCATTCATCCGTTCATATGTTCCATAAAGGCGGCCCGTCAGCAGGGGAGGAGGGGCATCCTGCGGCCCAGGATACGTGCCCTATACGTCGCCTGTTCCTGCTCCTGCATTGACAGTTGCGTTGCCCACATCCACACATTCACACACCACATACCACGAGCACTCGGGTGCTTCTGAGAGCGCTCCTCTTTTCGGGTTCGCTGGGAATGCGAATGCGAATGTGAGTGTCAATGTGCCCGACAAAACAGCGTCCCAGAGATCCCGACTTGGAACGAGCGTGACAAAAGTAACAAATGTGGAACTGTGGCAAGTCCAATGACGTCAGGCATCCTGCGGGCTAGAATATATTCAAGTGGCTGAAACATTTATGTCTTCCATCCTGCTAAATTGAATTGTGCCTGCTGCTAGTCCGCTAATAAATGACCTTTTAAATATTTGGGGATTGCATTTCAATAAACATAATGGCTTGACACACTGAAAATCCGTTCAAAGTATAATTTAATTTTTTTACTTATCTATTAAATGATTTAGTTTTAACTATTTTGTTGGCTAGGTATCGTTTTTCAAAATTATGTACATTAGTAGTTACAAATGCAATTAAAGCCTAGAAGTCTCAAAGTAAAATCCCCTTTTTTGCAAGTGTTAAGCCCTTAAGGATATTAATTACAACTTAGATTGACATATATGTATGTTTCCGTTATGGATTTAATACACAAATTTGTATTGCTAGAAAAATTTGCTAAGAGTAATTTACAGAAAAATATTATTCACAGTCAGAAAGAAAACCAGTGAAATCGACAGGAATGTTTCAAATCGTACAGTTCCTAACCAAAATTCGTGCCACAAGTTGATTTTAGAGTTTCGTTTTACTTCAAAATATACAGGTAGGTAAAAACACTGATGAGCAGGTAGAAAACACAAAAATCAGTGAAATCAACACCAAGTAAGAAAGCTACAGTCGACTACGAGATACCCGGTACCCAAAGCATTTTCAGTAAAAAAATAAAAAAGGCACATTGACATGACAAATTTACTCTCTCTAATTTTGTGAAAAACTTAAACAAATAAATATAAATGTAGAAGTTATGCATACATAACTTAATGATTTATAAAATGTTTGTCTTCCGATTTTAACTCCAATTTATATTAGATTATATATTTAGTTTAGTTATATGTTTTTCATGATATGCCTTTTAGGGACGGACAAGCGTCCTGGTGATGTTGATCAAGAATGTATAAGTACACTATATATGTAGGTTAGAGATACTCACTTCTGCCTGTTACACACATTCTGGTTGGCACTAATACCCTTGTACTTTATAGGTAATGGGTATACAAAATATATTGTAGAGCCAATCTGAAAACTAGCTGGAGTTTGTTGGAATATAGGTTTCCAGCTATGAAAGCCGATAGAACAGACAGAAAATGCACTGATAAAACAGTCATAATTCCCTATTAGCTGTGAAGAAAATCGTAAAGCAAAAGCGCATAGCATAGCATTTGGTTCCGCTTTCTGTGAGTCATATCGCCACCGATTCTCAATGGAAAACAATTGCATCTTTATGTTGTTTCCGACCTTATCAGTGTCTTTATGCGGGCGACTTATGAAGCGGGTATTATGATAGTGGCGGAGGACTGCAGAGGGCACTGCGATAAACCGAGGGAGGCCTCAAATCGGACCAACCCGGCATTGTCTCGCCAATCCGAGGGTGACCTTTGCCAGCGGCTCAGATATGGTGACACTCCGGAGAAAAACCACTGAAAAAATACGAAGATATTGAAATAAGATTATTTTCAAAGCAGATTTATTAAATTTAACAAATGAAATATACAAATAAATACAATTTTCCACTTAACATTTATTAAATTAAATAAGTATTTAAAGAATTGTAAAAAGCTAATGAGAAAATTTAAAAGTAAGTACGTTTTCTCCCAGTGTGACGAGCAGAGGGTTTATCTAGCTGCGGATGTTTTTGTGACCTATCTGCCTGCCAGAATGGCTGCCTGCCTGCGCTCTCCCCTCGGATCCTCTACGGATAGTTCTCAAGCCAGCGCTGGCTGCTGCCTGCCGTCAGTCCTGTGTCGACTGTGGCTGCGATCGCACAAGACAACGCACTAACGATGAGAACCATCTGGATCCTACTTCTGCTGCTGAGCCCGTTCCTGGCGGCTGCCCAGCGGGACTATTACTGCGAAAGGAACGAGACCGTTCGCACAACGGTGCCCGTGACCAAACAGCGCGTCATTGTGAAGCCACAGTCCAAGTGGAAAATCTGGAAGAAGAGCGAGAAGACCGTGGAGACCTACGATTCGGAGGAGGTTCTGGAGACCCAGCGGCTGGTCAGGGAGTGCTGCCCCGGCTACCTGGAGGTTGACTCGGGCCTGTGCGAACCGATCTGTAGGGCCTGCCCCGCCCACGCCAGCTGTGCCGCTCCCGACCGCTGCGAGTGCATCGCCGGCTACGTCTCGGCCAGGAACCATCACCAGGATGGAGGCCACTACTGCGAGCCCATCTGCCAGGCGCCCTGTCACCCAGGCGCCCAGTGCGTGGCCCCTAACACCTGTGCCTGCCGCGAGGGCTACACCCAGCTGCGTCCAGCCGGGGACGGGGTGAGCGGCGACTGCGTGCCCGTCTGCCAGGTGGGAGGAGGCTGTGCGAACGGCAAGTGCGTTGGCGTGGAGCGCTGCTCATGCAACGCTGGATATCGCTGGGACAAGGCAGAGGAGCTCTGCGCAGAGGTAAGCGCGGAAACTATCTGGGAAGACGGCTCAGGTGAGAGCACAGAGGCCCAGTTGGGCACCAGTTCCACGGCGGCCTACACCGCCCTTGAGTGCCCCGAGGACTTCGTATTGTTCCAAGGCGACTGCCGGGAAAAGCAGTTTGAGAGCAACGAGGGGTCCTGTGTCAAGACCGGCTGCGGTCCGCACCAGACCTGCCTGGAGTCCGGCATCTGCAACTGCTCGAAGGGATATGTCCCGGACGAAACCAGCGTGGAGGGTGGATTGCTCAGCTGCCAGCGCACCTTGTTCGACCAAATACTAGGCTTGAACCAGGCCACCGACGACGAGAACGAGCTGAACCCCTGGACAATCCCCATCATCGGGGTGGCCAGCGGAGCCCTCTTCGTGCTCCTGATAGTGGGCTTTATCGGCGGGAAGCGGTACCGAGCGGAGCGGACAGCGTCTACCAACAAGGAGATGGAGTGCCAGTATTCCCAGAAAACCGTCGACGTGGACGAGTGGGTGCCATAAGGTCGCCCCCGGGAGAAGGTTCCACCTACCTTTGGGCTGTGTTAGATCGTCTTGGATTGTTAATTTTTAAAGTATTTACGAGTGTGTGTGAATAAATAATATAAAGTTAAGTCGCTATGATTGCCTTTTATTTCATTCAAGAAAACCCTGTAAGATATGTCTTATTTAAGGCGCTTTTTCTTAATCTATAAAAAGTAGTAACAAAAATAATAAAAAAAAAAACCAAAAAAATGTATACTCTAGAATTTATGCAATTTTAACTCTTTAATCTAATTTTTCAAATTTAGTATTATTTTCTTAACAAAAACAAGGTTTAGTCGATTCGGAGTCTAAATATCAGACAGAACAAATTATATCTCATGTGAGATTATTTTTATGTTAATCTCGCTAAGAAATTTAAACAGTTTATGACACATTTTACTCCATTATTTCGCGCTTTCGGCTTGGCAGTCCCTTAGCAGTAATATGCACTCATACCTCGATTACTGTCATTCATATATAATGAAAAATTCATTAGGTATCATTCAGGCGGGAAACTCAGAGCCAACAGCAAGCGAGATGAAAATGCTAAAACAAAACTAAATATAACAAATAAGATTTTATGCAAAGAGAAACTGGACTTGTTAAAGAAAATAAATTAACTTTGATGTTGCTTAATCTATGGAATGTGAAATAATCAATAATATGAAATTCAGATAATCATTAATACGAATATAATGACTTCTGCAAATATCATTATAAGTATACTGAGGCTTGGTAAAATCGCAGAATGTTAATCCATACTCTTATCTAGTTAGAATAAATATTTAATGACCGAATGGACTGAGGAATTCAGTCTAAGGTCAACATAAGGAGACAACTATAAGTGGGTAATCCTTAGATACCATTCCTACCAAAAATAAGAGCTTTGCCTAAAAGCCGAGAGTTTTCTAGTTTATCTTAAATTCTACCGATTTGTGTGACTTTATTTTTAATAGACGAACGCCCTCGTGTGTGTCTGTATCTGTGTTTGTTACTTTCCTGTGCGAGGTGTATCCCGAAGCGGACTATAGATCCTTTGGTCATAATCGCTGCACATTAATACGGGCCTCGCACACAGGACTCGGGACACAGGACACCGAGCAGAGCTTTAAGGCAAACACTGAGAGCAGAGCAGGGAACTGAGACCTGAGAGCTAAGGACGAGAGCTCTGAGCTGGGAAAATCCACAGCAGAGAAAGTGCGAGCGTTGAGAGAGACAGAGAATGGGAGAGAAAGAGAGAGAGAGCAGAGAAAGTGCGTGAGAGCGTATAATGTAGCGTTCCAATTTTATGGATAAAGGACGAGATGTGGCAAGAAGAAGCTGGGCGGCCAAACCAATAACCGTTCTCCCCGTCCGTCGCCAACCCCTCTGCAGCAACAACAACAGAGGGAATACTTAAAGCTTCTTTAATTTTTATGTTGTTTTCTCCTCTCTCTTCTTGAGTGTGTCTGTATCCCTCTATCTATGTGTTTGCTTCAGCCATTCTCTTTGATTGCTTTCGCGCACATCTGTGTGTGCGTGTGCGTGTGATTGTGCTTGTGCGAGTGCGATGGGGTAACCTTTGCTGGGCAACATCCTTGCGTGGGAAGTTGCCCAAGGACATGGCCTGGCTCAACTCAACTTGACTCAACTCGCCGGACTAGCCTGCCTCCGCTTTCCTTCTGCCTTCTTTGCCGCCGCTCTTCGCCTCTCCTCCGCTTTTTATTTCATTTTTCGCATAGTTGCTCTTTCGCTACCAAGTTATTTATTTATTATTTGTTGCTTTGCTAAAATTGTTTTGGCTCTCAAAATAAAAAGTGCTCGCTGACAGTTGGACGGACCGCAACCTTGATGAACTAGCTGGTGGCATGAATAAACTAACTAGAAACTGTAATAAACGAATTTTAAAAATAGTCAAGTCAAGTACTGCCCGCTGATGGCTATTTTCATAGTTTTTAGCCGGCCATTTCATGGCTCGTTCGCTGGCAGGACTAAAAGGCTGTGACACAATTTCCCGGCAGAAGACGCGGTTGACGCTATAACTCAAGCAAACGGAGATGCTTTTTGTTTCATTTTCACGAAACAGGCTGGAAAATTGCCAAGCAGCAACCGTACCCGCTGCTAATTTCATCTCGATAATATCTTTAAACTCTATGATACAAAAATTACTCCCATAGGGTTTAATGGTTGTCTGTCCGTTTGTTCATCTATTCGAAACACTAGATCTCAGAGACTATAAGAGCTAGAGCTACAAAATTTGGTGACATCATTCTTATTTGTTGCACGCAGATCAATTTTGTTTTAAAATTGTCCCACATCCATTTCCGCCTTTGCTAACGAGCTATTAAAATTAAAAAAAAATATATTACACAATAAATTTCGAATATTTCCATCTCTGTCGGACAGAGTTGCATAGTCGAGGTACGAACCGTGGATTGAAACTGGTGATATCGGTAATAGATTTTTATTTTTTTCTATATTCTTTCTTTATTTTTAAAGTCGATTGGAATAATCGTTTATAGTTGAGTCTTGGGAAAATTAGCCCAGATTTGTGATTAAACTAGAGGTCCAAGTTTTTGGGTGCCCGTTACCTAGATAGTAGCGTCATTATTGTTATTTTTATTCTGTTTTTTACCTAGTTATTAAATTAAAATTTATCTGTAGAACAACTTTAAATGTTATTTTATATTAAAATAAAAACGCAGTACAATTCTGAAAGATCGCTGTACCAAAAATCTCGATGGGTTAAATTAAAAAAAGGACATTAATGAAAATTAATATTAATTATTAATTATTAATTAATTAATCATTTTTTATGGTTAATTGAATCAACGCTCTTAACACTCTTTTATTTAAGCCGAAAGGATTTTTGATAATATTTCAAAATATTTAAGGGGGTGTAATTTCCACTAGAATTAAAATGAAATTATGATAAGGTAGACAAAGGTTAGGTAAATCTTAGAGGGTATGGTTTATTTAGTAATACAAACTTCTAATTTCATTCTGAAATCAGTACTGGAATAACTTTGGAATTTGCAATTTATTTCCATATATTACGTATTGTAAAGATTTTAACATTACTTATAGCTGTCTTAGATTGGTTTTGTTGTTTTGTATTTCCCAGGCTGCTCGTTATTTCACTTTAATCAGTTAAGAATTGGCAGAGTGAGGCTTCCGGGTCTGAGCTTGATGGCTGCAACGGGTAATACTCTGGGAATCGCGTTTGTGTTTGCCACTTTTTTATGGGCAGTGCCACGCAGAAATAAAGTAGATTCAACAAGCCGGAGCCTCACTCAGTTCGCATCTCTTCCTAGCGGGCGGTCTGCAAATTATTCAGTGTGTACTTGTTGATGCAGCTCTCGAATAGCACTTTGCCCCCAAAATCCCAGCCCCTTTTCGCTCTGCAGCTTCTGCAATAATGCATTGTCGGAAAGTAGGTCGCTGCAGGTTAGCTAGGATGCAGTTGCTGCAGTGCTGAAGCTGCTGGTGCTGGTTCTGCTGCACGGAAAAAAACGCAGCAGCAGCCATCAAATATTAACCACTAGTTGATCCTGTGCAATTTATGTGTAGAGATGTATGCCACGCCCACCTAATTGGGCGGGGAGCGAGTGAAAAGCGTGCGGAGCTCTGCTGAATTTTAGGGCTACACGTAGCCATCTTATGCTGAAAGTGTCCTGGGGGGAATTTCCGAGGACGCTCACGGGGATGCGGGACGTGGGCGTGGCAAATGCAACTTCAGCTCGCCACTTTTGCCGTCACGCCCAGTTTAACGGCAGCAACAACACTGCTGACCTATTTTTCTCAATGGAACGCAGACTTTGAAATTATTTACAGCCCCGAACAGAGCGAGAGAGGAAGATGGAGAAGGACAGCCAGTGCGGTGCAGAGAAAGAGAGGGCGCGAGGGACCCGAAGAGAGGGATGTGTGAGGCAGTGCGTGCCATATGTGCAATAATCACGAAACGCAGCTTTTCAGCTACCTCGTCAGCTCCATGCTCCCATGCCCGATTAATCGTCGCTTAGAGATGGCATACCAATATTTGACATAATTAATGCTATCGATAATTATACGAAAATCGATTGGTTTCAAACATGAATTGCGGAAAACTATGGTGTGTGCATTACTGCATTACAAAAAGTGTTTATAAACACAATTTTACGTTCTCTTTTTGATCGTTCATCAATTCGATAATCTTCTGGGGCCTTTGTTGAATGACGATGCCTCCCTATTTAAAAGAGAGTGCTCCTGAATCCAGACTTGGGAATTCTTGGTGCACTGATCGTGGACATTTTTGGCTGTGATGATATTTGAAATTTAAATAAAAAAGACAAAGATCAGGAATGGTTGATCTTTTTGAGCTGATTTAGGTTTACGATGTCGCGTTCTTCACTAAAAAGCAGCTGACTGCAAGTAATCTGGCATCTCTGTAAATATCAATGCTTAAATTCGTGTTTGTTCCGCAAAAACAGGGGCGCTCGGATTTCAAGAGTACACGAAATTCTTGATTGGTACTGTCAAGCTGCGGCAAGGCCTCGTTTCTGCCAACGCTTGTGGATGCCGCAATTAAAAGGAAGCAGCACCGGCACTCGCTCCTCTAATGCACATCCTGAAGTACGCTAATAAGTCGCGCTTTCCAAAGGGAAATTCTCATAAACTGAACTGTACTATATATTTGCGGGCGTCGTCTGACTTTCATGAACTGAAGCCCCACACCTACATAAATTTTATATTTGTTTGTGCACTCGTACTTTATGCTAAAATATTTCTGCGCTCGTGGCTGACCTAAAAAATCGTTAAATGTTTGAAAAAGCCGTTTTTACCCAGCTCCGTTGCTTTCCTTTCCGCACTCCGCAGTTTTCTTTGGCTTTTTTTGTATTTTATTTTAGTTTTGCCTTTCAGAAAGCAAAGTGCCCAGTCCGCAAAGCATTTAAGTTAATGCACACGGAATCACTTACACCGCGTAACTGTGTGTGTGCTATATAGAGTTTAGATGCGTGCGACTATATATATATATAGAAAGTCGGTGTGTACTCTGGTATTCTGGAAAATGCGGTTGATAGTCGCAAAGAGAGAGAGTTTGATGGGGGCCGAAAGGAGGACGAACAAAGTAGTCGAATGACTCCAGCTCCGAAACTTTTCGGTTTGCTTTAACTTTAAAGTGCAAAGCTGAAGTGTTGCCATTTAATATTTAATTTAATAAAAATCTTAAAACTTAAAACTTGAAACTACTATACATTTAATAATAGTACTTCGTTTTATAATCATTTAGCGAGATTTAAGGCAGTTTCACTAGTAATTGTTAATATTTCTTTCTTCAAGATCATTTATTATCCTGTGTAGGCTTCAAGAGAAATTCACTTTAGAAACATCATATCATATTTTTAATATTTTAACTTGAAAATACTCCCTACAGAGAAGCCGGAAGATATCTTTATTTTAGGTTGATTGAAATTGTTAGAGTTCCACCCTAATATAACTATTTGTTAATGGGCTGGTTAGCACCTGACATAAAACTCAAAGGAAGCCCAGGTGTGCCGTGCACCCGTGCCTCCCTTCGGCGGCTTCGTTTTTGACACTCTGCCTTAAACTATATAGTCATAACAAGATAAATATCCCAGCTGCTCAAAAGAAGGTTAACGAGTTGCCATATATAAAGTTCCACAGCCCTATTTTGTGGCATATTTCCCAGCCCCCAGGACTTGGCCAGAGAGCCGCCTTCTGGACGGAATGGGGGGACTTGGCCAACAGCTGCGCTGCGAATAACTCAACTGTGGTGCGTCCGCAGCGAAGTTTCTTCTGATTCTGGGGCCATGTACGGGCTTCCTGCGAAGCGGGTGCCAAATAGGTGGTTATGCGGCGTCTGCTGCCTTGGCTGTCGCACATCCCTCCACAGGCCCGGCCCCGTAGCCTGCCTGCTTATTGGGGCAAAAATTAATTGAAAATGTTGGTCAATTACCTCGCGGGCAGCGCTGGGTGCTGGGCGATGGATTGCTGTGTCTACGGCACGCAATCTGCCTTGGTTCGTTGCTGAATCACCGCCAGCAGACGATAATCAGCAGCAGGGAAGGTATTAGTATCTTTTGCCCCGCGACCGGTGCAGCTAACACAGCTGCAACAACTATTTAAATGCCGCAATACTAATCAGTGTTAATGGCTAATCAGGCTGCACTAAGCGAGCTGCCAGCGAGGAGGAATATTGTTAATTCCAGGACACGCAAAAAGTACCTGGAATTTACCTCTCAGCAGTGCAAGGATTGTTTGAATTATGAAAGTTGAACACAGCAAATGCTGTCTTGCATATATAGCGTGAAATTCGATTGATTTATTGGAGATTATTAGGATTTATTAAGATTTATTAGGATTTATAAGGATGTATTAGAATTTAATAGAAATAATAAATCTTTAAAAATAAAACAAAGTCGGAATTCGAAAATTTAAGAAACTAAAGTCTTGGTGCAGACCATGGACAGACATTATCGTGACATTTCATTTAGTTAAAATCGTTCAATTTGAATAAACTAGTAATATTTCAGGCTTATTATTGATGGAAATGGTAACTTACGGATTTTTTGCCAAAGTACCTTTCTTTTAAAATGAATGTCACAATATTATTGTAAATGATTGAATGATATCGGCATTTTTAAGATTTTCGAATTTCGAATCAGGAATCGCTGGAAAGATTGTTCCTCTTTAAGGTTTTTACACAATTACAAGGTATTTCCTGGGTAATTTATAGTCGAAACAATACGAGATCTATAATATATTTTTGCTTATGAGCGTAACATATATCTCTTCTTAGAATATATCTTAGAATACCTTAGAATATAACAATAAAAGAGCTATGGTTTGAACGTGATAAAATTTTAAGCAATACTTTAAGTTTTCTTTTTTATTGGACTTTTTTTTGGTTAAATAAAAATACCTACATATTAAGATAACATTTTAAGAACATAAAAAAGCACAACTTTTGTTCGTTATTTATTTCTGCGTCAAATAAATATAATCAGCAGCCATCCTTTTGGCAGGCAATCCACAAAGTGTAATTATAGTTGCCACAAACTGAAGTCGGTGTGGATGTGTCCTGCTCTCGCTGCTGTTCCTGCTCTGCCACTGCTCTGCCGCCTCCTGAATGCCGACAGGCTGACATTATTGCATTACCAGCATTAATAACATGCAATATTCATGCGCTATCTGTGGCATTCTATCTTAATGCATTTTTCCGCACACAACTGGCGCGGCAGTGGAAATCGTAACGAAATTGCGTGCAGTTGGGCTCGGCGTTCTCCTCCGTCTCTTTGGGTTCCGTGCTCCCACTCCTTGGCACCGTATATATACATATATCTGTCGATTTTTCCTATTTTTCTGCCAGCACGGGCCTGACATTAAAATGTCTATGCGTGCCTGAAAGACGGCAACAACATGCAGGGAGGGCCGAAGGAGGTGGAACTTCCAGCAGCATCCAGGGCTAAAATTTTAGCAAAAGCGAGCTTTCACGCACGCACTTTCTCCACGCTCCGCTCTCCACTCCAAGGGAGAGAGCTCTCGCTCGTTAGGACGAAGAGAGAGCCAGGCTCTCTTCGCAGGACGGGAGGCTGGGGGCAGAATAGAACAGCAACGCTTAATTTGATTTTGCAACCGAGGCACCCTGTATACGCTCTTTAAGTGTTTGTTTATGCGTGGAAAAGTGGGACAGGGGCAAGGGACCCACGAGGGGCGGGCCAGAAGGACCGCCGGTGCTTGGAAAGTGGTGAAGAAGGGGGGAAGTAAGCCAGCAGCCAGCTCATCTGCCTAATAAAATTCATTTAAAAAAGCCAAGGCAACGCAGGTCCTGCCTTTGCCATTGCCTTGCCGTTCCTCTTCTGTTGTGACATTAATTTTTACTTAATTTATTTTTGCGCCGTCGCAAAAGCAGCGTCTTTGGCCCCCGCCCGAGCCTCCAACCGGTCCCTCCTCCCAAACTCACCCTGCAGCCACCGCCACTGCCCGCAGTTCGGTTTTCGCTTTTGCGTTCGTTTTTCGTTACCAACATACCTCCGTGTACATACAGATTTATATAGATTTATGTGTACATACATATATATGTATATATATATATATATATATATTTATTTAGCAGCATTCACCACCACCACTGTCCTCCCCTTCCACCGCTACCAGCTTCCAGCTCATTTGCCGCTTCGACGACAAAATTTCAGTTTTCAGTACGCTAATGTGCAGTGGGATAGGAACGGAACCGTTATTGGTGGTGGGTGGTGGTGAGTCCGGTGTGTGTGTGTGTGCTTCGAGTGGCGCTGGTGAGCAGTGCCAGCTCAATGGAAATATGGGTCAAGTTGCTGCCGTCTACGCTAAAAATTAAGTTGGCATGCCAGAGAGCTGCAGTCGGCGTCGCAGTCGGCGTCATCCGCTTGGCAATAATTGCCATAGCACATTTAGGGTTAATCCCATATATACAAACGTACATATATTGGATTGGCCCCATCACCCCCGCCCCACCCACCATTCCCCACAGCCACCACGCTCACCAAGTTAATCGCCCCGAAAACGATTCTTATTTATTGATGCAGCTCACTGGAATTTATCCTGAACGATGTGTAATAATGTGTATAAGGGAGGGTAGCGCGTGTGTGTGTGTTTGTGTGGGCTTATTTATTGTAGTTTAAGTTGATTGTTAATTTTGTTTTGTTGGATAATTTCGGAATATATTTGGGTAATACATTGATATCCTCGGTTGGAAACTATCACGAGAATTGGTGCAAAGAAATAACATTTGTGGGAACTTAATCTCTTGGAAAACAATTCTTTTATTGCTTTGTTTTTTTTAGCTTTTGAAAGTAATTTTTATATTTTAGTGATGCTTAGTGCGTGTGTGCTTACAGTGTGCTTAGAGATGAGAACAAAAAATATTAAAAATATATATGACATATATGTATGTAGCTATGACTACAGAAATGGCTATTAAACTGTAGAAACTGCTAAGTTGCCGAGAGCGTTGCCCGAATACCTTCGCCGATGTCCTACGAATGTGCGTGCATGTGTCGGCAGAGCGCCAGCAGAGAAATTCGCAGACCCTCATCATAAGGCCATGCGGACACCACTGCTATAGAAAAATGAAAGCTTAAGCTTAAAACATACTTTTCGGCACATTTTCTTTCGATTTTGAAACGCCAGAGCCGATATAAATGTTATTCGACTTTATATTATTATTTGTGGAATATATGTTTGCATAGATTATCCGAAATTTAAGCTGCAAGAAGTTAAATCTGGTACGTAAGATCTGCTGTTGTCCTTGTGAAATATTTAAGAAAGAATTCAAGCTTTAATTCGAATCCAATTGTTATTTTTTTCTTTGACTACTTATTCGGGATTACCAATTAATAATAAATAAATAAATAGACTGCACATCCTTTCTTTTTCCACAATTCAGACACATCTCAATCCCTCCCTTAGCTTACTTTTCCTGACTTGCCAGATCGTCTAAAAAAAAAACCAGTAAGCGGGGAGAAAGGGAGCCATTGTGAAATCCGCCTGTTGTTGTGCTGCTTCTGCCATCGAATCGACTATTAAGGATTGTATTAGCCATATTTTATGTGATTTCGGTTACGGCCAACGCCATTTGGACCTGCAGCAACACTAATTTGGTAAATCACGTTCCGGCCAAGTGTTGGCCATGCGAAAGGGGTGGAAAATGGCGCTCATGAGCCCTGTGTGTATCTACGAAAATCGGACTGTTGCCCATAATGGGCATGTAATTTATTTTTGGTCCTGGACATTCTATATTTGGTCTTATGGGCCATGTTAAATGCCAAGCTGTGCTGTTGTTAACGCAGCCTACGCTGGCCGAGGGTGGGCGAATGGGCGGGGCCGCACCTTTTGTTGCTCTCTTCTTTTATTTTATTGTTAAAAAATCGCTTGCTTTATGATATTTCGTTGGCCCTTTCATGCTTTCCAATTCCTTTGCCTCGGACTGGGCGGGCGGCCTGTGTGTTGGTCAGCAAAGTTTGCTTTTTATGATTTTTAGTTTCGCCCGAGATGCGTTGGTGCGTTGAAAGGGTTCGTAATGTTCGTAATGCGTGGTGTGTCCTGTCTTCGGGGTCGGGTTCATATGGTCTGGCCCATTAAATTAGCTATATTTTTTGCTCATAAGCAGGCGCTGAAATTGCATAGTTTATGTTTCGTACTCGGACGGATTTTGGTCCCATCTTCCCCTGCCCCGGCACGGGTTTCTCCAAAAAGATTTGCTCAATGGATTGTAAGCATATGGGTTCCAGGATGGGATTTCTTCGGCGTTATCTATCTGGCTAGGAACCGAAGGATAAGATAGGTTGATTCTGTATTGCAATGCCAAGCATATATTTAATATATTCTATGATGCATGTATTTCTAAAAGATAAATCCAGAATATAACCAGCTGCATAGTTGTACTGTGGCTGTAGTTATGCTTCCGCTCACTTCTCTGCCATTCCGATTCAATTTCCCTTAAACGACGGAAAACTTAAAGTGATGAATCGCATTTGCAGCCTTAGTGGTGGCCGGGCTCAAGTCCGAGTCTATTGAACTTTGGCTTCGGTGAATGGCAATGCTGGTGTTTTCCATCTGCTATGATAATGGCATCTCAGCTCCGGCCCTGCTTGGCTCGGGGCTTCGGCTCCGAGTGTACGAGTAAGTGCATATAAATTATTTTCTGAACGGCAGGCGGAGGAGATATTTTACATTCGGGGCGGACAGCCACGTACTGGGCGTGGCTGGGGTCCTTTACATATGCCGCTGTATCTGCCGACAAGCTCGTGAATATTTCTGGCCGCCGATGTCGATGTGCTGCTTGTCTGGGCGCCGTTTGTTTGTTCGTTTGTTCCTTGCTTGCCCGCTTGTTTGTTGGCCATGTTCGTGGCTCTGCCGACCGCTTTTACGGCCATTGTTGTTTGCATATTTGTATTTAAAAAACGGGCAAACACTTTTAACCAAACACATGTAGAGTGGCGCTGTCTCTCTGTCGCTTTCAATGTGTCGCCTGTCGACAAATATAACCGAACATAAATCATCCGTAGCAGTCGCATAAATAATAAATACACACACTCATGTAGCTGTGCTGGCTTTAAAGGGTGTGTACAAGTCGGGCGTAAGTTCTAAATATATAAAGTCTTTGATTATCGGCTCTTAAAGCTTATTAATGCTATGCGGTAAATGTTTTTAGAGGATTGGAATGTTTATCAAACATGAAAATCTTTGTTTTTCAGAATAGGATAAAAAAAAATTCCAAAGACCTAGTAATATTAAGATGTATAGCGCCCGTACAGGATCAAAATTTCTGTGTGCACACATTCAATAGTCGCCTGACTGGCTCTGCATCGCTCTCTCTCTCTCTTAAGAGAGCCAGGAGACAGCTCTATAGAGCATGGCGTTACGCATCTTGTCTTTGGTAAAAGTAGCTTTTACAAATATCATTTTATATAAAAATGAATGTAAACCTAAACGTCTTACATCTCCCAAAATGCCAAATACAATAAGCTAAAATTTTCCTTGCCTTGCAAAGCGAAATCGCGAGAATCCTGAACCGAAAAATAAATACGAAAACTTGGCAATCTCTCGCCTTGTCGGCTAAAATGGACACTAAATTCCTGTCACATGCAAAAGAAACAACTTGAGAACCTTCCCTCCTCGTCCCCTACGAAAATTCGCGCAGTTTGTCATCAACTTTTCGCGGTTAGCTGGCAGCCAAAAAAAAAGGAAAACAGATAAATACAGCTGAAAATCCACTTGTACAAATATTAATTTTCCAGCTGTGCGAAAACTGTCGTCAGAGCTCGTCGACTCTAAAACAACAAGGGCGGCATCGGCAACGGCATCGGCGAAGGGCGAGTCTGGCCGGAACATGGCTAAGAACATTTCGGCACATAATTCTTTTTCCCAGCCGCAAAATAAAAAGCGGCCCGAGAAAAAAAACAATTTCTTTCTCTGGCGAAGCGAATTCATAATTCATTGAGCCGGAGGGGCGAGTGGCAAGTGGCGACCGCACCAAGGGTTGGCTATCATTTACACCATGCATTTTGCCCATTTCCATCTCTAGCCGAGCTCGCCCAGGCCAGGCCAGGCCCATGCAAAACCCATTTTTTGCCCTGTGCGCTGAAAATTAATTTGCTCACGCGCCAAACGGAAAAACTGCCCGGAAAAGTCTCTCGAGTCCGAAAAAATGGTTTCATCTGCAATGCGACGCAAACAGTTGCCATTTTGGCCCACCAATTCCGCTCGCTTCCCCGCCATTTGCCAGGACTCGTGTCTGAGCTGGTCGTTCATTTTATGCGACGACCATCGCATAAATTTCACAAAATTTCATACATCAATAGGGAGGGGGGGTGGAGAATGCGAGAAAATGGCTGAAAGCATCGGTGCGCGCCTTGCCACTTCAGCTGATTAGGCGGACCGCCGCAAGACCGCAGCTCCTCGAATATTTCACAACGATTGCAATAAAAGCGATACCTATGCAGTTTGTCCACACGGCGTATGCGCAATATTTGCCACTGGGCAGACGGCCAAGAAATAAAGTGCCTCCTGTGTTCCGGGGCTCCGACTAAATATTTGAGTGGCGTCGTTGTTGTCGCGCCCGAGCCAAGTGACCCATAAAATGTCACCTCTGTGTGCCGCCGCCAACTGTTGCAAGGCAACAGACCCCCGCAAGCAGCTGTCCCTTGTCCCAAACGTCATCGCTTTATGGACACCATTTGGTCGCCTCCTTCCTCCGGAAAGGACAGGTTCAATTGCAGCTCAAATTCTGACTTTTCAGTTCCCCGCGGAAAATTTTTGAAAAGAGATTTTATTTTACTTTTGCGTTGCCAACTATTTCTGTAGGACTCAGCGATGGGTTTTTTGGTTACTTTTAACTTAGCAAATCGTAGTTGTTAGATGGGCTTCATGAAATTATGACAATTGTTTAGTTTGAAAGAAAATGTTTCCATTAAAAGTCAGACCCGAAAGTTGCTTCACTTTTGGCAGAGGAAAAATCATTTCCATTTCTTTCAATTCAACATTTCAACTTCCTCTGACAGCTGCCAATGGGAGGCAGAGAGCCTGGAGCAGGGTTGGAGAATGCAGGACTCTTTGTTGATGTTTCTATTCTATGCATCTATTGTTTTCCCCTCGGGCAGTTTCGAAAGCTGCCAAAAAAAAGCGGTCGCCGTTTGAAGGGAAAAAAACCAATTGACATTCGGGCTACGTTCACTCCATTTGTGCCCGGGGTCTGGCCAAAGTAATTGCCTGCTCCCCGTTTGATTGTCTTTTTCTTATGCAAAACTTTCGGATGCAAAACTGTTCGGAATGTAACAACTTTTGACATAAATATGCATAAGCCTCATGCCGGATCTTTTGGGCAGGACTCTTGCCCAACAGGACAGGCCGGAAATGCACCGCACGCGTCCATCAAAGCCAGGGCTAAGTTCGTCTAAGGGCTCCCGATGCGGCATTTGCATTTTGCATCCTGCAGCTGCTTCAATTCCTGCTCGGCCACTTGCCTGGATCCTGGGTCGCTTGTGTGCTTATCGTTTTGCATACGCATTATTTATTAAGGCCGTCTCTGCGGTTCGCCAGGAGGAGTCCGGAGGGGGCGATGAAATCACTGCGGCACAGGACCCGTAGTCCTGGCCTTAAGTAGGCTGCTCAGCCACTCAGGAGTTGCAGGAGCAGAGTAGTTGGGAAAGTGCAGCCACATCCTGACCGGCCTGGAAGCTGCACGAATTCCGAAGAATGATTAGCATGCAGTGGCCATTGTCTATTGTTTAAGCTAAACTAATTAGTTTGAGTAATTGAAACTCAAGTTGGACCACTGCTCGGGGGATTGCCCTCGCTTCCATTGAATTTCCTGCCAGCTCACATATGCCAGTTGCCTTTGTGGTCAACTGCAGTTTCGCAAACGTCGAATCGAAGCCTGGGGCTTACTGGCGGCGGGAAGGAGTCGCAGGCAACTTGGTACAAATAAATTGAAATGCTTCAGGGTTAATTACGAACGAAAGTTCAGAGTCATACGATAATGGTCCTTGAGATTGCAATGCTCAAGGAGATTAAGATTAGGCTTTCATCCGAACAATATAACAGTAAGATGTAAGAGGATTTGAAATGTAAACAGTTAATACTTAAACACTTGAATTGCTGAGTCTGCATCAGTCAGAGATCCATTGGTTAAGCTCACTCTTATCCTGATAAATACTAAACTTAATTTTCCATCTCTCTCTCTTTGCAGCCTCCTCTTCTGAGCACAACGGATAGGGAAGGGACGAGTTCATCAATAGGAAAATAATGCTACAAAGCACTGCCATATACAACTGCAATTGATTGCATAGTGAGATCTAACAATTGAATAGCTCCGCGTTTTTACAAATCCTTACGAACATATAGAATAATTCAAGAGCAACTACTGAGGGGAAACTTTACAAAATCGGAGACCAAGAACACAAGAACAAATGGGAGGAGAAGAAAAGCAAAACAGGAACCGAGAAGCAAATTAAGAGTTTGTATTTAGAGAAACTTTCTGAAGGAAAGCATACAATAGCAAATGCTGCCGTTTTTGCCAAAAGAAAATTCGTAAAAATAGCACAGAAACGAGGATACAGACGGGAAGCTGAAGTGTAAACTTTTATTGTAAGAAATCGCATAAGCAGAATAGAAACACGCTCTTCGGGTTGTAAGGAAACAAGAAGACAAAGAAAAGCATAATAATGTTGCAAACAATAAAACATATACTTGCCATATTAATATAGAACGAAAGCGTTGAAAGGCGGCGAAAATTTCATAAGATTAGGGAGTATTAGGGGCATCCCAGGTGGACACAACAAAGGGACTTACACCCCATCCCTAGGAGGACAATGTAAACTGCAGCTGCTGGAAACCGAAACCGAAACCGAAACCCAAGCCCAAACCCGATCCCGAACATAAATTATTATAATCTAGTAGAAGGCAGGCAACATATCCGCTGGCAACAACAAACACCGAAATAGACTATGAAAAATGCACAACTGAAACTGACTGAAGTTGACGATGATGAGCTGTGGCTGCCAGTAAGATTAGCTCCCGGCAGCAGCAGCACCTGCAGCAGGAGCACCAGCGACACCAGCGACAGCAGCGACAGAAGCGACAGCAGGAGAAGCAACCAGCCACATAGACAACTGCAACCAAGGAGCTTAAGTACAAAACACCGGCACAGTAGAGCACACCAGGCACAGGGGACGCCAGCGACTGACCAGCATGTAGCCTGCCACGCGCGCAGCAATGACCATCGGCAACAGCAACAGCTAGACAGCAGCAGCAACATGTTGTCGCCGCAGACAGCGGCATCAGTTGCAGTTGCAACGCGAAAACCAACAAACATAAGACTGTGTGCACGCAAGCGAAACAGATTGCGGCGACGACGCAAAAGAAAACCAGCCACACCAAGCGAGGCAACCACTAGCAATAGCAGCAGCAGCAGCAATCTGCATCCCACAGCCACCTACATGCAATGCCGCACCAGCGACGACAGCACCAGCAATCTGAGATCGAAGCACGACCCATCGCCTGGCCTGCTGCAGGTGTTGCACGTGCTGCAGGTCGCCCTGCTGGCACTGCGGCGACTCAGAGGTAGCCTGCTGGGCACCACCGCCTTCATTTGCCACTTGGGCCGGGGGAGCAGAGGCACTCACGGCAGCGGCAGTGCGAGGAGCGGCGGCACGCAAATAATCAACGGACTTAGTAAACACTCATGGATATTTTTATTGATATATTTGAATTTATCTGCTAAAGGTGAGTGCCATCCAAGTATACCCCCTTTGCCCCCGCTCAGTTTAACTCGAGTGGCAGCCCTTGAGTGCTGCCGCAGCGCCACTTGCAGCAACAGCTGCCCCATAATGCACGCCGGCAAGAGCAACATATTGTCACTTTGACACAGAAAGCCACTCGGCAGTGGGAAACATTGCGGGCCCACGCTGATGTCATTGTTGTTTGTTAGTTGTGACGTTTACGACAGCAAAGTGAGGCGGCAACAGCCTCAGCCTCAGCCTCGCCTCTTGCCACTTGAAGGCGTCTGCGCCTAAGGTTATTTTCTTTCATTCTTTGCCCGTCGCCCCCACTTCACGAGTCCTTAGTCCTTGTTCGTAGCTGAGGCAGTTGAGGTGCTCGAAAGGTCGTGAGGGCATAAACGTCGTTGGATCAGATCAGGCTGAAGGGGGCCCGGTGAAAGGCAGGCCCTCTAATTAACAGTGTTGGGATCGCAATGGCTTTTTCCAATACTGCATTCTCGGAGACGCCTCCTGGCAGAACCACAGCTTTATTTAACAAAATTCCCAGCCTTAGTTGACCCAAATTTGCCAGCACAAAAACTATTCTCGAAAACTAAGCAAAGTCATGTCGAACAATGTGTGTGGCTGGTGCAGCTCCGAAAAGTTGCAATGCCATAAATACTTTCACCAGCATTTGCTGCACAACAATTTCCCATCTCTCTCTTTGCCGCCTCCCAGCAAGTGGTTGCGGCAAAGCCCTTTGGCCCGGGAAATCTTTTTAATGCCATTTTTTCTCGCTTCCCTCTTCGGCGCTGCACTAAAGCTTAAAAATTCTTTGTCACGGCAACAATATTTTCGACGAGACAAGGACCAAGTTTGGACCAAGCCATTCTATTAGCAGTCAGAAAAGCTACCTGAAGACGCCAAGGTGGTTGGGGGGACCTCTTCTGCCACTTACACATATTGGGGTTATTAATGGCTGCCCATACGAGGCAGAGCAAGAAGCCCAGAACTCAAAGTGTTGCCAATGTTTCAGGTTGGCGCAGGACAAGTCGCGTGTCGCTGCTAGCGTGTCGGGGCATGAACGCGTAAATAAGTACACACTTTGAACAGTGGGCCCAGTACCTGGGGTACTTTTATAAATTAAGTCTATTAGCCTGAATTATTACTCTATGCCGATTCGGTTTTCTTAGTTCACTTGAAAAAAGCGCTTAACGAATTGCTGTTAAAGTCCAACCAAAATTTGTCCGCCAGATAAACTGACATGCATGTTAAGAAGAGTTGGTTTTGGAGAGACTTAGCTTGGAGCTGTCTGAGAGTTCAATCTTAATCGCCTTGAAAATCAGGAATGCAAGCAAAGCTAATAATCTAGACTCGACTATATGCCAGATCACATATATATAATTATTATTAGAAGACAAGTGCAGCAGGTTAACTATAATGTCTGCTTCGCTTTCACTTTATATCCTGTTCACTTTTTGGCAGATATAAGCTAGAACTTTCTAGAACAGACATAGCAATAACTACGGCTTGTATTCTTTTCCAAAAGATCGCTAAATATGAAACCTACATTCAGAAAAGTAGCTAAGATCATGTTTGAATCTTAGCCTTTCTAAGTACACTCCATCTGTTAAAATAACTTTGATTTTCCAACTTAATAAAAAAAGTCTTATAAGCCCCTAAAATATGTTGGCAGTATTCCTGGTTGGTATTACCAACCCATATAACAGAATTTATAACCAAACCACTGTCCTTACGTGTTCATAAATTCGAGCGTTGGCATACGTTGGGCCAATGGTTTTGTGTTTGCAGTCGAAGCAGTTCATTCGCCCCTCCCTCGGCTGTCTGTCGCTTTGGCTTTGGGTTCATGTTTCATGCAACACCGACGGCAGCAGCAGTTTCGACAACAATTGCCGCCTGTCCACATGCGTGTGCATGTTTATGATTTTATGGCAGCACTTCCGTTTCCGCCGTGGCCATACTGTCCGCTCCCCTCTACCCGCTCTCTGAGCCCAGCTGCCATCACTAATCAGATTTAAACTTTGCACTACGTCAAAGTTGCTTACTGCGGATGCGACTCTGGGTTTCTGTGTTACTGTTGCTGCTAGTCAGTGCTGCCAACAGGCGACTATAGTCGACGAGTTACTATATAAGAAACATAGAGAGATTTTCTTAAAATACTGTTTCTATGCATATGTTTAGAATAGTTTAAATTTATTAAATATATTGCCTTGTAAAGATTTGACAAATCATACATAAACTTGCTTACTAAAGTTTTCCACTAAAAAATAAATAAAAGAAATAAAGGTATACGCATAGATCTTATAACCGAGAATGTCTTTAGATATAGCTTGAAAAAGACGAGATGCCAGCACTGCTGGTACTGCTATGTGCCGAGTCTGCGCTTGTCCTATGACATCGTTCATACGCCCCGTTGGCCAGCCAAGTGCCCGCTCCACTTGTCCGTAGTCATCTTCTGTAAGTATGACATTTATTGCCACGGAAAGGCTTTTGGCAGGCATCAAGACTCCAAGAGTTCCCCTTCTTTAAGTTTCTTGGTTTTAGCATGAAACAATTCTCAAACTCTTTAAGCCAAAGGCCAAAGCTTGTTAAATGCTTAAAGAATTGTAAAATTATGTTTTACTATCTGCAGACAATTGACAGTCAAATTTGTTAAGAAAGCTCTTTGATTTCTCAGAAGTTTAAATTGTAAACAGAATAAATGTTTCAAGTGCAACTGCCACGTTATGATAAATATACATTCTTGTAGAATAAAAGTGTATTTTTTGTTTTCTGGTGTCGATTGCCAATTATAGCTTCGATCTAACATTGCAATGTGCTTTACACTCCTTTCATATCACACAATGTCATTCATTATTCAAGAATTTATGGGAAATGTCAACTCCTGTGGGCTCTAAATAGTATCTACACTTGCATACACAACCTTGTCGGGTGAAATTCGATAAATGTCACAAGAATCCTTCCATCATTAGCTAAAGGCTTCTACAAGAAAGAAAAACACAATGTCATGCCTGCCATTTGCATTATGAAACTCATCCAGGCCCAGATGCTCGCACACATGGGTCTGAGACTGATGATGGGCCCGTCAGTCGAACACAAATAATCCCCTGCCCATCGCCACTCCGAGAAGTGTTTCACAAAGGATCTGACCTGCTGGAGTGGCTGACGACTGTATGGGGACGACGAGGACTCTGAAATGTGGGCTGGACTAAAATCAATCATCAAATGTGATGGCATTCATAATTTTCAATAGTGGACACAAGGCATTTTGATTGATCGTCTTGTCACAGTATCCCCCGGAATGACAGACGCTGAGGCACTGAAAATAATTTTTACCAGCTCAAAATTAGAGATTATGAAAGTAAAAACTAAATCGAAATCCTCTGAGCTATATTTTCCCAGCAAATGTTGTGAATAAGCATGGTGTGGGTTGTTTTGGTGGTGCTTTTCATTTTTTCTAGTGCCTTCCCATCCTCGGTTGTCCTTTGTCGATAGCTGTCTATCGATTTGTTTCCATTTTTAAGCCTCCCGTCTCAGGTTACTCCAGGCTCCCCCGTTTCTGGCCCGAAAAGGGAAAAAGGAAACAAGAAGTCATAAGCAATTAAATGTTTGCCCAGCCCCAAGCCCCATCCAATTAGGGGCGACTGAATGTGTGTGTTTGGGATGGAAGAGGAGCTTCTAAGGGGCGCGTTAGCGTTGGAATTTTTATTGCATAAATTAAGCTTTGAATGGTTAGGCGTCACCTTGGCGCTATTAAAACGCTGCCTGCTAGGCGCTCTTGTTTTCTTGTATCTGGTCCTATTGGCAGGTGTGCTGCCAGAAGGATGGGCGCCCAGGATCCGCGGCTCCGAGCAGACAGCCATTAAGATTCATCACTTTCGTCCCTTCGCAGTTTCTTTTGAGGCCTTCTCTCGCCGTCTTTATATAGGTTGTGTGGAACCTAAGTGGTTTAGCGCCGCGACAGTTCTGGTTTTTGCCTCAGTTTTTTAAATAGATGCTAGTCGAAATACTTGTACTTTAATCTCTGGTTCTGGAGTCCACTTAAACGTACATTCGCCACACCTGCTGTCACAATAGATGCTGTGGTCTTGAAGACAAGTAAAAAGTTCGCCAAAAGGTTGATACAAATATATATTTCCTTCCATTCTTTTGAAAACGTTTTCAATTGATTTTAAGTCAATATCGATTTCCTATATAATTAACTTACTAAATAAAAGGGTACAAAGTGAGGCAGGGAGTTTTCAGAAAACGAATAGTTATTAAAATTTCTCCGCCACAAATATTACTTTTGAAATATTTTGAAAACTATCATCTCTTAAAGTACTTGCAGAGCTACAAGCAATTATCGCCAAAATTAAGTTCGTGGCCCATATCTGGCCGAATGCCGATTTAAACGGACCTATACTTTTTCGGTCAGATTTCGGTTGCCTCTCGAGAGCGTTGGCCAACTTGCTCTCGTTATTATTGCTGTTGTTGCGGCGTGTGTTTCGGTAGGCAGCTGCATTTTCTAACCAATTTTGCTTGCTTTTTATTTTGCACATTAAATTGGCTCGCTCTACTGCGGTTCCCCGCAGCCCCTTGGCCCCATCGCTCCTCCGACACTGAGTGCCATACCATCGCCAGCTGTTGCCGCTTCCCTTCCTACGCTTCCCTTCCTCCCTCCTCCTTCTGGCCAACGTCGTGGCTTGGCTTTGTGAAATAGCAATTACTTTTTCATGCTCCACTGCAATAAAATTGCAATTTTATGCGGCCTGCCGAAGGACAATAACAACAAGAACGGCAGCAGCTACAGCACAGCAAAAACAGGGAAATAACGAAACGGAAGTGCAGCCATTGAAAAGGCATTTCGAAATGGCCGCAGCCTGTAGGAAGAAGTGTGCAGAGGGACAGATAGCGACTCGGCTAAAGTTGAAGATGAGTCGACTATCCGAAGAGCCGCAAAAAGTCGCAAAAACCGAAAGCTAATGACTTTTGATGTATGTATGTATGAGGAAGTCGTTAGGAAATTTTTAAAGACACGGAGAGTAAGAGGAAGTCGAACCTCATTAGACTGAATTATTCTGCAATAAATGGTTTTGGGGTGGCGTTTATCATTTTAAGATTGAAGACAAATATCATTTCTAATAGAAATACGAATTAAAATTAATTCGAACTAATTAAAACTACAGTTTATTTTATTTATTTTAATAAAAAAAACTTTTGAAGGTACATCTATGTAAAATCCATTTTCTTTCCTTTAACTTTTATATAATATGTGGTTAAACAAATCTTTCGATATTACATGTCGTTAGAATGATAGAGATAAGGCAACATACTCCTGGAAAGTTTTTTTTTCAAAAACGTTTCTATTCTTTACTGGTCTTACACATCAAACAAATCTTAACTAATCGATCTGTCAAAATAACCATCGAATTACGTAGCATATATATTCATCTTTTTACCTATATTCGTAAAAGTTATTATTTTAATACCTTATCATTCACGCGCCATTTCAGCGGAAAATTAATATGTCGAAAACGCTTTACACTTATCGATAACCGTTGATTAATCTAAGAATTTGTTATTTTCTGTTATATTAAAAAAACTATGGAAAAATACTACACATCCAATATTTTATTTTTTTATCAACAAAAAATTGTCTTTCAATTTAAGATATATAACCACAATTACTAAATACCGATTGTGCCTGTAAATACACATTTTTTTGAGCTACTTGAGATGACACATTCAATTTTCAGTATTAATTATTTGAACAATTGTTCACTTATGTGATTATAAGTAAGAGCGAGCAAGATGATAATAATATAGTTTGTTTCACAATAAATGTTGCCAGACACAACTTAATGTATAGAGATTTATAAATCCCTTTACGTGATTTACCTTCCTAAGTTTTAGCCATTTCGTTTTCTAGTTATACATTTTAAAGAATTATAATACAGAGAAATATCAATAAAAAAGAAAATAATAAGGCAGTACAGCTTAAGAATTATTATATAATATTATTAATAACATTTTTCAGTTATGTTACTTTTCATGCGGAATTTACTGGCTTAGAGATCCTTTTAATGTTTTTTTTTTTGGTACTTACTTTCTTTGTTTTCGATGGTTAGACAAAAAGAGTAAATAGAAACAAAAGTCCCGTCTCAGGATGCCGTAGTCAAAAGTCGGCAAAAGTCGCCTTTGTGTCCAGTCACAATGGCCGCCCGATACTCAGGATCTCTGGCAGGCTCTCATATTTGTTTTATTATCACATTCATTTTGACACTTCATCAGACGTTGGCCTCTTTTTTTAGCCTGCTGTTTTTGTCCTTTTCCGAGCCTCTGTTGCTTTGTCCTCCCCGGTCGCCCCCTCTCGGCCGCCTCGCTGGTGTCAATGCTTTGCCTTAAAGGCCTAACTAGTTGCCATGCCCACCCACAGCCAGGACTCTGTCCCCGTCCCCGGACTCCAACGCCGCCCACTCGCACTCATTGTTGGCCTGTGCTCGTTAGCTGCAGTTTTTCTTCATCTGCTGTCGCCTTTTTGCTTAGCCTGCAGGCTCGTCATTTTGTTTTAATATTAAATGAACAAGGAAGAGAGCGTGAAAAGCGAATGAAATGTGCAAAAACGGCGGTGAAAGTCGCAGGGAAACGCAGGGACGCCAGGCGAGGCCAGGCCAGCAGAGGACTAGAGACAAATTAAAACTAAAAAATTCATGTGCATAATTTCTAAACGCTGTTCATTTCGTATGCAAATCTTTTGGCTTAGGCTGCCCAAGCTCGTAGAAAGTGAAAAGTTTTCTATGCAAAGCAGAATCTCAACTCTCTGGGGCACAAGAAGAGGTGCTTACAAAGCTTCATCTGTGCGGACAGGTGTAATGATTTTTGAGTCTAACGAAAACCTCCTAAAAAGCAATTCAATTCACAGTTCTATTCAGGATGCTGCACACGTTATTTATAAATATCTATAGATTTCCGTGGACTATTCTTCAGTGGCCACAGGTTAAGCCTTTACGCGCCGTTCTCACTTAATTATTAATTACAATTATTACAAATTATAATGATCGCTGATTGGGATGCATGGAAAGTGAGAAAATTGAAAGAAATCTCCTAAGAAATTATCAAATTGGCAGGCAAAGAGCAATAAAGGAGCAGCCAAGGAAGTTTGCCTCCTCCACTGAACCATTGCCAACTTCATATAGTTTCTTTTGTAGTTTCATCTGCTGCCCACATTCATGCATAAATAATTCCACGATAACGATGCGAATATGTCGGTCCCTGCATGTGTGTGGGGCAATCTATTATCGCCGGAGAAAAACGTAACAAGAAAATTTGTATGTGAAAAACTTTTGCTCAATAAAAGTTTCCCTTTGTTATCCGCCCGCCGAAGAACAATAGTCTCCCACACAGGCGCCCACAGTTGGCAGCCGGCAAAGACATATGTGTGTGCTGGGAAAGCGATGAACAAAAAGGGCAAAAAGGATGGAAACTTTCTGCCACCATTCTTTCGAACTCCTTCTGTTGCTTTTCCAAGCCAACGCCGAGTGCAGGTCTTGTGTCCCGCCCCCGATGCCCAAGTCCAAGGACCGAAGCAGGCCATGTTGCAGGAAGCCAGAACTCGTAAACTTTTGCATATCAATAAATTTTAGTTCTTTGCTTTCTTTCCATGCAACCAAACCATTTGCCGAATTATTGATGTTGATTTGCGGCGCTCCTGTGAAATGGCAAACAATTACTGCAGTCCTTTTCCCATATTCACCCTCGCCCCGCCCTTAACTAAGTTGTGTCTACTAATGCGAATTTTATTTACTTGCAGTTTGCCTAGCAGGATATCATGAAAAGAGACTGTTACATGATCTTTTGGATCCTTATAATACACTAGAACGTCCCGTTCTCAACGAATCGGACCCGTTACAATTAAGCTTTGGTTTAACATTAATGCAAATTATCGATGTGGTAAGTAGTAATTTATTTTTAACATTTTATATCGAATTTAGATTAATTTATAAGTTAAACATAACAACAATGGTAATTTTATCACAAATTAAAGAAATTATTACAAATATATCCAATTAAGACGATGTTGATTATTCTTAAAATAAATACAGTGAAAAAAGAAGTAAGGAAAGTTAATTTTGGGCGGAGCCGAAATTTTTCTATCCTTACAATATAGTACTCTGAATTGCATGAAATTTGAAATCTGCTGATATTATCAGATAAAAAAGTTTTATTTTGATATCCTTAAGTCCTAAGTGGTCCGATTTTGTCCGTCCCAACATGAAATGCTGCTTGCAAATAAGCTATGACTAAATTTCTGTCTGATAGCTTGAAAACTAAGAGACAAGTTTGCGAAGAAGCCGACAGACAAACATGGCGAGATCGACTCGGCTGGTGATGATGATCAAGTATACATATGTAAATCATATGGGGATATGCCTTCTTTACTGCTATGGACATAAATATCAGGACAAAATTATAATACGCTCTGCAAGGTAAAATGATCATTTTTGATCGATCCAGTTCGACACCTCGGTTTGAAACTCCACTAACTAGGGACGTGTCAGAGTGCAAGTGCGAAAAAGATGGAAATAAAATAGGGTTATTGTGTAAAAACTCACATGTTTTTAACATATCTTACATTAACATTAAGCCCATACAAATGTATTCAATATATTCATACTTTCTACCAGAAATATGATATAGAGTTTTCATTAACAGTGGAGTAGTTGTCATGGGTAGATCTCTACCTTATATAATGACGAATTATCAAAAGACCACCAGCATACAGTATTTTTTCCACAGATAGTTTCCCACTCTGCTTAACCAAAATTAACTCAATTTAAAAATGTCCCTTTAATTTCCAGCTTAAGCCACCGTCCTCAGTCCTGTGCCAGCAAAGCACTTTCAGTTTCACACAGTTTCAGTTTTCGCCCCCTATTTCAGCAGTCGCCTTTAAGTTGGCAGCAGAAAAAAAAGAATCCCTGATGACACAATTTGGTCCCTCACAAAAAGTGAATTGCCAAGAAAGTGAAATTTTAATTATTTGCCGGAGAGGCACACACACACTCACGGGTGCGGGCTCTGTCTGCTGCCTGTTCCTTGAATGGCAGGTGCCCCATCCTGCCGCTGCTATGGCCTATTTGCAGACAGGACACACGAATACACATTACACATTACACAGCCCCGTCCTGACTGGCAGTGTCGAGCAAATTACATGCAGCGTCATGTGGCATGTGCGGCGGTTGGCTCATTTTCACCTTTCGTGTGGGCGAACTGCATTCATCAGTTGGAAAAACTTTTCTCTAACTCACAATTGCGTAGAGGGCACGGCGGAAGCTCGGGGGAAGTCAGGGAACCCGGAGCAAGAGCTGCAGAACGAATAAGGTGCAAAACTGTCGGAAAAGTCGACGCGAGGCGTTTGCCTTTGTTAGTGAGACAACCTCGATTCATATTAGATTTGCATTGCATTTGTCCGTGAGTGTGGCTTGTTTGTTTGCCTATCCCGCACAAAGTTGGGATCCAGCAAAATGGAGCGCACAAACAAAAGGCACTCACACACGAGGCATGAAAGGCAACGGCAACGGCAACGGCAACACAGCAGCGCCCGAAAGTTGCTGTTGGCATATAGGATATACAAGCGCCACAGTAGCAGGAGCAGTAGGTGGCAGGAATAAAAACGAAAACGATTCCAGACGCTAGAAAACTGCGCATTCAGTGACGCGCTAAAAGTCACACATACGCAAACACATACACTCGAACAAATGCAAACAGCAAAAAGCAAAGCAAGCTACACAGAGAGAAAGGAAATTTAAAAAAACTGGCAAAATACAGGATAATTTTCCAATACCTGAGTCAACCAATGACTTTTTAATAACAAGAGGAGTAAGGACCATACCTTCATTCTCTACATTCGACCATAAGGTTCTCTTTCTCTCTAGCTTTTGATCAACATTTCAAGATAACCAGGAGCCAGCTCTAAAAAGAGCACAGAAAATGCGAGTGCTCAAATATTGTGTTACGCATCTTAATAATAAGAACTCTTTGAGTTTTTAAACATTTATGTAATGGTTAATTTATGTATGCTAATTTTCTTTAATGAGTTTACAATTGCAAGCTATTTCTAGCTAAAGATTCGCTAAGTTCATCTTAAAATTAAATGTTAGTTAAAAATTAGCAAAACTAGTCTCTCAGTTCGAAATTTCGTCTTGAAACTTGAGAATAAATATACGATTTTAGCAGAAAGTGGACTACGGATATGTCACTATCCTACACTACCTACACTATCTTCTAGGTTCTAGAAACGATCTGACATTGTTGGACATTTTTTGAAAGTATAACGTGTCAAATCATTTGAAGGTCATTAGGAGCAACATCGATAGTTTGATTGACTTATTGGTTTTTTAAGACTATTCACTTTTCAAAATAAGATTACATAGTTAAGGTATATCTATTTATTAGAGACACTTTCCGATTTCGGTCAGTGCATTTATAATAAAACACATCCGTACACACTTGGCATGCAAATAAAATGAATAAATAAAATTTGCACACGTGCTTTTCACACCTTGTGCCAAAACATATAAACCCGAGGGCTCGCGGTGCTTCCAGAGGCTCCGTGCGGGAAAAGCAATGAAGTGCGAGTTGCTGCTGGTGCTGGTGCTGGTGATGGTGCAAAATGAAGTTGAAAGAACGGAGCGAAACGAATGGGCACAATGCGCAGTGGCAGTCGTTGTTTGTTGCCGGCTCGGTGGCAGTAAAAACTGCAGCACGCACACTCGAAACGCAGCACAGCGGCGGCGGCAATTACAGGTAGCAGGGAACTGGGATCTGCGAACATAAAAACCAAAATCGGGTCATTTCGGTAGCATGAGGGGGACTGGGAGCCGGTGCCCTCCTCGGATGCCAAACTAGGGTTTATGAGCCCAGCGGCGTACTCAGGCTTTTATTGCGCCCTGTAACTGGCCCGCTTAGATGTCACGGCAATCAAAAGTTGTTAATGACTGACGGGGAATCGTAATCGTAAGGAAATTAGTTGCATATGGTGCGATAATAAAGGATATTGCTCTCTTGCCGTCCCCATCTTGGCTGGCGTTTTCTTTTATTTTCCCCATATAAAGAAAGCGATTTTTCCGACAGTTGCAGGTCACCGATGCCATTAGTTGGCCGCTGGGATTGGGAATACGCCAGCGTTTGATGCTGGCAGGAGACCCATCTGCTTTGCATTTATGTATTTGCGAAAATGTAGAACCTGGCCACAATACCAATTTGAAAAGCACTTCTTCAGTGAACGAAATGCAAAAAACGATACATTGAGGGTCCTGTCATCAATATCCCCTATCGGTTTATGTCAACAGCTTTTTTCTACCTTAGCCAGGATTGTAGTGACCAACCTATCCGAACAATGGAAGACCTTGTGTAAATCGTTTTAATGCCCACTTGTTCCACAGTGCATAATTGCCATCCCAGGAGGTCATCAGGCCATATGAAAGGGAAAGCTCATATCGCCCCTGCTGCTGTTCTTTCCCACTTTTCTGATGGTTATTTTCCAGCTGAAAATTGCATTCTTTTGTGCCGTGATTTTTCCAAGTTTCCGGAATAGCTTTCGCATTGTTTTGCCCCAAGCCAGGCAGGGAATTACACTTGCCAGCAATGCAATCGTTTTCACGTTAGCCATAAGGAGTCCTGACAGGGTTTTCATCAGAGAACAACCGGGTTACCGATGCTAGAAATGGCTATGGCTGTGATTAACAAACATATGATAAGTATATACAGAGAAGTATCCACGTAAAATATTAAAAAAAGACATCAGGTGAGAGAAAAGCATTAAGTCACATCTCTTCTCTATAAAGTCCCCTATAAATATAATTTTTATAAATACAAAATATAGGAAAGATTTAGTCAAGTGTGCGATTTATCAGAAATAATTTGCCACGAGTATTATATATTGGAAGTGAAGTCTCGTTCCTAAGATAAATGAAATGAATTATATTTCGAGTCCTTAAGACGAGCGGAATTAATATTAAAAGCCAAAAGTGGTTATGTTTACACATTATATACAAGTGTTTGTATATCTAAGAGTAACTGGTTAGTAAAATAAAAAACATTTAGTTCATCAATTGAGGGTGCAGTGGCTTAAAACCAGACGTATATCCATTTGTTTTCGTTTCTATAAATTCTATTCTATTCTATCTATTCTATTTCTATAAATGTAACACTCCTAGACACACAAAATTCAGCAGTGTTAGCTTTAGACCTTGTACACATAGCCTGGCACTTTGAATATAAATATATATAAAAATATAAATATATATTTGCAAATTATGGCTTTTAATAGCGATTGGCTCATACGAAGCACAAGACGGATAGCTCCTGAACTTACTTTGAGCTCTCATTTAAAAAATTAAACTATTTCTATATATTTATATTAAAATATTCTTCGGTCTGGCAGCCCAACTCTGCATTTAAAATAATGAGACAAGTGGTGGAATGCCTCTTTAAAACTAAGCAATGAAAACACTTAAGGACCTTAGGAGTAACCTTAAATGTCAAATAAGCCCAGAGGAAGCTCGTGAACTGAGGACTTAGTTTCAAGTTGAATTAACAATCTTTTTTTTAGGAAATATCCTTTTTCAGACGAATTAGGGCTGCGATTAGTCAATTCATGACAATCAAGGCGGAGAGGGAATTAGCGAAAACTATGCGGAAAAAAAGGAAACCAAACAAGGAGGAGAAAAAAGGGAAATGAATAGCAGGCAGAAAGGCAAGACTCCTGGCAGAGGCGTCCAAGGAGGCCGGGGCTGAATTGTTAACGAAAAGAGGAGAGTACAAATAAACAACTCCCAGGCGCATTAATTAAAAAGGAGCAGACAAAGCGAGGCGCAGATTAATTGGCATCAATGCGAGAAAGGAGCGGCAGAAGGAAGGCGCTGATAAAGACCAAGACGCAAGGAGCCGCACAAGGCCAGGGTGGAGGAAGTGATTAAGGAGGCGCAGGCCGACGGATTCCGGCGGCGAATATCAACGGATATCAGCGGAAAATGAGTAATGAAGAGATGGGGCAGCCATTTTTTATGCATACAGGACAATGTGAAACTAGGCCTGCGCCTGTGTGCGACTGCAAGTGCGTTTGCGAGTGTGCGTGGAGAGTGGGGATTGGGGAGTGGGCTCCGCGCTTTATGCTACACTTTCAGTCCGCTTCAAGTTGGCTTCCTTTTTTTAAATTCCCCGAACGTTGCGGGCCTGCCATGTCAATGAACTGACTCTGCTTGTGTAGGTGTGAGCGGCAGTGTGCGCCCAGCGAAAATATGTTTTTTCGCCACACATATGCAAATTCCCGCATACGAACCCAAAAACTTGTCTTTGGCTTGGTCGAAGGCTGGGTACAAAAAAAGCGGCAAAATAAAAACTCCTGGGCTGTAATAATTCAGTCGTTTGCTTTTTCTGCTCATTTAAAATTCAACAACCGCCGCTCGTAGTCGCCTTTTATTTATATATATTTTGTTCGCCTCCTTCGGCAGACACTCACATAAGCGCACACACATTCATATATACGAGTACTATTTGAATGCGAATAAGCCTCATTTATACATGGCCTGTTCCTAGAATGCTTTTTAGCCGCAGTTGCACTAAGAAAAAACAGCCCAGGATCAGGCAAAACACTGCGGCTCTTAATATTCTTATTACACCTTCGTCATCTTTTATTACCACTAAATGTACAAAATACTCCCACAATTGACAATATTTTCTTCAGGGTTAATTCAGAATGATAAATGATTAATCTTAATGTAAAGGGAATCGCGTTTAACTGTGTATAAAGGTTGAATCACTTAAATTCAAACAATACCAGGTTTTTTCAGGTCGTTTACCCTACATTTCGAAGAGCCAAGCCCTTCGCTTTTTTGCAATTAAATTAAATTTTTTCTTGCTCTCACGTTCTGTGATTCTTAGTTTTATAATTGCATTTTGCGCTTTTATTTTAAATGAACATGTGCGCTCGAAATTTCAATAGAATCGCCGGTCTCGGAATAGAGGACTGGAGGTGCAATATAATATGAAATAACCAGACAGGCAACGTTCTGTCAAAGAGCAGACGTTTGAAGCGGAGAGAATAATTAAATTGAAATTTAAGAGGACTTAAACAGAAGGAAAATGATATAAATTAAAATACTATAAACTAAATTACTAAAAGTGTCCCAACTTAAACATATGCTTAAAACTTCATTTTTTTAATTAGGGTAGGATAATATTGCCCAGAAGTTTGCAAAGCATCTCAAACCCCCATATTTTACATCAGCATGACCAGACGAGTGTATCTAGTCATGTCCGTCTGCCTCTACGTCTATCTGACGTCTATCTAACGCTATCTAAATAAAACTAGGCAAATAGTCTTCTTTATATATCATATAGGTCTAATATAATCTTTATAATCTTTATTTTTTAAGATATAGAACAAAATTAAATATAGTTTATACATATTTTAAATTTAATTTAAGTCGGACCAATATATCTTCTACGTCCCATAAGAACGATCCGACCAAATTAGCAGATTTTTGTGTTTTTCAAAGTAATTGGATAAAATGTAAATATATTTTAATCTTATTTCGATATATCAAAAAGAACATCGATGTATAGCGCATATATGTATCGCAACGTTCAAGTTTAGAATATTTTTATATATCCGTCGAAAATAGATAGGATATCGATATACCGCTATTTTCTGACATCCCTAACGAATTATGCGGACCAAAAACGTACTCAATCCGCAGGTCGGCCAAATTAGTGAGCGTCAACAAAAACTCAATTTGGAAAACGGAATTTGATTAGGTCGCTCTTGACACTACTTCCGCCCCTCCAGTTTCCGTTCTGCGTAAAATCCTGGCATACTTTCCGCCGTCAACCATTTGTTTGTCTGCTGTGGTCGCAATTGCGAAGTGCACCGCAAAATATAAGTGTATTTGGCGTGAGTGTGTGCCTACGTGAATGGTGGGGCGAGAGAGGGAGAGAAGGTGTATGGGTAGGAAATGGACTCCGCTGCAGTCAAGTGCAATAATGTAATGGCTATATTTAGCCAGGACACGTTCCATGTTTGCCTTTGCAGTGCGATATGACCGCAATATTACCGAGTCCTGCCACGTCGCTCCCTTACAGCGTTATTTTTGCCGCATGTTTCGATTTCGTTAGCGGACTCCCCGTAGATGGCATATTGAGAGCCAACTAGTTGGGCACCGCCTGCGGGCGAGGCAGCTCCATTTCAGCTGCCACCGCATTCTTCTCGCATATTTTGGGCCCATTTTGTGATTGCACTCGCACGCTGACTAACGGAAATTGTTCGGTCAAAATATTTGTGCAATGCGACGCCAGAGCTCATCCCGAATCCTTCGCTTCCGCTGCGCTCCGATATGCTCCCGCTGGCCCTAGGCTCCAGGCTTCCTTTGTTAGTTAAGCGCCTGAGATTTGGTTTTTGTTCGTTGCTTTCATTTTCCAGAGAGTTTTGCTTTTCCCATTTCATGCCTGTTTTTGTGTGTTCGCCGAGTGAGCCATGAATATTTCAGCCATTTAATTGTAAATTACACATACGTCCTGTGTGCCGCTGTTTAATTTTTTAAGCGCCGCACTCTGGCTTCACTTTGGTTATTGGGCTGCCTCCCAGGGCGAGTCGGTTAGGCTGCATTTAAAAAAATGTAACTTGCTGGAAAGCTCTGCAAATAAACGCCTCTGCTGCCAGCTTTAACTTTTGTTTAAAATACCATTTTAGGGAACTTTAAATACGGATACAATCGAATTCCTCGAATTTAGATATAAAAGAATAATAGATTACTATGGATGGCAGTTAATATCGATATGTCGATGCTCTATCGATATTTCATGCGAAGGTTGACATGTAAATTGATTTAGCGTTGCGATATATGATAATATGATATGATAAATTGATATTCTGTTTGATTGAGGTGACTGCATTATTCGAGATATATAACTGGGGATTGCAGTAAATATCGATATTAAATATGAAAGTCAATATGCTAATTGTACTTTATCGTTTAAATAAATCGATATACTGTTTATTTAATATGACTGCAAATGTTATGTTTATTCTATCAGAAATGTAGCATAAAGATGTTTTAAAATTAGCAAAAAAATAAATTTAGGCAAAATAAAATTGGCCTGATTTTTTTTTTCGATAACATCGATAACATCGGACCTATCCTCTATATATAAATTGTTAGATAATCATAACTTGTACTTCATTTTATATGTATTTATTTAATAAGTAGTAATAGGTATATAAGTAATAGGTTCATAAGCTCATGCTACTTATAGATTTTCCAATACAATCGGTTATAAACCGAGTTTAAAGAACTCATTTAAAGTGATTTTATTCATCAACTCTGGTTCCTACTGGACGTGAGCCAACAACTGCCGAAAACTGCACCGCAGCTCGTATCCGTTGCGGCAGGAAATACTTTAAAAAAAAAAATGACTAGCGCAGATGTACAGTCAAACTCATATAAATATAGTGTTTTTTGCATGTTAATTATTAATACATGACCATGTGCCCGTGTGTGTAATTAACATCCTGTTCGAATTCAATTTTTTCCTTTCCGCCGCAGGACGAGAAAAATCAATTGCTAGTCACGAATGTGTGGTTGAAACTGGAGTGGAACGACATGAATCTGCGCTGGAACACCTCCGACTATGGCGGAGTGAAGGATCTGCGCATACCGCCTCACCGCATCTGGAAGCCGGACGTGCTGATGTACAACAGTGCCGACGAGGGGTTCGACGGGACCTACCAGACGAACGTCGTGGTGCGGAACAACGGATCCTGCCTGTACGTGCCGCCGGGCATCTTCAAGTCGACGTGCAAGATCGACATCACGTGGTTCCCCTTCGACGACCAGCGCTGCGAGATGAAGTTCGGCAGCTGGACCTACGACGGATTCCAGGTTTGGTTCAGTCTCCCACCCAAGCAAGGCAACCAGGAAGTACTTAATTTACCGAAGAGAACTCGTAGTTGTTATGCTTGACCTAATCGAACTATTCGAGAGTATTTTTTACTTATGATTTCCTTGGTTCTCTTTCTGCATTGATTCGATGCGAGTGAAATATTTACATTATTCTCCCCTCTCCCCGAATACCGTATAAAAAGCTGGATTTACAATTACAAGATGAAACTGGCGGTGATATCAGCAGTTACGTGCTCAACGGCGAGTGGGAACTACTGGGTGAGTAAGCCAACGTCGTCCTGGGCGACAGCCTTCCTCTACATACTTCGACATCCAAACCCAGACTCTGAGCAGGCGGTCCCCCGCTCTTCAGACAGATAAAAATTGAGAAATTACCTCGTATACGCTCCCGGTTGGGTGTGTGTGGAAGTGGAAGTAGAAATGGAAATGGAAATGGAAATGCAAAGCGAGGTGGAGCCAACGCGGCTCCCCTCTGGCGAAGAGACAATAAAAACTCGCTGCTCCTCCTTCGCGGAGTTGCCGGCCTTGCGGCTGATTTATAGCATACTTTTGTGTGGCCCACAGAGGGACACGCGCACACACAGATATACTTCTTCCTCCTCTCTCTCTATCTCTCGCTCGCTCTATCTCTTACTTACTCTCTTTCACTCTCGAGCAGGGTTCAAGCTGCGAACTACAGTTCCGAACTCGTTCCGTTCGAAACTCCGACTGTTTGCCCATCGATATGTGATTGAAATCGGCGTTGGGCGCCAACACTTTCAATCATCTAGAGATGGAAGAGTTACATCACTGCTTTTGATACTGATTACTATAAGTATATATATATCTAAATGTCCTGATTCGTTCAATTTCGAGGTCAATGAATACGGAATTAAGTAAGGCACTCAATGAACCCTGTTGTAATCCCCCCAATTACTCAAATACTTTCGTACTCCACCCGAATCACACGCTTATCCAGTGTTCTCCCACTCACTCTACTTTCAAACAAAAGACAACCAAATCAAACGCAAAATTCCCTTGGGCGCTTTAACTTCTAAAGTCCGAAATAGCCGCGTAAACATTTCGTTTACTCTCAGTAAGAGCCCTGCTTGGAGGAGCATACCGTCGGGCACCCTGGCTCGTCGAGTATGCTGCTCCAACCGCAGGCACCACTAAGTTATTAACCCGATCAAGAGGTAAGGCCTGGCCCTCGTATGCAACTATTTTAGACTATTTTATCCGGAATCTTCCAACCGTTTTCTTAATCGAAGCTAAAGGCATGCGGATAGCGAATACGATAAGAATGCTCAATAGAAAATGCTTAAATGCTTATCCCGATAACAAACTGTCTCAGACAGCCCTGGATATACATACTTTATATAGAGATATTTTGCATTTTGCCTATCGGTTTGTAAAAAGAATTAAGGGAAATCTATCTGTAAACTGTACAACAACGCTATATAAATACCAAACTTGTAGTGCTTTTGTTGAGTTTTCTTTGTTGTTTTTTTTTTTCAAAAACACCAGGATATAGAAACGTAAGCTTTAGTTAACAAAAGAATAGCAAGTAAAATATCTATTATTAGTATCTGGCGAAGAGGCAAGCACATAACTAAGAAACTGTTAAGCCGGAGAACCCAACAGCAGAGAGTGCGGAAAAATACTTGTATCCTTTCAACGCTCCAAAACCATGCGACAAAACCAATTAAGAAATTAAAAGACAAATACTCCTGCATCCTCACATCTGCATGCACTATAAATTAGTGCCCATGCAGACATGGAAAGTTTTCAACTCAACACTGGCCACAAAAGTGCAAAAGAAAAATTTGTTGGCCAAATTTTAGTTTCATTTCGCAACTTCCTTAATTTTCCCTTTTCTGGCATTCGAGTTGCTGTTCATTCGGGTTTAAGTGTTTGTTTTTTTTCATCTCTTTTTAGTCTGAGCGTAGTTTTTAGTAAAACTTTCAAAGTTTTTCGCCAGATCTTTGTTTTCCTCATATATCCCCTCTTTTCTTTTTTTCAATACGCATTTGCGGCTTCAGACTTCCTCTACCAGCTTATGCAAATTATTTTGAGTTGGCAAAGTGCTCCCGGAGCAAGAAAACTGTCTGTGGAAATACGGGAGGGGCCCTTAAATGTGGCTGGGTCATTTTTAAATACGCACTCTCCGCCTCTGGTAATCCGCCTGGTAATCTGGGAGTAAGTTGAGCAAATAATTTAGCTGGAAGTTTTGTTGTCCGCCAATCCCGCGCCCGTGCTTTTTGTGCAAAAGTTTTTATTGCGAAAATTGCCAGTAGAGAAAGGACGGATGGCATGGCAATTAGGAGGCTGCTAGTCGAAGGGATTCCATTCTTTTTGAAATTATGCACTTTTAAATTGAAGATGACGCAGCCTAGCAGCCTAACAGATATATTACATGTTTTTTCCTCTTAAGATTTAGGTTTGCCTTAGTAAAATTGATATTTCATCATCAACGAATTACTTATTGGTTTTAAATTTTAGCTAGGGACTATGTAATAACTTTGATTAACCAGTTTCACCAGGTGATTTGAGGGAAACCTTAGATGTACAGCCCATAAGCCCCATTTACACAACTCCAACCTTATAACTACATACATACTTACCCTGATTTTGTATTTGTATATAACGCATACTTGAACAAACCGCAAGGAAATTTCTTATCTCTAAATAACTTTTCTACTACGTACTTACATTTGGAAAGCGAAGTGCATAAAAACTTCTCCGTAGTAAATTGCTCGGCTTGACTCTACTCTGCTCTGCTCTCTTACTTAACTTTACTTACAATTAGTTGCCTAGACAAATAAAACTCTTTCCGAACTAAGTTTACACTCAACTGAACATTACCCAGGCATGCACACCCACATTGCACACCCACACCCCATACCCACACGCCACACTCCCCACATGCATACGAGTATCTGCCCCATGCCAAGCAACACAACCATTCATATTGAGAACTGTAAATGGCAATAATGCTTCAATTACACTCACCAAGCCACTATAGTCTTGATCTGCTCTGCTCTGTTACTCTGAAACACGCTTTTACCCATCTACCCCTACTTAACTTAACTCTCGTAATACGCTCTGAATCTGAACAAGATGCCAAGTACCAAGTAAAGACCGCCAGAGATACCATACATACCATATGTCTGTCTCACCGAAACAATAATACTGACCTCGAGCTCCATCCCTCATAGAATATTGCATAACGACTCTCTATGTTCGATTGAACCATCGCAGGTGTGCCCGGCAAGCGTAACGAGATCTATTACAACTGCTGCCCGGAACCCTATATAGACATCACCTTCGCCATCATCATCCGCCGCCGGACGCTGTACTATTTCTTCAACCTGATCATACCCTGTGTACTGATTGCATCGATGGCCCTGCTCGGATTCACCCTGCCGCCGGATTCGGGTGAAAAATTATCGCTGGGTAAGTGCCACTAACTAGGAGCAGGGGCTGTGGCGTCGAGTGAGCTACATTAATTTGAAACCACTTACGCAACACAAATACTCGTGCTCAAGGAGGCCGGGGGAGGGAAAGGGCGCCCACACATGCAAACAGCTTAAGAGGCGCTTCGAAAAGTATTTGCCAAGTACTTTTTAAATAATGACAAGCTCGTCGACGGCGCTGGCAGCGAATTTCAAATTAGATGCCTTTCATAATGGTGTTGATGACAAATAAGCCCTTGGCTGGTAGCAGCTCCTTGCCCAACCGACCGACGGATCGACTGACATCGCCACATTGCCCCTTAATGCCATCGTTAGTCCTGCCTGGCAATGACGTCACAGACTCTTAGTTGGTAAACAAACTATTGAACTTTTAGTGTCCCAATGGCTTAGTAGCTAAAAGTGTTCAACGAAATGCTTCTACCGATTCCCCTGTCGATTGGCAGGATTGTACCAAAATAGAAATAAATGACTGGCAAGTGGGTGCTGCAAAGTGCAGGGCTCAGTCCTTAGCTTAAAAGCTAAACAAGAGGTGGCAGTTGTAAAGTTGACGAAGGCATTGTATTGCACTATTTTAAGTAATACTCTCCGATCACTTTCAGTTAAGGAGAACTTTAGTTTAACAATAACTAACGTCAAATCAATAGTTTACTGAAACCATCCAAAGAAGCACCAATATACTCGCTAGAAACGCTTACATTAACATGACAACAGAACATGACAATAACAGAGCTGTCGATATATCGGTAGATCTAAAGACAATATAAAGAATAAGATGCATAACTCACATATGTATGTACATTTGAATTGCCATATGCCAGCAATTTATGGCGTTACGTATCTTAGACATTATAAATGACTGGCTTTGGTAGATCGTTGTTGTGTCAGAAAGATGATCGCTTGCAAGCGGAACACCTTACACCTTGCTGGAATTTAATTATTTTTCTCATTTCTTAATGGACTCTCCTCATCTGATATCTAGGTGTTACCATCTTACTCTCCCTGACCGTGTTCCTCAATATGGTTGCCGAGACAATGCCGGCCACATCCGACGCGGTGCCACTGTTGGGTAAGATCATTTTGTTTACCAGTAGTATTCGATGGTAGAGTTTCTTGTAATTGTATACCTATACCTTATCATGTTATCGCTGTGTGTACTTACTGCCCTTGAGTTCACGTTTTCTTCAGTTGGACATTTTTGTAACACATATTCATTTATATCCTGTGGTACTCTCATTTATCTAAGTACTCGTTTATAAATATTTTAAACGTTGCAGTTGCAAATCCATTTAATATATCCATGACATGCATTTCTAAAATGATTTTAAAATCGAAATAAAATCCGATGATTTTATAATATTAAAACCTTGACACACAACTAAAAACTTCAACGAAATCAAATTGATTTTGCAGCATCGTTGTTCTTTACAATATTTCCTTGGCAGCAAAGTCAAATGTTGTTCACTAATATTTGGCTATGAAGCTTTGAAGAGAAATACAAGCTGATGCAACAAAAAATAATAATAAAAAAAAACAAATTCGAATATTACGTAGAATGAAAAATAATCAATCATAACTAGAAGGGCATATAAATGTTGATAATAAACCTTAACTATATTGCCAAACATAACTAAAATATGATAAATATACCTTATATATTTGTGAACCTTATCAACGAAAAGTGCTCAATATATATCTAAACTTAACACACGAGTTCGTTTGAAAAATGCACACTTATTTGACAACGAGTTTCTTGCACGCTACAAATACTCTTTATTTCGGTTGTCAAAACATAAGTCAAATTATTATAAATATGGTAGGGGTGTTCCTTCTAAAATTTGATATATTATAAAAACTATTCATTGAATTATAGAAAATTCAAAAAATTTATTACTATTCGATAGCTTAAACTTGTCTTAATAAACGTCTTGATGTATAGAAACTATGATAAAGATTAATGTTTTCGAATCAATCTTTAAATTTATATTATGTAAATTACAAATATTTGTATTAGTATTAAACAGTGAATTTCTTTTATAAAGTAAATAATTGTTTCGTTGTCAGCTGTAATTATAAAATAGCTGAAAGGAACAGCTCCACCATAGAAACATATGATATTTAAAATATATGCAAGCAATCGATCTAAATTAATTATTCAATTCCTGAATTGGTATATTCTGTCTAAAAAAGCGCTTAAAAATTAAACATAATCTTGTTCAACTTATTCCGTTCTTGGCGTACACTTTTCGGTGTTTAATTTCTATGTATATCTAACCTCTTTCTGAAACATACAAGTTAAAGTTAAATTCGTGTGTGTGTGCCTTAACAAGGAAAATAAATCTATATGTTTCTTTTCACTCGAAAATAACATTTGCTATGCCTTTTTAAAATGAAAAATAACAACATAACCGAAAATTTTCGCATTTAATGAACTAACTAAAATATTTTGTACATATTTCTTGCCTTTTTCTTTCTTTCAAACAAACTATGTACTTCCGCAATTATGATATGTGCTCTCAAAATGCATATAACTCAAAACCAAACCAAAACCGAACACTATGAATGAATTTGAAATATGCGTAACCCCGAACGAACTAACACAACAACAAATACCAAATACCAATCCAACATTATAAAATCAAACAATGACCCGATATCACACGCACCACAAAAACAATTACAATTTATTCACACACTCAACATAATTAATATATATAACATATATATATCTATATATATATATATTGACAACACGCCCAACCAACCAACAGGTACATATTTCAATTGCATAATGTTTATGGTAGCTTCATCCGTTGTGTCAACGATTTTAATATTAAATTATCATCATCGAAATGCTGATACGCACGAAATGTCCGAATGGGTAAGTTGCAAATAGGTCAACCCAACAACCATCTCAAACAACTACAGCAACCAAAAAAACTCTCTCCAACCAACCAACCAACCAACCCAATATCAAAATATGAAACAACTGCAAAAGCGACCATCACTCATCATTTATAGCTTCAGCTAGTTTCCAGTGGCCGCAGAACTGCAGCTCTAGAGGATTCCCTCTTGTCCTGGCCCCCCTTTTATTACCGAATGCTGGATGGCAGCCCTTCCGAACCCTTCTCCACCTGCCCCTACTGCTGCGCGTTTTGTGGCCACTGTTGCATCGAATTAGCATTTTTCATCCGATTTTTCTCCGTAAGGGGACAAAAAATTTAAAAATTGTATGCGAGAATCATGCAAATATAACTTATGTGTTAGCTAGCGAAATGTTTTTGTGTCAGCTTTTTTCACATGGTTTAGTTACTTGTTGTAATTTGTGTTGTATTTGTTTATTGTAAAAACGAAACCTTAAAACATAGAAAATAAATATGTAATTCATTTAATGCTAATAAAAAATGTTGTAGCCTCAATAAACAAGAAATTAACACAAAAAGGAATCTATCTTCGGGATGCCGAAGTTTGTATACCCTTGCAGAGCATAGCACATAGTTGATCAATTTCGTTAATAAGAAAATAAAATACGTTATTTGTTGTGTATAAACCATTAATACTATTTTAAAACATAGATTTTCCGCTGGATTTCCTACGTTTTCAAATTTAACGACTATCCTTTTCGAATTAAAATTTGACACAGAATTTAAACATTGTTAAAAGTAACTATATTCGTGTTAAGCCATGATCTCAAGGAAGTTATTTTGTTGCATTATTTTTCTTATTGATTTTTTGATAAATTCTATACGACAATTTCATCCAGATAGCCCTAAAAGTAGGGACGGACGGACAGACGAACGGACAAGCGAACGGACAGGCGACCAAACAGATTATCGGACAATGCTGAATTAATTCAGATGTTGATCAAAACGATTTATAATTAATTTGTAATTGTTAAGGCTTAATTTTACTGACTACGTTTATATTACCTTCTGCAAGGTTATAAAAAATCGAATTGGGTTAACATTATAATTTTCCCTGACGAGCTTTTAGTAGTTCTGCCTGTTGAACGTAAAATTAATATAAATTCATAACCAATAAATGTTTTTTGCTAAATCAGAAGTAATTGTCTGCTTCCATAAACGATTAGGATATTACGCTAGAAAAACAGATTGATTCTGTTCAGTATAATGGATAGATCAAATTCGTTGCATTAATGATCGAATCGATGTCATTTAAGTTCCCAAAGTCAGTCAGCTCGAAAGTACAGTCATCTCGAACCAAAAAACTCACTACCAGGCGTTCGTTTCATAAATTGCACTGTCAACGCGCCTCTAACTAACTCCATGAGATTATAAAAACATTACCTAAAGATAACTTAAATCGCATTCGCAAATAGTTGCACAATTAAATGTTGTTTGTTATCCTTTCAATTGTTATTATTGTTGATGTTGTCGTGCATTTCTGTTTCATACACAAAAACAACCGATTTATGTTGTTCGGTTTTCCATTGGTTTGTATTAGTTGGCGATGCCTACTTAGAGGCATTTGTGCAAGCTGCAATTTTATTTTTCCTACTTGATTTTGTTAGAATGCATAACTGTATCTGCAATTTAGCTGAAAACCAGAGCCGAGCCAAAAACGAGTAACAAGAAATGTCAGTTGAGTTGAGTTCTACGTATTCCCTGTGTGTGTGACCCCAAAATCGTAAGCCCAAAGAACCAGAAAACCAAAAAAACGTATTAAAACCGAGCGAAGGCGAAGGCGAAAGTGAGAGCAGGGGAGTGCTGACCCTAAATGTGACTGACGGATGTACAGAGTACAAAATGAATGTTGTAACCACCAACATGTCTAGCTACTATACGTGTCTACTATAAAATAATTTATGTAATGAAAAATATCGTAATGTTGATGTTGGGCCCATAATTTGAACTTATGTGTATGCAAGCCACAACCTCGATCCCAGCAAGAATCACCCCCAACCCGAAATCACCCAACTAACCAGCAACCCCGCAGACCCAACCCCTTCTATGCCCGTAGCTTTGTAACCAGTTGCACACACTCTTTTGAATTTGCATCCAACGTGGAAAGTCTTAATGTTAAAAATCAGACCGAAGGAGGCAACATCAAGGGAGTTGTCTCCTAACCTATTACGTAATGTCAAGCTGGTATAAGAAGATCTGTAAATGGTGCTCCCTTTTCTATTTTCCTTGTCAGTCACTCTTTTCTCTATAAGTACTAGTTTTTTGATTAATTTAACTCTGTACATAGTCTCTGTGTATTCGTATTGAATGTTGTGTGTGTCTGAATGCAAGTTTGCTGTTTATTTATAGGGAAACATAATTTCGAGCCTAGGTAGAAGATGTACATCAAGGAGAGAATATACCGCAGTACATAAAATAGTTTAAAATTAAAAGCATTGGTTTTGCAGTCCAAAAATATTAGTCAGCTAAAACTTATCCAAGTAGACTTTTGCATTGCTCTCATTAGATATCAGACTATTATTTATTGTTGATATCCATAGCGATAGTGTAGCCTTTCATGACAAGTCTGTTCCCAGACTGTCAAGTGGAAAGCAATTTCTGAACATTATTGCAATCGCCTGCAAGTGCATAATGAAAAGTTTCGCCAGAAAAGCAAGGAAAGAATAAGGGCAGCCCAGTCGAAGTCGATTGGCTTTTAAGGCGCCGCCGCTCGCATGAGAAGTTTTCTATGGTTTTGTCGTAAGAATGTGAAGGCGCTCCACCCCTAGCGACCCTCTCTATGCTCGTGCAATTGAATTTGGATCACGTGGAGGGAAAACCAAGCCGAGAAATCGAGTACACACAAAGTAACCGGAAAGTTGGGGCCTCGACAGCTGCCCCAGTTTTGAGTTGTCCTGACACGGCCCCGAAAATTGAGGCAATTGGAGGGCAGGTGCATTAGAAATGTGCATGCCCAAAAAGTCGTCTCCGCCGTTCCACAGCCATCCGATTCCGCCACTTGATTTGGCGACCAGAAAGGGGGACTGCCTCCCCCAAACCCGCCCCTGTGTGATAACAACAAATCAATTTGCACGAAATTTGCACAAAGAAGGAGGGGTGCGGACCCATTGATATGGATAAGGCAAATGCCAGTTGCTCGATTGCAATGGTTAACTTTGCATTTGGCTTGCACACCACGTTCTGAAGCGCATTTCCATGTAAGCTTCTCGGTTGTTGACAAAAAAGAAAATAGAGGAAAAACAGTCAGCGCGGAGCAGCCGAGGAGGACGAGAGAACGACAGGACTAAATTTTCTGGCAAACTGCAAGCGTGGTTGCCAACTAAGAGCGTTGCTTTTTCAGCTCCACAACGGCATAGATGGCGGCGGGCCGCAGTTGGGGACAGCACACCGAAGCCTGGGGATAAGCAGCAGAAGGGAGGGAGGCGAAACATGTCCTGACTATCGATTGGAGTGGTTTTCGGAGGGACATTTTTTCGTGGCACCGCTTGAATTCTGCCGGAGCAGTCGACCAGTTAACCAGTTAACCAGTCATCCAGTTAACCAGTTATCCAGTTATCACTGTTGGATGAATCACAGTAGAATGTGGAACTAAGGGATATATTTCTATATATGTGGATTGAAACTGGGTTAATTTAAAAGCCATGTTACATTTGAAGACCCAAGTCAATAGCAAAAAGGCTGGCAACGGAGGTCAAAGCTGGAATATCCTTGCAACGATTAGGAAGTTATGGTCGAATATGTGGTCATAAATGCAGGAGAGCATTATGAGTTCTTGCAAATATTTCCTGCACCTGTGCTATTGCGGTTAGACTTAGCAGCTAAAAAGTGGGATTCCAACAAAGTAAACATCCGAATTGCTGATAACCTATGAACAACTAAACCATTTACGAAACCACAATAATTATAGGGAAAAGCTTTTGAAGAGCTTAAAAGGTTGGGGCTACCATCTCTGCGATGTTTGTCACTGTTATTCCTAGCGATGTGTCTGTATGTTTGTGTTTGTGTTCGTGCTCTATATGTGCATTATGTGTTGTACTGTATTCGTATTGTAGATCTTAAATTTTGCATGCACCGTAGCTATAAATAAACAGGGTCCTGGCGAAATGCGAACTCACTCCACCTCTGGCACACGAAGCCACAGATATCCCTACACCCACACACACACACGTACACACATTATTATGACTAAGTGTAATAACAAATCACCCAGCATACATACACTGGCAAACACTCTCCGGCGGAGCACACCAACGTGTTGCTCGCTCTCCGGGACGCGCTCCGAACGGCGTTGCTTTAGTTGTAATCAAAATCGAATATAAATCATACTCGCGGCCATCTGTCTGAGTGTGGGGTCCGTTCATGCAAAATAGCCATAAATCGTGGTGCGCCCGGTGAGATTTTCACAAGTTGGCGGACACTCACACCCAGACAGGGGCCAGACCAGATCATCAGCAACCACACGAACCTGTAACACACGCAATTGGAGCATATATATATCAAATTTGATTTTTGATGGCTCGATCCACTAAACGTTTTAATTTTGCCACCTGCCGTTAGATTCGCATCGTATTTTTGTGCTGGCTGCCATGGATCCTGCGAATGAGTCGGCCGGGACGACCGTTGATCCTGGAATTCCCGACCACGCCCTGCTCGGATACGTCGTCCGAGCGGAAGCATCAGATCCTCTCCGATGTTGAGCTGAAAGAGCGGTATTTAACAATCGATATAAGAGCTTAAAAAAGATACCAATTTATTTAATGTTAATAGGAAATTATTCATTGCCACTGATTTTTGGTGGGTGAATCACATTAAAAGTTTCAATCATGTATTTTTTCTATAGACCTTTCGATTTTGTATATATATTAGCACTTAACCGTGATACGAAATATTAATAGCAAATGAAAATTACAAAATTACTTTTATTGTGGTTTTCCCAACCAGTATTATTTCTCTGAGTGTGAAAGCGAAAGCTGGAACTGGGCAAATTATGCAAAACGTATTCAATATTGACACTGAGTGCACTAAAGCTGCTTTTCTTCCCCCAAATCGAAGCTCGTCGAAATCACTGCTGGCCAATGTCCTGGACATCGACGACGACTTCCGTCACAACTGCCGCCCCATGACACCCGGCGGAACACTGCCACACAATCCGGCTTTCTATCGCACGGTTTACGGGTAACGAGTCGCAAATGGCCCCCGGGCCTCGTTGCCCTAACTGAATCTAGCCACTGACGTGCCTCTTTTTCCCATTTTTCGGCCAATTTGGCCAACTTGCAGACAAGGCGACGATGGCAGCATTGGGCCAATCGGCAGCACTCGAATGCCGGATGCGGTCACTCATCACACGTGCATCAAATCGTCAACAGAATATGAACTAGGTTTAATCTTAAAGGAGATCCGCTTTATAACTGATCAGGTAAGTTGGTGCCAGGTGGCGATTTTCTCCTTCCAACAGTCAACGCCCACGGAGAGACGCCATGGTGTGTGGTTAAGATCACATTTCTTCATTTATATTAACCATTATCCCAATAGAGATACATTGAATTCTAGAGAAAGAATTCGTTCACTATGCATGCCCATTAGCACCGAAAGTCTAGTTAGCGACAAAGTTTAATTGCTTCATCTCTTTCTCCCCCATCTAACTCACTTCTATCTTTGAATAATCGAATAACACACAACACGATCAAATCGAATATACAAACAGCTACGTAAAGATGACGAGTGCAATGACATTGCCAATGATTGGAAATTTGCAGCTATGGTCGTTGACAGACTGTGCCTTATCATATTCACAATGTTCACAATATTAGCCACAATAGCTGTACTACTATCAGCACCACATATTATTGTCTCGTAGCCATATGGGCGAGGTGGTTATTGTTATTGGTTTTATTATAAAATCAATTTGTTAATTATTAAATTAATAACGAAACTTTTTAAGTAACTTAAACCAAAAGAAACATAAAAAAAATACAAAAAAATAGGAAAACACATGATATAAAAACCATTGACTAAATAATAAACAAGCAAACCAAACAAAAACTAAAAAAAAAAAAACAACATTTGTCTCTAACAACACAATAATTTAAATAAAAATCTCGTTTAAAAGTCTTTCATTGAAATCAAACTAACACTGAAAGAGACTAAACAAACATCATATACTAAAGCGTTAAAAACTAACTAATTCCAATTTTCCTAATTCTATACTAAAACAAAAATCTAAAAATGATAAACCGAAAAAGCCCCTTCCTTCCCCGCAAGTCCCCACAACCCAGTATCTATGTTTCTTCCACAAAATACATATATATATATACATATATGTTTGACAAGCAAGCGAAACGGGTATATTTTCTTTTTGACTTATATTTTATAGAATAAGCAAGGCATTTTCGTAAAATAGTCACAAAGGTTTTCGAGACTTTTTTTTTTTGACAGGCAGACAGACTTCTAAGAAAGGGCAGCATTTTAATAGCAAAATCCGGAACCTAAGAACCCAAACCTTTTTGGAAGACTTCAATTTGTGAGCTTTATAGTAAAAATTGTAGAGAACAGCTTTTCAACGTGCAATTGAAATGAGAACCCAACGTTTTTGGATCAACAGAAGGATGACAAAATTTGTAATCTTCTTCATCATTGAAGTCAGTCCAGCGATTTGTTCCAAGCAACTTTTTGCTACCAATTAGTACCTAGGACAGTTAAGAGATTCCGCAACACACACTCCCGTCTAGACCTCTAGAAACTGCATCTTCGAAACAGAACCAAACAACCCTACATATCCTCTACCGAGTACATCTAGATCCCTCTTCCAATTTTAATTATACTTTGTACGTAGCACCACGATAAATCCGAAACCAAATGCAAAAACCAAAAAAAAAATTAAAAAGAATCCCTTAACCCCTTAAACTTGACAAAACCAATAGAATAACCAATCTAAATTGGAATTACGAAAATTCGATGGAATATAACCGAGAACATAGAAATAATAAAGAGCGCAAGCGAAAGATAACGTCGAAACGAAAAGAAACGGCAATAGAGAATGAGCCCAGATCGCGATCAGCACGTGAAATGCATCCGAAGGATTGCATTTCATGTTTACTGGCGCTGCGCGGACATAATTTGATGAAATTTGAATGGTTGCGAGCAATAATATCTGCGTGTTGATGAATTGCATGATTTTGGTGATGCAAATGATGATCGATCGAACTATTGCGCGAGGTCCCCGACAGTGGGCAAGAGTTCGCTCCTTCAGCACATTGAGAACAGCAAGCTATTAGCAGTCTAACTTTCGGTATTGATTTCCCGCACTATCCCCCCACTCCCCCGTTTAACCGAATACTAAAAGTTAAGAACACCGAACGACACCAGAAGCAATTCACAATACAAACCACAAACCGAATCGAACAATCAATTGGAAAGAAAGAAAGGCTAGCCAGGCAATACAGAACTCGAGACATTCCAATAACAATGAACATCACAGGACCCAGAACACATAACATGCCGGTGCATGGGCAATTGTGTGCTGGTTGGGTATATAGCGCACAAAACATACTTGATCCTAAGTCACGACAACCGAAACATACATATAAACCAAAGAGCTTTATACAGATTAATATGATGGGCCAGTCTGGCCACACTTTTCATATATTTGTACCACATACAAACCCTCACCACACAGACCCCCCACCCCCCACACACACAGGCACACACACTCGAGGTGTTCGCTGACTCTCCCGGCCCAAGAGTGTAGTTTCACAGTATGTTTCTGCCCGCTAACTAGCCCAGCACACAATTTCTAAAACGAAACAAGAAGATACAAGAATCAAAATCTTAAAAATTAACACGGCCTGGGAGTTCAATGTAAAAATGTGAGAGTCCTAAGATCAATATAAGTATATACATATATAGAAAAGATCTATATTCAAAAGGCAGAGAGCCGCCCAGGGACTCCACTACTTGGATCATTGCATATTTGCTGACGCGACACCCATGGCCACGAATCGAAAAAAAGCAAACTGAGTTTGAAAATTTCACACAGACTTTTCTTTCCACACAAAAGCAAAGAAAACGTTCGAAATGGAATGAGCTTCTTAATTTTTAAGTTACAGTTATTCTGCTTCTAATTGTAAATCTTGTGCAATGTAAACAATCAGAATTTTTCTTTGAATATAAACAAAGTGAACACAGAAAGCAAAAGTAAACCATAATATACATACATACATATATATGTCACCGTAAAAAATGCGACAAAAATTTCCAAAACTAAATAAAGTAAAGTATGATTAGCAACTAAACGATGTCATTCAACTTAGACTAGGCAGAGAAATACATAAAATATTAAGATTCTATCCGAGGAGCTAAGATAATGTGAACTCAACAAATCTTGTTAGCAATAGATTTACAAGCAAGCAATTAATACATTGCGCGGTACGAGCAGCTCGAATAAATAAAAGGGAGGAAATGTAAACATTTATGAAAACGATAGTTTCGTATGATTTCAATTAGGAAGGACAGCAATTTCAAACGAAGTGTTTATACATACTGGGATTTTGTAAGCCAATCTACAAATCTTCCGATTAGCCGTACTTATTTTTGTTTGTTTTTTCTTTTAGTCTCAAATAAGAATAAATAAGGTCTAGCTTTTGATAAACGATTCAAATTGTAAAATAATATGAGAACTTGTTATATTTTAATAAAAGGTGAAATTCTATTTATATTTCGTTACCCACATATAGCCCAAAAACCAATGGAATAAGCGAGAAACGGATTTGTGGGCATTTTTCTTAATCCTTTTGATAAGAGTATTTTTTCATTTGTATGCTTTTCCAACGCGAATGTCAGTGAGAACAGAGAACAATTAACGATAGATTTCAAGGCTAACACGCTTAAGAATATTTAACAAATTATAATAGAAAACATAGCAAACAAGCTGCCAGCATGAAAAATAAAAACAATAACTAATTTTAAATATTTTATACATTTCCATCAATTGTGCTTATTTGAAACACAAAACAAAAAAAGAACTCAACAATGGAAACCCAACTGAAATAGCTGATGGCAGTTTTCGAATAGCAACCAATAACTGGATTATGTTCAACATTCAATTAGCTGAAGTTGAACACAAGTTTTCATATAAGCAATTTTTAAAGAAAAACGTCACCACGGTAAATAAATATATAGCAAATAGAGGGGCTCTAAGGGCTGGATTAACTTAATGGACAACATTAGTCACAGCCATGATTGAGATTAATACAAGCAACGTTCTAGTGCATAATAAGGCAGTATGGAAAAAAGAAAACAATTTTTCGTAAACCATCACGAACACAATGTATGCATACAAGTATACTTGTATATTTACGTGAATATATATGTGCATATACATATACTTCTTTTACAAGAGCGAACGAGTATATATATATAAATATATATATTATGGGATGTAATAAATTATAAAAGAAAACGTTTGAAGCAAATGATGAAATGAAACTTTTTCCTACAACTAGTTGCATTTAAATGAATTTTAAAAAATATACATAAAACATATATTTCTTAAAAAAAGAAAAAAAATGAAACCAAATCCTTTCTCTATTAAAAACAAAAACAAAGGAAACACAAAACTTTAAATTAATATTTAATTAGTAATTTAACAAGGGTTCAAAGAAAACCAAATCAAGCAAGATGAAAGCGTAACCTAGTAAATATTTAAACAAATTAATTTTAAAAAAGTGAAATGAAAAAAACATACAAAAAAACGGAGAAAATAAAAGAAAGCGCTGATTTTTTATGTCGTTATTAGTATTTAAATTTAAATAATTGCATATAAAGAAACATACAGAATTATATAAAAGTGAACACAAAATATATGACATAAAAAATTAGAAGAAAATTTAAATTGGTCATTTTGACCAAAATAGTAAATTATAGAAAACAAAAATTAAAATAAAAATTGAAAGGAAACAATGAAAAACAAGATGGAAGCCCGAATAAAGGGATTGTAAAATTTTAATTATTATTCAATAATAAAAATACAAAAAAGAAATGATTTGACAGAAATACCAAAACGCTAAATTAGGTTTTATTCCCATGAATGGATCCCACACGGAGAGAAGTCCTCCCTCGATGATGACGCTGAAGACGAATCCAGAACCAATGCATATATGGAAAGGTAAATTATGCAAAGCTATAAAACTGGTAGATAGGCCTATGGTGTAATTAAACCCTTCTATAAATACTAATTGAAAATGTACATATGTATGTACCTTGTATCAACGTTCACAAAACGTTCATGATGTCACATACTCATTGCAAAACAACACTATAAACACTGTAAAAAACGAAAGCTTAGATTGTGTAGAAATGGCAGACGAGCGAGCCATTAACTCGAATGAAGGAAAAATATACGTCGTTTAATAATTATATTCAAAGTGGTAAAATTTAACTGATCTGATTTCCCAGAAACATAAACTTTTGCAAATTTTACTAAAAGAAAATTCTGATCTCTTGCGCAGTTTGTCAACAACCAGCTGAAGGTCAAATTAAAAGCCTCTTCCCTTTTTATAATATTCATATAACAGAAAAATAAGAATAAAACGAAAAATAATACATACAGCTAGCCAATCATGACATTTTAGCTTCAGAAAGCTAAAGGAATGCTGCGTGTATGTATGAACAGTTATTACGTTTTTTTGGTCCACTTTTGAACAAATTACAAATCCAAGAAATGTTCTCTATTATCCCAATACTTCGGCATGATATCTTTAAATCCTTCTATTAATTTCTAATGTCGACTTTAAAAAAGCTTAATTTTCAAAATGATTCAAGTATATATTTAGTATTCCAGTTCGACCTGCTTTTTAGTACTTGTGCACACCTTATTAAACATTTGCTTATGCATGTTAAACATTTCATATTAAAAAGTATACCAAATGTTTCGACTAAATTGTGTTCTTTTCTCTACAATTTTCATGACTGCAAATACTATGGGGTGAGAGACTCGGTGAGTACTTCAAATACATCATAATTTCAATATATATTTGATCAATTCTCTTCTTTTAGGATACAAGGGGATCAATAACCAGGATGAAACTGTAGTTCTACATAAAAAAATCGTATATCTTTTATTATTATTATTTTTCTTGATAGTTGTACGAGTTCAGTTCTTTAAATTATATTTTATGAAAAATAAAATTTATAATGTACACTGAATTTAATAGGTTGTTTACATATTACGTCAGTAAGTCTTGTCTCTGTAAGGAGGAATAATTTAAAGGTAAATATGACTGACCTGCAAATACTCTTAATGTTGGTTATTGATACGTCAAATGAGTTGCTATACATGGATATTTATAATTATTAATTTTGATTAAACTTTCCTCTTTAAGTTCTTCGTACTAATGCCCTAACCAATAATTACTGTGTGCTTATATTTTTAAATAAAAATCACTCTATATTAAATTTCTGTTCTTCCTTAGAGGTTTGGTGAATTTGCTTTGAAAATTAGGCTAGGCGCCTATAAGGGACTTTTCCTTCAAAAATAAGTAGTTCAGATGGGAGAACAAAATTTCTAAGATATATCCGGAGCTCGGATTCCTATTATCTAGAACAAGGATAGAACAAGAGGCATGGAGTACGATAGTGTGCGCGTGGCGACTACTAGGACATTTATACATGAAGTATCGCAAATTAGCTTACTATTGTCTGATCTTAAAAAGCTATCTACTAATCGAAAGGTTGGGCTTTTGGAAAAGTGGCGCACACTTGTATTTTATATCTAAAAACTCCATACAGTCAGAATCAAATGGGTATCCAGCTCTTTATTTCAAACAGCTCAAACTGAACACCTTTTATCCTAAGACTTTTAGATATTTCAGCTAGCCTAGAGGAAAAACAGCTCAAATCAAAGCTAGATGTATCACGTGCTATTTGTCGCTTAAAATGATAATCACTTTGCATAAACATAATATATTTGAATAAAATAAATATGTTTATCTAGGATTTTCGGCTCTGTCGAGCAACTTCAGGGCCCATATTTAACAGAACGTAATACATTACACTAACTTAGAATTAGCAGAGAAAAATGTAAAGAACAAGTCGTGTGCACCTGTCAAAAAAATAGTTGTTTTAAAGTAAGTACAAAGCTGATGTTAAAACTGTTAAAGAAAAAAATGTATTATCAGAATAAATAGACTAAACATATATTAAATTTAATAAAATGGCTCTAATTCTATCGGCCTGCACAGCCTGCTGAAATCGCTCGACATTTAACAGCTTTTTTGAACTCCTAACAGCTTGGCACTTAACAGATATTTCGAAGTCATAACCATGTTAACTGACCCTGTAAATCTCTTATGTTAAGCGACACAATAAGAAACCTGGAGCTCTGTTAGCCTTTTCGCCTGAAAGGCGAATTGTGGCAAACGGGACTTGAAGTATTAAAACTACGAAACTACGATAACATCGTGACGGTCTTTTGGTGACGATATTTTGGAGAAAGACCTTATCTATCGGTGCCTACAATGTGCTTTTAATACTCATTTATATATTTAATAATAATTTTAATTTTAAAAATGTTTACTGTAAACACTCAAAAACGGCTCTTAGCAAGATTATAATGGTTATTGCACATTTAACATCAAATACTTCAGATTTCGGACTAAATGTATAATATACTGCGAGGGTATACATACATCAAAAATGAATCAGTTTGCATACCGTCCATATATTAAATAAAGTTCATGTTAAATAAAGTTATATATTATCTTTATTTTAAAAAGTTTTCCGCTCACAGATTTTTTTTTGATTTTAGTACTAGGCTAACAAATAAATAAATAATTTTGAAAGCGTGCATATTGGACATGTTGAGAAATGATTTCGCACCTAGGGCATCGTTGTCCAGCAAAAGATTGAAGACTGTCTGAAAATATGGCTGAGTTGTGGCTAGAAAATAGCTTATTTGGAAACACTGCTAAGAAGGGCGCATCTCGGACATGGTTTGTGTATCGGATACGCATCAAAATTATGGTCTCCCAAAGCTGGAATTATGGCATCAACCCAGAATAGGTGCCAGAACTGGATAGCTCGCAGTGGTGGCTTTCAAAGAGCGTAAACGTCCTTCATCTGACATTGAAAATTGTACTTCCGAGACTTCGCTGAAAATTTTCTCCGTCTAATCAGTCGTTCCCCAGACAGCGGACAAGCGAGAGTGAAAGTGAGCCAAGCGGAAGTAACCATGTCGAAGATTGGAATCAACGGATTTGGCCGTATCGGCCGTCTGGTGCTGCGCGCCGCCATCGATAAGGGCGCCTCCGTGGTGGCCGTCAACGACCCCTTCATCGATGTGAGCTACATGGTCTACCTGTTCAAGTTCGACTCCACCCACGGCCGCTTCAAGGGCACCGTGTCGGCGGAGGGCGGCTTCCTGGTGGTCAACGGCCAGAAGATCACCGTGTTCAGCGAGCGGGACCCTGCCAACATCAACTGGGCCAGCGCCGGCGCCGAGTACGTCGTGGAGTCCACCGGTGTGTTCACCACCACCGAGAAGGCCTCCACTCACTTGAAGGGCGGTGCCAAGAAGGTGGTCATCTCGGCCCCCTCGGCCGACGCTCCCATGTTCGTGTGCGGCGTGAACCTGGACGCCTACAGCCCCGACATGAAGGTGGTGTCCAACGCCTCCTGCACAACCAACTGCCTGGCGCCCCTCGCCAAGGTCATTGACGACAACTTCGAGATCGTGGAGGGCCTGATGACCACCGTTCATGCCACCACTGCCACGCAGAAGACCGTCGACGGTCCCTCTGGCAAGCTGTGGCGCGACGGCCGTGGCGCCGCCCAAAACATCATTCCGGCCTCCACTGGAGCCGCCAAGGCCGTCGGCAAGGTCATCCCTGCCCTCAACGGCAAGCTGACCGGCATGGCCTTCCGCGTGCCCACCGCCAACGTGTCCGTCGTCGATTTGACCGTGCGCCTCGGCAAGGGCGCCACCTACGACGAGATCAAGGCCAAGGTCCAGGAGGCCGCCAACGGCCCGCTGAAGGGTATCCTCGGCTACACCGACGAGGAGGTCGTTTCCACCGACTTCCTCAGCGACACCCACTCGTCGGTGTTCGACGCCAAGGCCGGCATTTCGCTGAACGATAAGTTCGTCAAGCTGATCTCCTGGTACGACAACGAGTTCGGCTACTCCAACCGCGTCATCGACCTGATCAAGTACATGCAGAGCAAGGACTAAGCGCCACATTCGCAGGACTCGAGCTACATCGCGGAGGCCGGGGGGACACACCACGCACAGTAGAGGTCACCGTTACGTAACTGACAAGGCTCCTCCCCCTCCCCGGCAAAGCGTCACAACGCGCAATACGTTTTTTTTTTTTTTTTCATTTCCAAAAGCTACCAGCAACGTTGGGACAATATAAATGCATATAGGTCCATACATACATGTTTATTGTTGTTAAATAAAAAGCTTCTCACGTCGTTTCTATGTATGTAGTTGAGCAAAAAGCCGATTTGACCGCTTTTGTCTATCAATAAACCAAGTGTTACTGCAAAATGATTTCGGAATTATATTTGTAGGGGCAATGATTATAAAGGAAACTTTCGGATATCTTCTTTGATTACAGAACAATCCGTGGGAATTCTGCAAAGTGATTAAGTTTATAAGGGTGTAAAGGTCGAAATTGCTGACTTTATAACCCATGTTTAAATTTTTCCTATAAAAATGTATGTATATATATGTATGTATGTACATAAGTAATAATGTTCGCCGACCAAAAGCTTTCGGAGCACTTTTTAGCAATATGCGGGGGCGTACCAAAGCTATACATAATATACACAAGGAATCACAAAGTAATAAAAGTTTATTTTCCAAAGATTTATTTTATTTAATTTATGTTTTGGAACTGTCTCCAACGTAATTACATACATTTGGTAATACAAGAAAGTTCGTTTCGTAAAATCCTTAATACAACTTTTTTGGTCAACGCGATTATTTTGTTACTATTAATTTTAAAATTAATAATCAAAGTATTATGGTGTGACCTTTTTGGTGCCTTCTTACTTATAATTGCTAGCCGATGCAGCTACCTTTTGTCAGTTATGAAGTTTGGTCAATCCACCATATCCGTATGATACATGTGGGCCTGTTGCCATTCTACACAACAGATGGCGGTAGACTAGGTGGCGCTAGAATAGGCATCAATTCGAGAATTAGAAGAATTAAGAATTTTATTAACAATTTGTACTGAATAAAATAACTAAACAAAATATAATAAAGGCAACAAAATGTATTTAAGTCTCAAAACATTGAAGTAAATTTAAACTTGTTCAAAATAATGTGTTGATAAGCTTAAAAATTCTCAATCAGTGTTGGCAACCAACTGCGGAACGGAACGGAATTTCAAAAAACCCCGCCTAAGCAATTAACCAAGGGCTACCTATTTGCCTTATAAAAACAGAGATTTATTCTATTTAAAACTGCATCAAATGATTAATGGTGAGGCTTAGGACTTCTGGCTGGTTCATTACGAGCCATTGAGTGGCGCCAAATGGGTAGGGACTGCCCTTTGCAATATGTATCGAATATTTGTTTGCTTAAAGCCACTTGTTTTTCTTGCTGTATTTTTTGTGCTCTCGCAAATCAAACAAGTTCGTTTCAATGGAAATACATATGAGCATGCAGCACTGCAAATTACCAAAGGCAACAACGACCTCCTTTGTGGTTGTTGTCGCTGCTGAGCCGCTGTTGTGGCATGTTGTTCTGTGCAAAAAAAATGCACGGCAAATACCCCATCCCCACCGCCGTATCATATTGATAAGGGTAGCACTGCCACCCGGCAAATCAAACCCATCTATGCCGCTGGCTTCTGCATGTACAGAGCGTGCGGCTCCTCTTTTTTTCGCGCGATATTACACACATTTTTGTGCGTTAAAAAAATAATTTAAATATACTCTTTTTTCCACATTCGCTGTTAAACAAAGCGGTTTAAAACCGTGTATATATAACTATGAAATGTGTGTATATAGGTGGCTGTCGGCTTGTACATAGAGCGGGTGTCCACCTATTTACCCGCACACAATTTAACACTGCAACAACAACAACGGCAGAAGCAACAATGCACTTTTGTTGTACATTAAAATCGCCGCCTGTATCTGTGTGTGAGGTGCTGGTGCGTGTGTCGTGTAAAGTATATAATTAACGGCGCTGCACATATGTGCAAATGTGCGTGCATCGCATTCGCGTACATAAGGCTGTCCCCCCGCATTCCTCACTTACCTCATTACATGCGAAGAATACATAAAGTAAATGTCAAAAGCGACACACAGATACTCGCACACGCACACAGCAGCACGTACTTCGCGATGCTGATGCGGCCGCTCCTCATGTTGTTGCTGTTGTTGCTGCTGATTGAGTTTGAGTTGATGATGAGTGCAAGTAGCGACCCCTGGCCCTGGCTTCCCCCTCCTTTCCACACGAATCCCCACCCAACCAATGCATCGGCCTACCTCAATATTAGCACAAACACATACACACAGACCGTCGTCCTTACAGAGAAAAAATTTGACGATTTTCTTAGATAACTTTATTTTTTCTTGGGCTCAAATTTAAAATTTATTGCTTATTTGTATTTTATTTTTTTGTTCATTCATTTATTTCGCATAATAAAATTATCTTCGACGTTGATGCACTACGGTTAGTACACACAAGTGGCTCTTGCGACACCAGGCACGTGCTTGTTAGGGTTAGGTGTTAGTAGGCGCGCTAGGGGAAAGTATAGGTATAGTTTGCAAGGAAATTAACTACTGGCGTGCTGCCTTAATGTTTGATTAAGATTAAAGTTTTAAGTTTATAAAAAAATAATAATAATTATAATTATTAGCTTAGTACTAAATACAGAAAGCTAAAATGATAAGTACCTCTTATGTTACAATACAATCAGTCACTTTTTTTTTAATATTAAATCAGTTTTGACACTCACTCATTAACTGGAAGCTGGAAGTTATTGGGAATTATATGGTTAACAGAAGCTGCATAATCATAGAGAGCACAGTTTTTTCTTCTTAATAACATCACGATCGTTAAAGCATTAAGTTAAATTAAATTATATAAGAGTGATTAGCTACTTAGCATAACGGAATTTTACGATTTGCACTCCAATTGATATACAAATTAAACCAATTTACAATTTTAATAATGAACTCATAGCGAATTAACTTAACTAATTGACACATACAAATTGTAAAGAGTGTGTAGATACAGATAAGTCAGGCTTCATAGACATATGTTATTTTATAGTTAGTGTAGTGCTATTTATAGCAGTGGTTATAAATAATATGACTCAAATCGTACATATACTGATGTTTTTATATAAATTGAAATATTCTATAGGATATCTGCTTAAATAATATTTTAACCTTATTTTTATTCAACTATAATTTATAATAATTAAAAATAACACTCAAATTTAAAAGTTGATGTGATTATAAAAGAAATAACAGTTTTTTGTTTATAATTTTTAATAGTTTTAATGGATTATTTAATATAATGTTTATAATAAATCTTGTAATAATTACGGTCCCTGCTAATAATATTCACTGGAGCCCATATGTTATCAAATAGATAATTGATAAAGGTTTTTTATTTTTTCAGACCTCTAAAATCTTCTTTTGAAGTATAAATATATATTTCCTGTGTATAGGGGTGCAACGGCCACCGCTGTCCGGTTCTTTTGTGACTTCGTGTGCATCTTGGCACAGTCTCCAGTCTCAAGTGGGCAGCACCCATTAACCCCACAGCTCTCCAGCTGTCTTGGCCAACGGACTGCACAATAAGCACAAATTACGAGTACGCATTTCGCCCGAGAGGGGTGGGAATAGGGAACTGGGCTTGTGGGCGGAAGTGCCGGTTACTTAGAAGTTTCAGGGGTTGTCCAGGAGGTCAGAGCCGTCGTTGTCCTTCTTGGGTGTCGTTTCTTATGGCAAAATTTATGTGCAATTTTAATTTATGCATTTGCCGTCACATTCTGGACACTGTGTGCTGAATTTAACGAGGTTTAAGATGAGTGCAGAGCAGAGGGTGGTGGTGGCACTAGGTGCACGTGTGGCGGTGTGACGGAGAACAATGGGGGGAATGTCCTGTGACTTGCACTTGAATCCGGCATTTTAGGGCAGTTTCTTATGCATATGCATCTGTGTTTGCGCACACAAGGGAATTGATTCTTATGATTGAAGAAATGAATGAAAAATAAGCTTACTTACATTCTTTTGAATAATACAAGATCTCCAGGTTCTTTCACGGTGGGCTTTAGCTCTTAATACTGCCAGCAGTTTTGTGTTAAGGACTTGGTTTAGGTATTCCTAAAGGTTACAATTATATTCATTTATTTATATTCTGAATTATGTTTTTTTTATATTTACAATCCGACCAGAAGTTTGTGCTTATTTGATAAAACATATTTTGTTAAAATCTTTTTATATCTTTGCAGGGTATAGACCAAAAGTTTTCAACGCAGTGAAGAATACATTTTCACCCTCATTATGGGTCTACATTCTTGATCATTTTTACCAGCCGAGTCGAATTAGGCATGCCCGTCTGTCCGTTCGCCTGTTCGTTACCATGCAAACTAGTCTCTTAGTTTTAAAAGATATTTAAATGACAAATATATCATATAGCTGCCAAAGGAGCGATCAATCAACTTGTATAAGGAGCTACAAAAACAGCAAAGGTTTCTGTATAGTTTCTTTAAATGATTTCCAACTCAATCGAATCAATTACTTGATTTCTTGATTTCTATTATTTTCTACATGCATACTTTAGGCGTTTTTTCCAATATGCCGCACTTCCCAGATTTTCAAGGTTCCATCTACGTTACTCATAAGGTAACCGGCAGATGCCGGCATCTCGGACCCCATAAAGTGTTCATACTCTACATCAGCGTCACCAGGCAAGTATTTACCTCCGTCTGTTCATCTGGCTTTCAGAATTCAGCAGCCAGCTTTTAATCTAATAAATTGGACAGATCAGTAAACAATAAGAAAATGGGAAAATTTTAAAATATATATAATGTCCTCAAACGTAGATAGATAAATTGAAATATTTGGCGTTATATCACCTTTGCGCTCTATAAGAACCTATTAAGTCGTAGTCATGTCAGCATGATCTGCGTTCGAATCTTTTAATATTAAATAATCTTCAAGAATTTCCCCATATCGTAAGAAAAAAATTTTATTTGTTTGTAAAAATGCCCATTTCAAAATGACAGCCAACAAAGAATGGTCAAGAAGTAGCGAGCACAAGAGATCGAAACAATGTTAGCCGTTTCTCGACAAAAGTAGGACGTTCTCAAGTCCTGTTATCCAACAGCAATTGGGATATCAGCAGCATCACAGCCGTCTCCACTGGCCATTGGACTATCAGAACGCACGCAATAAAGATTGGTCATCCACACAAGGCAAGCTGCAGAAGCTGCAAGAAGACTTCGGAACAAGAGAAATCACAGCATCCACTATGCAAGTGACCAGCCTTAAACATGATCAGGGCACATACCTTCGGTGCCTACCATTTAAAATCGCTTGGAACGTAGGAAAGCTGAATCTTGTGATTCCTCAAGGATTCAGGGTGGCGTTGCTGATGACGCAGCTACCAATTACAAACGGAGGACCGTTAATAAGCACGGCTCTACTTTGAGGTCCTAGCTTGGACCTCACCACTTATACCTACTTTGTTAAAATGCTATGATGTTTTTCTGCTGTTTTTAGAGTTCAAACTGCAGATCTGCCACTTTACCAGGATTTTTAGTCGCTACACCTTTAAGTATATATATTCATAAGCAGCATTAAAGGCTAAAAGGAAATAAATAGAACAAAATATATATCTTCGATGTTTTCAAAAAATATTAACCTTTAACTTAAGGCCTAGTTTTAATTTGCGATTATAATTTTAAAATTAAAATTATAATGAGAATGATCTATAAAAAGTGCAAGCTGTGGGTTTAGAATTTTTGGGCTTAAATTCGGGATTGATAAATTTAAGTAAGACTAAAAAAAAAAAAAAAGCAATTAGTCTTATATAAATGCTTTTTCGGATTAAATTTGATCATTTTATTCCGATTTTTTAAAGTGTTTTTTAGTCTTTGAGTTTTACTTGTTTTGTAATAGGAAATTTTTGAAATTGTTGTGATGGTTTTGTAGTTTCATGTTTAAGTGTGTCCTCCAAAATCTGCACCATTGAGCTCAAACCGTATTTTCGAAAAGGTGGGGGGGGGGGGGGGGGGGTTTCTGGAAAGATCTTTAAAATCTTCCGGATATATTAAAAAACATAAATAAATTGTAGTCAACCAAACTAAATTAAATGTGAAAAACATTAAGGCCCTGTAGAAAGGTGAGATAATCAAAGTTTTATGCAGATCAGAGTGGTTTTATTCTTTCATCTTTGAATGCATTAACTTTACGCTTTATGTTTATCCCCAATGCGTTATTTAAATGTATGAAATTCCGCATACATGTAAATTCTTAAGAACATTTATCTACAAAACGATATTAAAAATGTTTCTTTGCTTGTATATTGAATACTAATATTTCGGGCCTAAGAACACTAATTTTATAATGCGGAGGCGGTTCTTTGGGGCGGGATAAACAAAAAAGCGACTTTAGGCATTTTCAACTTGCAGATGCCGATGCCCACAGCGATTGTTTTAATGCACTTGGACACAAACACACACACATACCGACACTCGACTGCTTATGTAATGCAAGGACTCTCCGGTATATAGAAAACTGTACTTGGCACAAGGCACATCCTAATTATATACAGGACACCAGAAGAAGAATCTTATGTGTGCCCTCTGGTGGGGCGAGTGGTGCGGTGAAAAACCAAATGAAAATGTCCCCCCCTTTCCGCACGCACAACAAAAGCACACACGCACACGCGTGAGTGTGAGTGCGAGTGTGAGTGTGAAAAGGCAAAGTCTAAGCATGTGCAGTATATTTTCACAAAACACAAAGACAGTGGGGCCGGATCGGGGGGCTGCAAGTAGGCTTAAGATTTTCTTCGAGTGGACAATACGAGATGCAAGGCAAACATAATGAAACATTTTTGGACAAGATGCAGCAGGCCCTCCAACCCCAAACACCCACAGCCACACACACGCACGCACGCAAGGGAAGACGTCTAGAGATGCAGCTGCATTGTGCACTTTTGCACTTGTGCATCAATGTGCGTGTTTGTGTTGGGTTTACTTTACTCATTTGCAATGTTTTTGGTAAAATGTAAAATTGAATTATTTAAAATTTAATAGAAAATCTTTGACTTGCTCAAAAATACACACACGCGTGCAGAGGCAAGCGCATATCCTTATGTATGTGGTACATATATACACATGAGAATATTTACAGAGGCATATAAATATGCTCTGACATTTGATGGGGGACACGGCATGACAACTTACTTGAGCTGTTTGCTCTTTAAAATGAGGTCAGAATTAATCTATACATAAGATAAGAAAGTTCTTTCAATATTCAATATTTTAGATTTTGTTATTACTCAATTATATTATTAAAAGGACACAAAGTTGAGTAAGTAAATATCAAAATAAATGAATACTCGGACCTCTATCAGTAAATATCAAAATGGAACACAAACAAAACAAAACTCATTAATACTTATAACTACATTGTAATTTAATCTTAATGGCATAGCCTCAAAACAATAATTTTTTGTTATACATCTTAGTAGAAGCTTCTTTAAAATGTACTTTAATCCATTAAATAAATAGTTCCCATATTAGGAAATCATTGCCTTCGAGCCAATTACTAATATATATTTTAAAAAAAGACTTGTAGTACTTCCTAAATGTGTATAGCGTGTATAGCTTTAAGTATTCCTTGTTAATCAAGTAAAGATGCGCAAATTTGGTAAAGCCTTAATAAATGAATTTATTAATATTTATATTACTATTAGCTAAGATTCAAACTGCTTGTAGTTAATTTAATTCAAGGTATTTAACAATCGCCTACTTGATTTTTCTGCCACATATATATTAAAATATATTTTGCGCTTCACTTCATCCGCACACGTGCATACGCACGCACACTGGCGCACAAATAAAGCCTTAGCAACATCTTGAGCTTGAAAGGCAAAGACCAAGATGAAGGACTCCGTCCAGTGTCCTGCGTCTAATGTCCATCGAAGCCTTATGCGCTTGTAGGCCTTGTTATCATTTCGGTAATTGCATTTTTGTGTTTGTCGTTGTTGCCGTTGCCCTGGCTGTTGTTGCCATTGCACTTTATGCAGTTTTTGCATCTTGTGCGTATTCTCTAAGGGGTTATTTTGGTAAATTTTCTTAAGAAAACCCAAACCACAGCTGCAATGGGCCATAAATTCTTGGCTTGCTTCTCAAAGGCATACATACATTGCATTGCGTACTGTTGTGCTTCACTGTTTCTAATTTCGGATGAGACAGAATGGAATTAATAAATATGCACAGCACGCATTATAAGGATATGGAGTGTCCAGCCGATGCTTTGTAATTTATTTTACGATAACAACTTTTTTTGCGCTCAGATTTTCCTTGGCTGAAGCTTTCGAGAGGCTGTCAGACCATCAACACAATATTCACAAGCCAACGAAATTGGACTGCCTTCCTGCCGTTTGTACAGGTGTCCAGCAAGGATATGGATAAATAAGATTTTCCCAGTGCGGGACTGTTTCCAAATGAAGCTCTTTACTTCGCTTGTCTTTCGAATATTTACAAAAGGATTCCAATAAATAGTGCAATTAGAAATAATAAATAATATTAATAGTTAAAATAATTGGTATTTACTAAGTAAGAGATGGTAATTTTTGATAAAGAAAATCATCTTCCTGAGAAGTCAGCGTATCCCCCATAATAAAAAGGAGCAGGAATCCGTGGCAATAAAATCGTAAGACGAAAAATTATTATTATAACTTTAAATTATAGTTAATCCAAAAAATATATATATTCTTGTGATGACTACATTTGTTCTATGATATTTAACTATATTTCCTTTAGGTCATGGATAGTTCTGTTTTTAGACACATTCTTTAAGGATTTTAAAAAGTCTTAGTGATATCTTAAGCACTTTAAATAATACTGAATTTGTGCCGCCTTTTTCATTGCTAGAATACAAGCAATTCTTTTCACAGTAATATAACTATGTTATATTTAATTTTTTTAATTAAGTAAATGCTTAAAAATTAGTTGCTTAAATACCTAAAATTTTGATTAGTGTCCGAAAGGTATAACAAGTAACGACAAAATAAAATAACGTCTTAGTACGAGTATGTTTAAAGATGTATATGCTATAGTTAAAGTTATTTATGCAACAGTTATTTAAAGTTAAAGTTAAAGGTTTTTAAGCAGTGCACTGCTGCAGCGACTTGTTAAATAAGAACAACCAAATTTTAGAAGAACAAATTGCGATAAATTGCTATCGAATTGACCCTTGCTTAAAATATAATGTTTGCATGTCAAATATCTTCTTCTGATAAATTAGGGATCCACATTTATCTCACGGGATCATCTCGCCAACATCTCATGGGACCAAAAACACTTAAAAGTGCATTGCTTGAAAAAAAAAGAGCTATATTTTTATGGCAATTCAACAGACTCCTTGTTTTTTTCGGTTGGTTTTTGAATAACATTGCCGGTGGTATCTGGAATTGATCAAAACGCGTTTGAATTCATTTGGCTTTGTATATTCGATTGGACGCCCTGGCGGAGCTCGCTGTGCGTGGAAGCCTCTCGGTAAATTTCAATTACTAACCCAATTAAAAAATGTTGTGCGCTTTTAGGCGAGCAAACAATAAAAAAGGCGAAACAAGAAATCAAATAAAATAATAAATATAGGCATAAAAAAAGGGAAATATTTTCAATATATTTGCGCAGAGCTTAAAACAGAAACAACAATGCCAGTGGAAAATGCTGCAGCAGCGGCTCAAACCATTTTTAATTTATTTTTTTCTCTCCCGCTTCGCTGTTGCCATTGTTGTTGTTGTCGCCCAACATTTACCGACGTCACACATACGCACCGTTGGTGCCAGCGTCTGTCCCGGGGTTTTTTATGGCCACCGCTGCCGTCGCCGTCGCTGCTGGCGCTGCTGCAGCTGCTGCTGCTGCTGCATGCCCCTGCCGCCGCTGCAACACCCAGCCCACTTCGATGGTGGCAATCAGTGCACCTATGTACCCTGATCCTGGGCACAGGACATTGCTGGCCCGTTTGCTTGCACGCGTTTTCGCATTTGGGCATCTCTCTTGCTTTTTGTTCATTTTTTGAGCGTTCGTTCGCCGCCGCCACCGAGGCCAATGGTGGCGTCGACGTGTTTGAGCGGTACCGTTATATATTTTTATATATTTTATTTTTCATTCGCGCACGCATGCAATAAAACTTGTAAAAAACGTTGCCGCTGCCCGGGAAAAAACGAACAAGAGGTAAATAATGTACAGCGAATATGCGAGTGAGTGTGTGCCTGCGTTTGTGTCAGTGGCTGGGTGGCATGCGAAGATGGGCGGTGGTGGGTGGTGGGGTGGTACGAGGTGCAGGGACAGTCAGACAGATGGGCAGCCGATGCGTTGCATACTTTTAGTCGCATCGATGCATCCTTACAGGGGCTGTGGGGGTATTTTTTGCAGCATTTGGGGCGTTGTCGGTTTTATTCGTTTTTTGTGCGTGCAGCGGCAGCAGCGGCCAACTGAAATAATGCGCTGAGCTGGCACTTTTGACAACAACAACGCCGATAATGATAACAACAACAACACCAACTATAACTCGGAAAGGTACAACAAATAATTGAAACGCTGGCAGCGCAGCAAGCATCGCACTCGGCCTGGGCAGTTCCGTTCGCTTTGTGCGCTTTTTAAATTCCAACAGAAATATGCGTTAATTTATGTTGCGTTGTTAAGCTTACACCCCCATCCTCCACACAGCTTGTTTTTTGTGCGTAAAATTGCGCCTTCCCCTCGGCAAATCCCCTCCCGGCCTCATTATCTGCCTGCCAGAGTCGACAACGAATCAGTTTTTCCAGCTGCCCGCCCCATGTCCCCAACTCCGGGAGCCTCCCCCAGCCGATAGGTTGCACCAGAAGCACCGCACAACCTCTCGTTGCGTTTGTTTCCGCTTTTTAAATCTCTAGAATTGGCAGCAACAATTTAATAGTTGGCCAAACGTATCGTTTATCAAAATATTGATTTTTATTAATTGAGTGAAAATTGGTTATGGCTTAAAGTAATTGAATGAATTTCAACAAAGCTTCTAGAAAACAACGAGCTACAGCAGGAATTTCTTCGATTTAGTATAAAAGCGTTGCGATTTGGAGAAAGGTTTTTAATTAGTGATTTTTTCTTTTCGGAAATATTTAAAATACATATCCTTTATCTATCTATAAATATAATAATGAGTCCAGAATAACAATAGCCCTACATACTTCATGGGTTTCATATCATACCTCACCTTATGGAAGATATTTGCCACTTATCCATTTTGTCCTTTTTGGTAATTTCTTGTTATTTTTTTTAGTGGGAAAATCTTTAGAATTCACCAAATTCGTAACCAGAAACAGGCCATGCAAAGCACAACTGGTTTGGTCCTTCCTCTCACTGTGGCGGGATGTGTGGACTTTTTATTGGTGTCCTTTGGCTCAGCATCAGCGGCACGATCGCTCCAAGACGATCCCCGAACAATAAGGAATTCAAAACTGGACATTATCTCTGCCGAAAAGCTAGGAGGAGAGTCATGCGGGCCAAATCATCGGCAAACATCAGCATCAAAATCTGGAATCAACGAAGGCATCGGCTGTTGTAAACCCACCCCGAGGAACCGCGCCGGGGACCAAGTGGCCAGCGGAGGCTGAGCAGTGACCAGCGGCAAACTGGTTGCTCTTGAGATGGGAAGGGTTGATGCTGATGTGGATGCTCATCTTGGCCGGGATGCGTGTCAAAGTTCAACGGTAGTTGATGCTGTTGTCCAGTTTGAAAAACCGGCCGGCATCGTCTCGTCTCGTTCTGGGTCCGAATCCGTTGAAATTTTGATGTGAAAGTTCAGCAAAACGATGAAGGGAATTTCCTATAAAAGTTTTGTGTCCTGCCACAGATGCCGGAGCTGCTGCTGATGCTGGGATCGAGCGTGAGAAAGTTTCCCCACGGCACCAAACGTGTTTGCATCTTATGTCCTGTCGCAGATGCTGCACTTCTGACCCGCCTTCCCTCCTGGAACTAGTCGCTCCTTTTGGATCAACTACTTAGTCGGCGAGTCGATTTATTCATGCTATTTGGCCAGTTGGTTAATGGCAGCGTCCTGCCGGCCAAACATTAGCTCATCAAATGGCCAAAAGCCATCCATTGTTTGTCTATAAGTTGCTTCGGTAATTGTCCTCAACCGGAGTCACCATTTAACTCCGGCCCGGGTCGCTCCTCGAGGATGACGTGCCCGACCTTATTAGCTTAGATATTCCATTAGGCGCATCGATTACTCAGACATGCATTGATTTTTTCACAAGTGACTGCCAATTTCAATGCATAAGCGATGAGACCGTGGCCACTAATGAGCTGAGGCTGGCCAGCCACTCATTTACCAAGAACTGGTCAAAATTAATGGTTTCCGGGCTTTCTTCAGTCGGGGAAGAGGCGAAATACCTTCGGCAGGATCCAACTTTTCCAAAATATGACTGTTTCGACATTGGACCAATTTTATTTAAACAAAAATCTAAGATCAATTAAGGAAGTATTAACCCACACTAAAACAACGTTTTCGAATTTGTAAGAGTATAAGAAGAAAATAAAAAAGAAAATTGCATTTCATTTATATACGATTTATATATATTTAAAGGTAACATTTTAAGACACATATGTATGAAAATAATAATACAACATTTAATTGTTTAATTGTATATTAAACGTCGTTACATTATTATATTTTTTATCTTTTCAATAGATTTTATGATGTTGATCAAAGATATATAATATTTACAACTACAATTTGGGTTAAAACTAAGTTAAAACAAAGTAGGGAAAATATCGATATACTATACTAAGTAGGGAAAATGTCGATATATTGATTGGATATTTTAATATCTCTTGATATCTCTGAATGTGCCAAAGAAGAAGAAATATTTATGAAGCAATATGTAGTTTTATAGATGTTTGTAAAGAAGACACCCAAATGAAATAACATTATGTGGATATGTTTACGATAATATCGTTATTTTAAAGTTATATGCGATAGATTTCGATACATCTTTACAAACTTTACCATGTTTTTGATGATAATATAGATTTTTTTTGTGGATATACATCCCCATAATTAAGTTATTATATACTTACCTTACGGTTATCGGTTATAAGAAAAGATACCTAACAAGTTACTTTCAATTTCTTTTCTAAATATATCAAGCACGTAGATTAAATGGGTTTCTTAAAATATCTGGAAGTATACAAACTCAAGATCTTCAAATCTTTAGAGTTTCACAAAAATTCGTTACAAAAACCAGCTGGCAAATGTGTCTCAAATCTCAAAATCAACCAGTTTTCTGTAGTTTCAATGTAAATTTCGGTCGGGTTCAGTAATTAAGCGAATCTCAGAGCCCTTGGATGCTGAGATGCAGACAGAAGTCACATCAACAGGGCGGCTCAAGAATGAGGCCGGTTCTGGGATAGTGCTGGCCAATAGGAAGACAAGATACTTTTGGGTAGCAAGAAGCGAAGGAATCAAAGATTATCAGAACAATGACGGGGCACCCCTAAGAAATAACCACCACCTAGGAGCCATCCCAAGCCCGAATAAGATCGATTGAAACTTTGTGTAGTCTGCTTTTTGGCACTTAATATAATTATATTCTAGATCCATATTTTCGGTTTCCCTTCTCCTCATTCACGTTCTTATGGGTTGGGGCAACGTGTGCAAATAAATCAGTGCATACTTCAAGGCCTTATGGGGCGCAACGGGCGGCCGTTCTTAACGTAATTGGCGCCTCTTATAAAGCGAGAAAAATGAACGCAACAGTTAGCTGGCTTGGCCGGAAAGTATGCTAGGAAAAGTTCAGAGCATCCGCGGTCCGAGCTAGGGGTGGATTTTGCCACCTTCGCTGGGTTGGCTCAGCTCGGCAACAAGAAGTTGGGCTAGGCTGCTCGACATTCGCCGGATTTGCTGGCCGGCAATTGCGCAACTTATTGAGGTAGGCACCGCGGTGGTTATCTGAGAGATACTGCTGAGGAGCTTGTTCCGACGGCTCTACCCCCTGGCTTTTCTGCTGTCTGGCCTTCGGGGCCGTGGTTCAAAGTTCACGCAACCGGTTTGTATCTTGACCAGCCTGTCTTCGACCGGACCTCAGGACCATCTTCCGAGGCGGCGAAGCATCCGAATCTCCTCGAGACGTTCTCGGCGGGACGCAGATCACTAAGCCAGTCAGTTGAGTTTGAACTTTCATTCGGTCGCGTCGCGTTCGCTGTTGTTCTTTTCTTTTTGGCCATTGGTTATTTGTTGAGCCGAAAAGACTTGATTTTCGTTAATGTGGGATTTCTGTTAGCCTTTAAATTGTTAAAGTTTTCATTGTTTTCGTTAACTTTTTTGTTACATAATTATTCGAAAATATTTGTTTATCCGTTAAATCTAAAACGTTAACTGAGCGATTAAAATAAGGTAAAACTAAACAGTATTTGTAAATATCAAAAGTGCCGGAAAAAAAAATTTAAAAGCTGATTATAAAACCTTTTCAGGACCTCCCGTGAAATCCCACCAAACGAAAAATTGAGAAAACGTTTCAGCTATTAATAAAAAAATAATAAGTTCCATGTCATCGCTTGGACTTGGCTTTGATTTTCCGAGTGTTTAAGTGTGTTTGAGTTGGTATCCAGAGCATTCACGTCATGGAGCAATCTAATGGTAGTCGCCAGCACAGTATGGACCTGTCTGAGACACCACACCCACAGTCTTCGGCGGCGATTCCCTCGTCGGAGACCTGGAGCAGCAAAAGGAAGCTCTACGCCATCGATGAGCGGGAGGAGAGCTCGCCGGTGACTGTGGGCAAGGTGGATACGGATCTGGCCTACGACGCGGATGTGGATGAGCTGGAGCAGCCGGCAGGTGAGCGGGAAATTATCTACGAGCTGTTCCAGCCCTGGGCCCTCAGCACTTACGGCGATCAGGCCAAGACCAAGACGATAACGCTGCGCAAGAAGGCACGAATCCTCAAGGCGCTCGAGGGCAAGGAGCACAGTCGTCCAGACAGCTCCAAGTTTCGATTTTGGGTCAAGACAAAGGGTGAGTGGGGATGGGCAATGGGGATTCCAAAAGACACACCCTGACTTCCGGAAAACCCTCCAATTCCAGGCTTCACCACCAACCGGCCCGACGGTTTTGAAGAGGCTGCGGGCAGTCGGCGTTGCCTGAAGCCCCTGCCCACCTCGGCTATTCTGTCCGACAATCCCGGCGACGTCGACCTCTTTGCGGCATCCACCAGCAAGGGGTTCGGACGCCGGATCTACCGCAAGGTGGCATGCGTGGAGGAGTTCTTCGACATCATCTACAACGTGCACATGGAGCTGGGCGGACGCAGTGGCATGCACGCGGGTCAGAAGCGCACCTATCGCATTGTGAGTGTAGTGTATATATCTGATAGAAACTTGGTTTCTTAATGAAGTGTTCCTAATCTTATTATTATATTGTTATATTATTTAATCCTTTGAGTTACATATTAATCCAAAAGCTTATCTAAAAAACTTTCCGAAACTTAACTGAACCTTTTTAAAATATTTTTAAGTTCGTTGTATTACGAGTATTTGGTTAGTTTATTTATACATCTTATTCATTTTTTTTAATATAAATTTTGTTATTTAAGTTAAGTTAAAAATACTAAACTAAACTATTTTTAAAGTATCCACTTCACATATTAATCACATATCCGATAATAGTTGTTGTGCTGAGCATTATGACGTCACGAGCGTCATATCATATATATATATATATTCATATCATTTTGTTCTTCTCTGCCACTGAATCGATTTACAAGAATTTGGACTTAGTCATACCACGCCTTCCTAATAAAATTAAGTATTATCTATTTAACGATATAGTGTCAAAATATTCAAACTTTATATTCTTAAGAGAAAGTCAGTCTTCCATGCTACCCTATTAGTAACTTTTTTTTTGGCACCTTCAACTCCCCTGATTTTCAATATTTTTGTGAAAAAATATTGAAATCTTAATATAGCTAAAAATTATTCCTTACAAGTTAAAAAAGTTCAAAATATTCTATAAAGTACTTCCTTTTCACAAAATTACCGAAATTCGCCTATTTTTTTTTATAAAGAACATATAAAAACTGTAAGTTTATTGATTATTAATCATTTCCATGCTACCTTTATATTTTCCCCCAATAGATCACCGAAACCTATGCGTTCCTGCCCCGTGAGGCGGTCACTCGCTTCCTGACCATTTGTCCCGAGTGCAAGAAGAACCTACGTCCCTCATCGCCCACGGCGGGCGGCAAGGACGCCGAGTTGGCCGGCAACGAGAGCTCCTCAGAAGTGGAGAACTACCTGAATTATTCATCGCACACGGAGAGCTCTCTGGAGGCGGGGCCCACGGCCAAGCGCCGCCGGCACTCGAGCGCCGACCTTAAGGCCTCGCTGGCGGCGGCCAGTGGCTTGACCGGGGGTGTGGGACTGGGTGTGGGTTCGGGGGCGTTTGCTGGCGGCAGCAGCTCCAGTGCCACCCAGCAGGAAGTGGCGGGGGCTGCACCGCCGCCGCCAAGCCCCGGGCCCAGTCTCAATCCCAGGCCAACGGTGACAGAGGCGACTGTCGAAACATCGCCGGTTAGCGTGCCAAAAATCCGGGTCAAGTCCCAGTTGCAGCGTCCGCTGAGTCCGCCGGACCTTGGCCAAGCACAAGTCGACGCAAGCCCCAACATGGCTTCCGTGTCCCAGGCCAGTGCCAGTTCCCAAGGCTTTGATGCGCATCTGCTGAAGTCGCGGGACAATCTCCTGCGATACTACGACTTCATGAGACGCTTCTATGCCGGGGAACCGGTCTTAGCGCCGCCCCTTTGCGGCAGCAGCCTGCTGCAGAGCCTCAGCTATCCAACCCCAGTTTCTGCCACGGCAGCCCCTACCCTTGCCACCACCGCCGACTCTAAGGCCAAGCCGCTGGACCCACCCAAGGCCGCTTCACCAGTTCCCAATACCAATCCCAATGCCAATCCCTCCCTGGCCAAGAACTCCCCGGACAGCTCGCTGCAGGCACGCTCACCGGCTGTCTCGACAGCCACGCCCACCGCCGTCCAAGAAGCCGCCCCTCTCACTCCGATTAATCTAACGAAATCTCTGTTTTGCAGCCTGAAGAGCGGAAACCCGGCATCCACATCGACGCCCGTGGCGGCCGCTCATGTGCCGCTCAAGCTGGAGCTACCCAGTCCGCCCAGGCCGCTGACGGAGATGCGTATTCCCCAGCTGCGCAACCTGCAGCCCGTGGAGCTGTCGCTGCCGCTGCCGCCGCTGGATCTGGAGCGGTTGAAGCCCATAACCTCGACGTACTTGCAGCTAACACGCAGCATGGGCCTCAGCGACGAGGATGCCCTGCGCTTCGACAACTTGGTGAGTAAAGACTTCAAGTACTCGCTTTGAAAACCAATGACAGCTTGTCTCGAACTCGAATTCGAATTATTCGATCTCAAACGAGCAATATAGAACATATTTTAATATCACACAACCTTTTCCCATTTATAAGTTACCAAAAGAAAATGCAGACTGCAATCTGTTTCTTTTTCATTAAAACAATACGATTTTATTGGATATTATATTTGCATATTAAATTTGAAAGCCATTGGCCATACATAACCTTTATTAAAATCTCTCATATAAAAAAAACAAAAGAAAAAACATATTTTTTACATCGTTTACAAGCAATATTATGCACGTACTACTTGTTCAAATATTAATACCTTACCTATTTAGGGCATAGTTGATTTTGAAGCTTGACCACGCTCTGCTTAATCCATGATTAATTTAATATTAGCTTTCCTAGAGTTAAGAACCCACACTTATTGCGATTTTCACACTTTTGATCCACCAACAAATTTTACTAATCTAGTTTCTTTTTTCTATGACATGCTTGGCTTATAAATGTAACCCAACCAATGCAATGCTATCGAGCGAGAAAGACAGTGGCAGAAAAAGAGAAAACCAACAGCCTCTGTACTGACTGCGACCTCACCCACAATGTACAGCAAGCACGCCCTCCAGCTTTACCACCCCACCCACAAACGCTTTCGGCCACCAAATGCGTTCTGCGTTGAGCAGCGCACAAAATTATGCAATAGTTATTTCGCGTATTTTAATAATTTTGCTTTGAAATTCAAATTGAATCGCCTGTTTCGCCTACCTTTGTGCTTTTTTTATATTTTTTGATCTCTTAATGCTTGAATTATTTTTGGCTGCAATTTATTTATTGCATATATTATGTTGTTAATCTATTAATGTTATTATTTTTATGTTATTTGCGTTTATTTTTTATTATTGCCTTTATATATTTCTTTCTTTCAATTTTTTACAGCTCAGTTGTTAGCGAAAGCCCCAAATATTGTTTGTAATAAATTAGACATACGAAACTATTAATGCTTTTTAATTAATTTGGCCAACGATCTGAAAATAAAAAACTTTAATTTCCCAAAATGTACAACCTTATATATGCGTAGCTTATGAATAAGTTAGAACGCTTTGTAGTTGCTAATGTATTTACTGAGGAACACGGTTCTGTGTCCTTAACAAAACGATAATGTAACAGGTAAGTTTACATATTTGAACTTGTCCCAAGTGAGCCGGAAATATGTTTTGACTAAAACGTTCTTATCAAGTTTTAAAATGCGAAATTCCCGGTGAAAGATTGACTCAGGCCGTTAAGCCTCGTTATCTCGGGGCTTAACCCCGAGTGATAAGTACTTTTAAAAGTAAACTGAACAACCTAATTTATTTTTTCTAAATTGTTTACTATGTGTATTTTATTCCACATTCTTTGATTTATATGTTACTCTATATCGAAGATTTTACAAATGCAATTTAAAGGGATGATTTACTTGGTAGGCTCTGGCTGCTTAGTCTGCTCCGAGTCCCCCTTGACAGTGCTCAGCACAAACCTCGCAGTCAGCACTCGTCCCTTCTTATCCACGATCGTCTTGACCAACTCCCCGTTGTTCGCCTCGATTTCCGAGGCAGAGATATTCACCCGACCCAGAAATTTGTCAATGGCGGAGTCGGTTTCAGCGCCATCAAACCGCGGTAGTAGATTCAGAGGTCTCTGAGTTGAAGTCGGTTCTTGCACTGGCACCCAGGTTGGCTCCGTGGGCTCCTTGGGGCTCGGTGGGTTCAGCGGTGTCAGAAATTGAGGTTTCCCAAAGAACGTTCCTCCTGGCTGCGAAGGAAAGGGTCCAACGGACGGATTCTGGGGCTTGGGTGTGCTTTCGGGATAAATGCGTCCGGGTTCCCTGAAAATATCGGGAAAGATCGATCCGAACAGACTATTTCCAGGGGAAATAGGGCCGCTGTAAGTGCTGGTCGTTGTCGTTATCCTTCGCCCTTGATTATCCACCTCCGTCTTGGTCTCGACTCGAGGAGTTACTCCTTCGTGTAGCCCCCAGTTGGGGATGGGCGAAGAGAAGGGGAATCCACTGCCGAACGAATTTGTGAAGGTATTGTCGGGTCCGAAATTAGGTTCTGGAAACCGAGAGATTGGGTGCCGGACGGCATTGCCAACGTACTCCCAATCTTCTTGTGGCTTGGAGGGCGCGGGGGCACTAGACTCTATCCTAGCAGGTGATACCCTCTCTGTCAGCCTCTGCATGGATAGGGTTGTGCGGTCGGGACTCAGCTCGTAGGTGATCCTAGTCTGCTCACCCGCCTCACCTTGCTTTGTGACAGTCAACGGCTGCCTGGTGCGCCAGATTTCGTCCAAGCCTACAGCATCCAAGCCCATTCCCTGGGCCAAGGTGTAAAGAGACTGGCTGGGTTTGCTGACGGCGGCACTGGCTGCTCCCATCTATAAGCAAACAACAATATTTCATCTACCACCTAAAGGGGACAAGAGGTGACCTGCATGACCTACCTCCAGTCGAAGGAGCAGCAAACAGGCGCAGCTAACCAAGAGATTAGCGTACTTCATTATCGATCGTTCCGCGGCACTTGCAAACACTTTGATTGTCTGAATATGACTGAGGTTGATTGTGGCGACTAAGCTAGCCGATCGCCACTCGATCACACTCAATAATCACACGTAAACATGTGTAGGTGTCTCCCCTATAAGCGCAAAAATTAAGCTGCCCTCGCAAAGGTTATCGATACGAAAAAGGGGACTCCAACTTTAAAAACAGGAAAGGGAGGATGACTTTGAAAGCTTAAGGTTTAATACCCTGAGATTTATCTATGCAGTGTTTGACAAAAGCTTCTGCAACGATTTTCTTGACGCGTTATATATATTTATATTATATTATAATTATATATTATATTTAATCCTTGTTGTTTAAAAAGCAGAAGGCCGAAATTACACTTATTAATAAATAATTGTAATTTATTTCGGCATAATATTATTATAATTATTATAAGATATCAGATATTTTAGAGGTTGAAGATGCAATAGTCACTTTTATCTTACTTCGTTAAGATATATTTGTGAACGAGCGGAAATTATTATATTCTTGCAGGGTATTCAAATTTGATTAAAAAGTTAGCAAATCAGTGAAAAAGTTTTTTTGGAGCTTGTAAACTATATATATTCTTGATCAGCACCAATACACGAGTCGATTTAGCCATGTCCGTCTAAAGCTAGAGCTAACAAATTTGATGACAAAATTCATGTCTATTTTACGCAGATTAAGTCACACACACAAATCAAGATATAGCTCAGCATGACTTCGGAATTCTGTACAAAAGAAAAAATATATGTAATAAATATAGCTGTGCGGACTGAAAATTTAAACACAAGTGAATGATATATATGGTAATTATGCAAGATAAAGTTTTTCCAACCTCGATTTCCAACACGATAATGTAAGAGGTAAGGATTCCCTGAAAATATTGGGAAAGAGCGATCCAAACAGACTAATTCCCGGGAAATAGGTCCTAGGCTAGGCTAGTAAGTTCGGACTTACTCTGAAAATTTGAACAAAATCGAATAATATACATGGGAATTATGCACGATAAAGTTTTTCCAACCTCATTCCCAGTAGAGTCTCGAACCGTGGTTTCAAACTGTGGCGATCCAAAATTAAACCTTTTTGTTTTTATTCTACGTTATTTAGAAAATTCATTTTTGTACATTAATTGAGCTAATGGTCTCAGGAAGATGAAACCTTAAGGTATTTTAGATTGGTCGTGTCAGTGAAAAAGGCATTTGTCTTTAAGTTTAAGGTTAAGTAATGCGAAAAAGCTTGGAAATCTCACAGTCGCGCATTCTCGGCAGCAAATTTGTTACTTGTTTTCTCACGTACTAGGCTATAAATAAATTTAAGAAAAATCATAAACTTACAAAGCTATTAAAGATATTTCTAATAATGACTAAAAAAACTTAACATTATTCAAAATATCTTTAACAGCTTTGATTTTTGTGATTTTGTCAGGTCATTCTTAATTAATTCTTAAAACAATTTAAACACAATACTTGAGAGAATAAGTAAGAAATCGTCTTGAACTGAATTTTGATATTTTATCTTACTATATTGGCCACATTCGCCAGCTAACAATGCCTCCTTTGAATCGTGAAAATTCAATTCAGTTCAACGGACTTCTAACTTTTTGTGAACCAATAAGACAAACATATTTGTTTGGATAGTACAAGATTGAGTTTTATTGCACTCTAAAATCAAGAAGTAAAAGACATATTTTTTATTTACATATATGGGGCTGAATTTATTCACAAGCCTTTTTTAATTAGCACATAATAATATATAACGATTTACTGATTGGCCTGTTTTTCTTGGCTTTTGGTTTCGACCAGCTCGAATTTGGCTTTAAGAATTCTCCCATTATTATCCACGATCGTCCTGACGTATTCTCCATCCTCGTCCTTAATATCCGAAGTGGTGACATCCACCTTTGCCAGAAAATCATCGATGACTCTGTCCCCGGTATTCGAAGGGGCCCGTGTAGGCAGAGGAATTACCGGTGTCTTGGTTGTAGTCTCTGGTGCTGGCACCCACTGGGCGTCATTTGAGTTTGATTCAACAATACTTGGCGTATTGGGATAACCCGCACTTGGGTTTCTTTCAACTGGATATGGGTTACTTGGAATGCCTCTAACTGGGTTGCGATCATTCGGATAGCGATCATTTTGGTTAATTGGGGGCTGATTTGGAAACACTGGGCAGCAGGGGAAATTTGATTCCAATGATCTCACCCAGTTTTCAAAGAATGACTGAGAAAAGCCACTTCCAAACGGATTTAGGAACGGGTTGAGAAAGAAATTGGCAAGCACAGAATCGGGCTGTGAAATCTGATGCGACTGGGGCTGTCCCCAACGTTCTCGGAATCGGAAAGAGGACGACTGCCAATTGCTGGCCATTCTTTCCGCTTTTCTAAAAATTGTGTTTGTCTCGGGATTTAGAGTATAGGTCACCGTGGTCACATCATTTGGCCCCATCTCTTTCCTGATAACCAACGGCTTCCCGGTGCGCCACATCTCGTCTACACCGGCGGCATCCAAGCCCAAATCCCGGGCGAGTGCGTAAAGAGACTCGCTGGGTCCTCCGTTGGAGGTGGCTCTGGCTGCTCCCATCTATAAGTGAGCAACAACGTTACTAGAAGGCTGGCCACAGATGGCTTGTTGCATGACCTACCTCCAGTTGAAGGAGCAGCAAGCAGGCGCAGCTAACTAGAAGACTGGCGAATTTCATTATCGAGTCGTCGCGTGGCACGTGTTAACACCTTGAATCCCGGAATCGAACTGAACTTGGCTGGTGATCGTGTCTGATAATTCTACAAAAGCTCGTCAATCGTGCTCAGCTTTGTATTCGTTTATTATTGAGCTTGATAGTTAAAGGTTATCGCTCTACTGAGAGGGGTTTTTCACATTTGAGCAGGGAAATATATGTATTTTACATAAAGTTACTAGTATTCTATGTAATCATACTCTATAAAAGGTATTTTTCAATTTAATCAGTGTTTACAGAACGTAATGGGGTAATCCAGCATTTACCATCAAAGAATTTGCACTGGTTTCTATTTAATACCCATCACTTTATCCAATCTTAAAAAGAATTCTTTATGAATGAAGTGTGCATATAGCTCGTTATCCGCCAGCAAACAAGACCGGTTTCCTACAGTACAAATAAACATATTTTCGCTTCAAAAAGTAGTCATACCGCTTTGGACTTGGGCATACTCATCAGAGAGGTTTTCAAACCAAGTATATATAATACCTATATTGTTCGCATTTTAACGTCTAGCCTCTATAATTAATCACAGTTTAAATGCAGTACTCCAATATACTGCTGTGTTAGGCATACGACTTATAGTTTGGGAGCTAAGCAGGGTATTGCATAAATTCATATTTAAATTAAACATTATGGCACTGCACGTAAATTTGTTGTTTAATGTGAATTTTGTGTGCTGATGCGATGATCTCAATGGAGATCGTGAGAGTACATTGCAATTTATTTAACAAAGAAATCAGCTTGATTGCGGATGTGTTGATTTAATGAGAAAATATTTACGGTAGCTTTGATATATGGAAAGAGAGTTCCACTGGGTTTTGTTCTATGGATCTTGGTAATAAAGGCCGAATACTTAAGATATACAAATAGCTAATAACATTACAACAATCAACATTGAAGATGCATTCTTTGTTCTACGTTCCGAAAATGAAATGGCTCTGTGAGAAATGTAACTACACCGGACCCAGCGGCTTTTTACTCTTCCTCCGGAGTTTGGAAGTGTGGAGTCTGTGAAGACTGGCTGGATTGGGCATTAGGTTGACTCTGGGATTCGAAAAGCAACAGTCCCCGAAGGGTGCAGCAGCAGAACCGGACTCCGGGCGTGGCCAGGCAGGATTTACGCTAAAAAGACGCCATAAACCTTGAATGCCAACGGAGCGGAGGAAAAAAAGGGACCGAAATTGGAATTTGATAGACGCCCGAGCTCAGATCCTTGTTCTGGTTCCCGGACCCAGTACTCCGCCTGCCGCCCCCATCCCTGCCGAGTTCAGAGGCCGTTGCACGTCCCCCGAAAACCCTTTCGCAGCAAGGCGAGTATTGACGACTTTTTAAAAGGGTCGAACGAAAGTCGGTGCTGTCAGGGATAAGGGGTTTGGTGGGGGTTGGGGCTGGAGCCAGGGTTGGCGGGGCTTAGGAGGCAAAGGACCAAGGACCAAGGGCTGCGTTGGCGCGTGCTATAAACCAACCGATTTCAACGCTCTGCAGGTGAGGCTTGTCTGTGCTCAAGAGGGGGCGGTGATTGGGTGATTGGGTGACTGGGGGCAGTGGGCTGGCGGTAACCGGCCAAAGTTATAAAACTTTACAGTTAACTAGGCTTGGCAATCAAGCTAAAAGCAAAGGCGTCGTCCTCGTCCATGTCCGTGTCCGTGTCCATGCCAGCCTTTCGCCGCTACTCGGCTCCTGTTCGGCGCCATCTAGCGACATTTGCCGCAGTCGGGCGACTAGCCTCCCGAAAAAAAACCCCACACTGAACGAGTCCGTGCACCTCTAAATGTGGACGGGTCAACACCCACTTGACCATGTGTGTGATGCCCGTTCCAGTCGGGTGAGTCACCCCCGCAGTCCACAAATCCACAGTCCTCCACTCACCCGAAGGGCTTGGCTTGCCCAATGCTCCGTGTGCCGTCGAAATCGCTTTTCCATTGTCTTTCGCTCCTGTTTTTTGGCGGACCACTTGCCCGTCCAGTTTCAGATATTTTCATTGGGTCTGCGACATTTTTTAACAGATTTTCGCCTCTGAGTGGAGAAATCCAGTTGGTTTGGTTGTGGTTAAAGGGTTTCTATTGCCCCAATAGTCCTGGACAAAACTCTAATTCTTCTTCAGGTACACATATTGAAAAAACTTTATTTCAAAGAATCTTGATTCTATGTTTAAAATTCATATTTAGGGAACTACAAATATTGGTTGCGTGTTCTCTTACAAAAATACGACTCCCCTCATTTTATGGAATATAAATTTGGATTATTTTGCAATCTTTAATTGAGAAATAAATTAAGAAATCGTGTTTTTCAAGATAAAAGTGATTATTTATCATTCTAATAAGTTATATACATATTAATTGTATATAAAATGAAGTAACAGGTATTCCCATTAACTCAAATTTACATTTCTTAAAAATAAACCGATTCCTCGAATTCAAACATAAATAAATTCAAACTGAAAGCCTTAAACAGGAGCGCGGCATCTGTGGAAATCCCGCTTTAGAGTTAGGGTAAGTCAAAAAAATTGGACACCAGCAGATATAGGCACGCACCCCCAAGAGGCGGTCGTAGCCACGACTCCCGACCCACCCCTGTCTATATCCCAACTCCGATCCCAAGTCCCAGGTTCCAGGAGCGAGGACCCAGGACCCAGGTCCCCGAACCCAACCCCCGACGAACCAGGGGACCAAAACGTCAGTCTGTCTGCCGGTGGATGGGGCGGAGGACGGAGTTTTAGTGCCTTTGGAACATGGGTCGGGCACTTCTTCATTAATTTTCATGGCGGCACAAGAACAATGCCCCGCCCAGCCCGCGCCCCGTCCCGTTTTGCCCTTCGATGCGGAGGAAACAGAAATGTTGGAGCGGCGAAAGCGAAAAAAAAGTTTCTCCGGCTCGGACCCAAGTTGTGGGTGTGTTTTGTGCAAATGAGCGAAGGTGGAGACGCCGTTCTTGTCCTGTCTCCGTATATCTGTGTATCTGCGTATATATATATATATGTATGTGTGTATATATAGTAAACGTATCTGTGTGTGTGTGGGTTGATTACTTTCTGTTTAGGTGCCCGTCCAAGTCGCCCCACTGAGCCACCCTGCCCACGCCACGGTCCGCCCTTCAAAAAGGGACTTCTGAAGGCAAAAACGCATTTTTATGTTTGCTCGTCCGCCCGTCTAGCTGTCCTTCATGCCCCTGCCCCTCCTGTTACCCGTAAGCAGGACGCGAAGCCCTTTTTTACCGAAGCTGGGGCAGCAGGAGGAAGTCTGGCAGGCAGGGACAATTGTCCCAGCCCAACCCCGTCGAAGTCTAGTCCTGGAAAAATTGCAATTTTCACTGAGGAAAAAAGCCAAGACATCGTCTTGGAGCCGCTTTGACATGGCCAGGGACCAGTTACCCCGCCGCTCTAATGAATTTCCGTCCAGGCAACTGGGCAGCATCCCTGGCAAAGGGAAAATGAGAGATGAGACAGAGACAAAAAAACAATTAAAGAAGGATTTGGGTGGGGACGCACCGCACCCATAATCATAATTGCGCGCCCGAAACTTGTCGATTCCTCGCCATCCCTCTAATTGTCAGTCACCCTTCTGCTTAATTGTCCACTGGGCCCCGGCCTTCTTCCCTTTCAGAGCTCTCCTTTGCCTTATTCTGGGAAGTCAGAAAAGATGTCCACTCCACTCCCTTTCAATTTGTCAATTCGGTTCGAGTTGTTCCTCGTCTGTGTCTCGACCATTTTCGATTTTTCCTTTTTTATTTTGGTTCTTTTAATGGTCTATTTTGATGTTTGCTGATGACTTGTCATACAAGGTGGCAATTGCTTGGCTTTGCGTTTTAATTATTTGTAAGGTTTGAATGAGTGCGGCAGGGATTTGCGTAAAGAGTTGCAAAAGAAAATCATTTTTCAGATGGATTCTTAAGAATATCAATAAAATTATATAATTTATGTTACCAATGAAGCTCACATGCGGGGCAAAAGTTGATTTCAATAAAAATGTTTATATAAAATACATCATTTTTCAAAATTCAAGACAAAAACTTATTTTTATATCTTTATTCGTTTATTTAAAATAAAACATATATTTTATATGGTCTTAAGTAAAAGCAACGGCAAGTACATTTTATACCTAATTAAAAAATTGAGAAGAGCCCTTCAAAAACTACTTAATACATTAAAGTTAAACTAAATAATTTAAAAAAATAATAATAACTTTAATTTAATTTAAATTTGAAAATTAAATGCATTACAAATGCATTTAGCTGAAATTAGAGTTTGAACTTGTTTTAGAAAATGTGACTTCTGTTTGTGGATGTGTCTTAGATTTTTGTGATTATCTTGAAACTTTTATTTGTATCTCCCAAAAAAACTTAACACCAAATACAACTGCTATCCAAGGTGTATAGTTTCGCTTTTTGACCTTAGATTTTTCGCCCTGAATGCCGAGGAATGCCCACATTTAATTTTTTAAATATTTCCGTTCTACCGAAAATTTGTCTTAATTTCTTATTATGCTTAAGTTCCATACTTTTCCAGAAAATGTCTTTAAATTATACATCCCTAGAATCTCTAGCATTTCGTCGCTTCAGAAATTATAGAGATTATAGGCCTGGAAATGGGGAATTTATTTCCAACGAAAGGATCCAATTCAAGCCTCGCTAATACCGATAAAAGAAAGCTCTTAGGTCTTAAAGACAAACAATCATTAAATACCGCAATCAACGTTACATCCATCCCAATAAGCAATTTGACTTCAATTACCGAAACACTACAAAGATCCTGGAAGTGGGGAGCTGAAAAGGATTTCATGGCTGCCGATTGAACTTCCGATGCAGCGCCAAAGCAACAACCAGACGGTAGTCGGCACAGACACGGAGCGATGACGTTGATGGCAAATAAACAAAAGATTAAGCCCAGACAATAGTAAACAAACCTCGTGAAAGAGACCAAAAGAACGGAGCGGAAGGCGGTAAAAAAATGAAGAGAACAATCAAATAATGAATTCCTTTGGCAAACGACAAATTGATAAATTAAACGCCACTTACGGAGGAATGTGTGTGTGTGTTCAAACCGGAAGAAAGTGGAAAAAAGGAATCAAAATAATGGCAAGGACACGCAGCAGCAAAGCAACAACAGCAACACCAGACGCAAAGTGCACGCAAATTGAGGTGGCAATGGAAAAACAACATAAACAAGCAGCGCCAGAAAATAAAAGCAAAAATAAAAGTCAAAGGACTCACGCACACATAGAGCCTCGGCAGCCGTCTCGCTCACACATACAAGCATGCAGGCCAGACGAAAAAAATAGAAGCAAAACAATTAACGTCCTTGACGAAATTGTATTTTTTACTTCATTTTATTTTGCCGCCGCCATCGAAAAAAGCTAAAAAGAACAAGTTGAAAAGTTGAGCCGTGTGCGGCATAATAAGAGCACAAAAAAACCGGGCGACCAAGAAAATTATCCTTCGCAACCGACCCCGCCATACTGCCCCCAATCCGCCCCAAAGGACAACAGAAGCAGGAAAAAGCAAAGTGGAGGCAAAACAAACAAATAAGCAGGCGGCTCGAGAGCGAGACGCCGCTCGACAATGCGAGAGAATGCAAAGAGAAGATGATGAGCATGTCCTGGAGGCTACACACACACACACTCGGCCCGACACGCACTCGCACACTCACACGTGGCGAGCGGAAAAGAAATGCGAAATGCGAAGGCAAAAGTGTTTGGAGCCGACGAAAAAACAAGCAAGACAAACTAGAAAGCGGGCAACAACAGAAAAAAGTCCTCAATGACAATGCCAGCGGGAAGGCAGAGAAGCAACAGACACAACCACCTGTGGAGTCCTCGCGCGCGCACACACACACACACACTTACTAGCCCACACAGGCTCGAGGAGAGAGGAGAGAGCTGTGCAGCTCAAGCGGAAATGCAAATAAACAAACACGAGGCGAGAAACGAGGACGAAAGGCAGCAAAGAGAAACTCGCGACGACGACAACGAAAAGGACGATGAGCGGCCACGCCATTGTATTGGTGACCCGCTCTCTCCCTCTCTCTCTCTCTCTCGCGTCCGCTCAGACACACATGGCTTTGAATATTATTATGGAGGATCCCGACTTTCGACGCTTTTCCCCATTTTCCTTGGCCGTAAAAACGGCAACAAACAAGCGAGCGACGAGCGCGGCATGCAACAAAATAAAACGTGAAAACAATTCCAAAACAAACATCGATGTCGGCCCAAAGGATGCAGAATTCAACGAGCGAAAGTTGCCAAAGGAATTTACGACTTTCGGCGAAATCAATTCGAAAGTGGAGCAGGACCGGCAGACAGGCAGCCACAAAAGGATCCAAATAAAAACCAGAGCCAGACAGACAAAGGGGTGCTTGGTAAGATATTTGTGCTCTATTTGCATATTCGACGGGGGAATAGGGATAGGGATTTGCACCATTATTTTTACCCATTTTGCAAGTACAATTTTTTGATTTATCACTCGAGTCTGCTTTGCGGGTTCGCGCTGAAGTTATTTTTTTCTTTCTTATTTTTGCAATTGGTATGACCGATTGATGGGGTTGTAATTGGTTTTTATTGGATTGAAAAAGCACTGAGATGGGTTGAGATTTGAAAAGTAATGATACTGTTTTCCCTAAGCGGTTTAATAACCTTTTTAGCTTATGCGATCTATAAACTGTAAGGAACGATTGATATTAATTTATATTCTTTAATTAATAATATAATTTAAAGCTGAATAAATTAGGACTAAATTCTGATTAATGTGGGCTTAGAAAAAGCTACAAAAATTAGTAGTTGAAATTGAGCATAACCAGGATTTTATGTTTATAAAATAAATCAAATTAATAACCACCCTGTGAAGTAGTAAGGCTAAACTTTTTGATTATTTAAAACATTGTTAACATTAAATGGTTAAAACTTCTATATTAATTTCATGACAAAATTTGATAAAACAAACAGCGCTCTTGGGACATTTGTGTACTTTTTAGAATATAAAATAAAGTGGGGATTGATTTTAATAATAACTAAAATTGAAAGTGATGGGAAGAAGCTTCAACATTTCTCAAAAATTGTTCAAGAGTTGTTTCCGTAAAGCGTGAGCATTTGTTTAAAGAAAACTTCTAAAATCGTTTAGATTTCTTGTATATACTGATACTTTTACCTGCACTTTACCAGCAGATATCTCGACAAGTAACAATAATAACTACATACATATGTACTTGTAGTGAAGAAAGCCACCTTTCTGGCCTTTCAATAATTATCATTAGCTTTGTGGCAGACGGCTTTCGGCGTGCATTAGCCCAAAAGAAGTGCCACACAGATATAACATAAATTATATTTTGCAACTAATTTATAAGCTGAACGCATCGCCCGCCCCCGAAAAACGCTGCGTCTCGCTCTTGGGTTCTTGGGCGTAGACACTTTGAAGAAAATGCATTGATTATGCATGCGTAAAGCCCAAAACTCAACTGTGGCCCGGCCCTGCCCCACCTTACGGAGTGTCCTTAGTAGTCCCAGGAGGTGTGGGGGCTTTCAAGTAAAAAGATAAGACAGCACAGCACTATGCTCTCTCTCTTTCTCTCTCTGCTCCTCTGTTTTTACCCCATTACGCACACACACTCGACTTGGCCCCTTCCCCTGTCCCAATGTCGTAAGATTTACCCAGTCCCGGTCCTGGGAAAGGCTCTCCACTGCCGGCAAGCAACTTCCGAAAAGCAAGTTGTTCTGCCGGATTTTCTTCAAAATTTTGCACTCCTTTGTGTGTGCGTACTGTGCAAATTAAAAGCATTTATATATACTTGTGTTTGTGGGCGACCTCCTGGGAGAAATTACCCCCGCCCCCCGACCACCGCTAGCCCTACTCCCCCTTCCCCCACCGATGGACGAACGAATTATGCACAAACGACGTTCGTCCAACGCTGCGTATACGTAACACACTGCAGTGCCCTGCGTCTGCGTCTCTGTGTGTGTGCGTTTGTTGATTAGATTTTCTTGCAAGAAAACTGACCAAAGAGTTTCCCATACATCAGCTGACCACACACATCCGCACATACACAGTTATGTAGAGAGCGAGAGAGACTTGCACTCCTGCTTGTAAGAATTTCGGGACTCGAACTCGGCATTTCGTATGCTTGTATTTTAAGAAGCTAACCACACACGCCCAGCTCCCCTTACCCCCTTCCCCCGTCTCCCGCACCCACACACAGACACGTGCTGACCACATGCAGCTGCAGCAGCTTCCGTTCCGAAAACCCCCCAAAGTCGCCCCAAAAAGTTTTCGTTTTGCTTCTTGGACTTTGCCTAATGCACATTTTTGCATTTTGCATTTCGCATTTTGCTGTAGACAGAGTCGGCATGCTAGCTGCCAGAGCGAGAGGGCCTAATTCGGAAATTTCTTATTAGTGAGCAAGTGAGAGGGCAAGCGAGCGTTGATGTGTGTGTGCGTGTGTTGTGCTGCGGTGGTTAGAGCGAGCCAGCTATAGGAACGAAGAAAGTGCACTAAAGTGTGTGGCAGCCGCTTAGGGGGCCCAGGAATAATGATTGAGCAGCTGGTTTGGGGCGACGGGCGCATCCGCTGCTGACTGGGCACAATAAAATCACATTTTTTGCCTTGGCCAGATTTAATGACAGCCGTAATTGCCGAGTCCCCCAAGGGGTGACATAAGAGCATCTTGGCATCTACAATATGATATTCCAGATATTTCCACTTGCATAATACCGGGATAAACAGCAAGTTCCTGGAAGAGATCAGTTTCAAAATAGCCTTAGCAAGGCAGAAACTGATTAAGAAATCAGCCACCTATCAAAAAACAAGGTAAATTGCCTATTTATGTATTAAAGATGCCACACCCCGGTCGCCGAAGGAGTTGCATTCAGTTTCGTTGCACTTTTGCAAGCAACTACTGCAGTTTCTTAAGACATTCGAGAGGGCCACAACATCTGATACGCACACCACACCGCACACACATCCGAAAATGCGAATCGAAATGGCAGGAGTGATACATAGGAAGCGAGCGAGAGAGCGACACCGAGCCCGAGTGAGACGGAAGAGTCGCACGTGTGTGAGTGTGTTGGTCGAAAATTTTAATCAAAATTCATCTTAAGAAAAATGGATTTCCCCCGAACCGCACCGCACCGCACCAACCGAGTGGGTGGGCGTGCGAGAGAGCGAGACGGAAGAGAGTGGATGGAAGCAACAAGGCCTCAAATCGATAACATTGCATGCTTTTAGGCCTTAAGACCAATGCCTGGTTTTTCGAGAGGAAATTTCCATAACAATAATTAGAAGAAGCTGTTGTCGGCGGGATTTGTTTTTCAAGGCTCGGTGCGATTATGTGTCCGTCTGTCTGCCAGGACACTTTCTTGGGGCTGATCTGTGTGGCTACCCAACCGCTCACTTCCACTAATCGCATCGATTGTCTGATTGGGACAGTTGGGTGCCAGTCTCGCCCTGAATAGTGGGCAACTCACACCTGCCCGAAAGGGTTGCCCTGAAACGGGGCTCGAACGGGGTTGGGCAGGGGTTAAGGTCCTGGTTCTTGTTCTGGATATGGCTATGGTCATGGGTCTGGGTCTGGGTCTGGTTCTGGGTCTGTGCGTGTCGCCTTTGTTCTGCGATGATGCATCGTCGTCATTATGATTTTCTATATATTGTGTGTGCGTGGTGTTGGGGCATATTGGGCCGTGGGCCGTGGGCCATGGGGCGCGAGGGCGTTGGTGTTTGTGTTTGTATATAATTTCCCACATATAAATATGCACATGGGCCTCTGTCTCCTCCACGCACCGACAGGACATCCGCCTGTCGTCCTCTCCGCCGCCCTGGCCGCCCGCTGTGCGTGTGCGGAGGTGTGTCCCTGTGTGTGTAAGCAATTATGTGTGCTTTATGTTTGTGTACTCGATTCGTTTTTTTCTCGCTTAATGTTTTTATTGCATTTCTGTGTACGGGTTTTTAGCGCTGGGCCCCTGACAGCACATATGCTTATATGGCTATTCAATTAAACGCATTAACTTGATTTTCAATTAACTTTCAATATGACCGCGACAAGAGATTTTTCATGCGCCGCTCCTAGAAATGATGGGGAAAGATGATGCCGAAATATTGCTGGTAACCTTTTGAATTATTATTACAGTGTCGTCTGATACGCGCTTAATATGATTAATGATGTGTGAAATGGTGGGTCACATAGATCAGGCCCCTAAAAGTCATTTCTGAACACGGCTTAACGTCTGTACTGTACTTTTTATTAGTATATTTTACTATATTACATTTTCCAACTAAAGAACAACGAAAATATAACACTTTTAGTATTTATCTGGGCTTTATATGTACATAAATAGGTCGGAATATGTTGAAATAGAAATCACTATAATATACCATATAAAAGTATTCCGTATTGTTATTTTTACTACAGCATTACATTATTGTTGTCTCAGTTTCAGTACTTCCTTCTGTCCAGGTTACATTCCTATATTTACTTAATTTTTCGCAATATTCACATAGAATGACTCTATCAGTCATAAATTTAATCAATTAAGAAATTCTCTGTATTCCAATTAATAACACACCCCCATGTTGCCCCCCGATGCTTTTAGCTGCTTTCCTATTCACATTAGCATAAGATTCACAAATGACTTGGCACAAACTACTTCCGTATATATGTAACTACATACGTATGTACTTATTTATATCAAAGAAGTTCGCTGAGAAACTTCCCTTCAGCTCAACCCTTTCACTTGCCACCCTCATGAATTTTCCAACCACCGAATCTAGAAATTTCACCGCTTTTCCGGCATTATTTTCATCAAATAGTCGAATGTTTTACTCAGAAGCAAAACACAATTAACTGAAATTAAACTAGGCACAATCTCAGACCGAACAACCCTTGCCGTGCTTACCACAGTTCCAGTTTCCCTCTGCTCCCATTCTCACCCCTTCTCTCACCCTTTCTTGAGGGTTTCACCTGCATCTTCTTGAGCGCTCCACAGCCCATACCATCTCTCTCCCTTTTTCCACACTTTTTAATCACTTTGTCACCCCTTTACCAGGGCATGACGAACCCTTTTTGGGTCTGCTTCAGCCCAAATGCAAATCAGATACATTTCCCAAAAAAAAAGAGAAGTTTCAAGCCCAATTTTTGTTGGACTACTTTTGTGATTTACAGACTGTAGTGATTTTTAATTAAATATGTATTCGGATGTTAACAGTAAAATAAATATCAAATATGAATTAGTTGGAAATTCGAACGATTTGTATAGATCTTTCACTAACACTATGAGTATGATCTTTACTATTTAAGATATTTTTAAAAAGGATTATTATACCTAAGGTAAATTATATGTAAATTATGAATATTTTATATTCAAAGCAAACCGCTTAGATTAAAAAGGATATGTGTATGATCTTGGCATTTTGTGGAGTCTTGATGTACTCATATAAAAATCTCCAAAGTTCAGCTAGAACTCCTTACCCAACAAGAATCAAGTTAAAATATTTTACTTTTATATCAAATGTAAGAAGTTCTAATTATATTCATGAAGCAATTAAAACTTCTCAATACTCTGCAGCGTTTCTCTAAAAATATTAAATATTGGGAAGCTGCTGAAACTGTCCTTATGTGAACTTGAATGTAAGATACCTCATACACAGAGCTCTGTACATACAATTAAATTTTGAATCGCATTTTTAACCAAAATTTGTGAGTTACAAAGTCTCTGCCAAGAAGTATAGAACTATATGTATGAGATGTCCCCTCTGTATATTCTTTAGTTCTAACTTTAAAATATTCTCATAATTGTCCGTAATAAAACGATATTAAAAAATTATGAAAAAAAAAACAACAAAGACTGTGAATTCAGAAACTTTAAGACAAATACGTTTTTCATCGACACACAATTTTTATCGAGCTTTTTTTTTCAAGGCTCTTCAAAACGATTACTATAATCGACTCAAAATATATAGGAAATGTGTTAACATTGAAAAAAATGTCATTTTTGACTGCCCCAGCTTAAATGCACGTTGTGGGACTCGACTAAGCATCTGCGGTATCAGTGCGAGTGCGGTAGAGATGACGATAGAAGAACTTGTTGATGGAGTTACAAGTCAAAGAAGAACAGGCGCACAGGCGGACAGACGGACATGACTAAACCGAATCGGCTGGTGATGCTGATATATATATTTAATGGGATCTCGGTTGGCACTAAGTTATAATACAATTGTACCGTATGTCTAAGAGAGACTCGAGACCATTTAAGGCGAGTGCGAGCGAGAAGGAATATAGGTGATAAAACGTTCAAGTTTATCATTCAATTGCCCTTAAATTAAAAAAAAAGTCATCTTAAAACTACTTGATATATAGTTGAAAAGCAACTCTCTTTGGTACAAATCAAACTCTTTGGATACCGCAATACTCATATTCTCTGGTGCTGCTTCTCTAAGATGTAGATTTGACTAGAAATACTTGTCCTCTACAGCTAGGGTTGGGAAAGAGAATGGAATGCTGCACAGATCAGTGGCTCCCCCATTATAGGCAGCCTCCATCGTCAAACATCCCCGCACAAGATAGCAAGCATTAAGTCGCTCCCACTTTCCCCGAGGCGGAAACTCTGCCGAAAGCCAGAGCCTCTACCCCTAAGTTGGGTCTAAAGATTCTGTGCCTTGTTGTCATGACAGTGAAGGCAGCCACCTCCAGCAGGCAGGACCACCCCATCAGGCCGCCATCGTCATCAGGCAGCGCCATGTGCCGTAAGCCTCCACGCTAAGCGTAAACTGAGCGCGCGTCACCAGAATCGTTAGCGCCGCCAGGAGGGAGGATGTCTTTGTATTATTTTCAGCATTTAATTTGTTGCCTGCGACGACGAGGATGCGAGTGGGCAAGGGCCATGGCCTGGCAGGGGGACAGGAGCGGGCGCTGGGAACGACGTCACCACTTGGCCCGTCTCTGTAACTTTGTTTCACATTTTTCGTGCCCAAAAATAAAATAAAAATGGGCAGAGAGTGGCACCCCACAGCCGGTAGAGATGGGCTCTGCCCAATTCCACCCCTCCTTCGCTGTGTGTGTGCGAGTGTTCCCAATTTTGGACGCTCGTTTGCGCTTATGTAATAACCTCGAATCTAACTACTTTTTGACAATATCGAGGAAGAGGGCTCCCACCCGCACCATCTCCGGCACCCATAGTGTTCCGGAACTCCCCCATCCGAGCCACTTTTATCGACTGGGCAGAGGGGGCTGTCTAAGGAGCATAATTGAAGGACTCGGCATGCAGGAACTGAAATAATATTGCTTTTGACATTGGCTTCAGTGGACCAGCTTAGGACAGAGATCAGAGGTGTGGGTAAGTGGTCAGGGACTAGGTTTAGTTTTCACTTTTATACTCGAGCGTTACAGTGAGTTAGCCGCTGGAGAAGACTTCGCTGATAAAAATCGTTCTCTGGCCCAGCTTCTCCGTTTATCTCTGCCCTCTCAACCCTGCCTTTTATTCGTCGCTGCTCACCGTCTTTTGTGGCCATCATTTGGCATCTTTCTTGCCAAGGTGGGCTCAGTTTTTCACTCATTTTTCTACCCCATTCGAACTCTTTTCCTTTCGCCCGAGAACCCTCGTATTATGCAAAGCAGCTGGCAAAAAAAACGGGGGGAGGACGGGAAAAATGGAAAGAAATAACGAAACCCAAAATCCGCATGAAAAACGGGTGAACGAAAGGAGGGCTGGCTTCAACCCGCTTTTTAGGCCTAAAAGCAAAACTTTTTTTTTGGTGCGAGCAGGGAAAAGTTATGAAATTTATATAAAAAAAATAAAAAGTTGAAGAAATAGGCTGGGATCTGGAATTGGGTGCTTAGAGGTGAGCCATGCGGCATATCCTTCATTAAATCGAAGAACAAACGAGCAGACAAGCACAGCTGGAGCTGGGGCTGCCATGCACCCGGGTCCAATAACCCCTCTCCTATACTGTGAGAAAAAGTGGGTTCGAACTGAATAAATGCTGTCCTTAATAATAAACTTCAATACAGATTTGTTATATTTCTAAGTGGGATATAATCAATGGGTATTCGGGGTGATGTCTTTAGAACATTTTCAAAGCAAAACTCACCAGAAGATGGCTTAAATTTATTTTATTCATTGCCTTTATCTGAGGATTAAAGACTACGTAATAAATGCGATTTTTTTATCTTTTGAGGTAATTTTTTTGTGCAGTGCACTTGGTTCCTGTCCCTGGATTTCTTTCATTTTAGTTTCCCATTTCTTTGCTCGCCCCCGCCTCAAACTCAAACTCCGACGATGTGTGCGACCCTCTTCAAATGTGTTGCCTTTGCTTTGGCCAGCCATGTGGCGCTGCTCCTGCTCCTGCCACGGCAAGGAGAGCGAGCACCGGCTCGAGGACGAGGACGTCGACGAGGACGAGGACGAGAACGAGAACATAAACGAAGACGAGAGGGCGTTGAGGACGACGACTGACCCCCTCGCAGACCGATATACACCCACCCCAGTGGCTGCAACAACGTTTCAAATTCAACGACAATGATGATGAGGACGGAGTTGGGCGGACGGCGGTTGGGGAACGATGTCGAAAAAACTTTTTCTTGGCATTTGTTGAGCAGGAAACGAGCCCGGGCTCGGGGCGGGGGGGAAGTGGACTGGCGTGGCAGCAGTGGCCGGAGAAAGGGGATTTTCTGGAAAAAACGCTTCTCTGATGTGGGCTGGGCCCTGGCCTCGCCCCTTCGAATGGAAAGGGAAAGGGAAAGGTAAAGGGACCTGGCTGACTGACGAGCGCGCGTTTTCATTTCGCCCTTGTGAGTGTGTGGTCCTGCACTAAGAAAAAGGCTATATCCTTCTGTTTTATGTAATTTTTCATGTTTATAGAAATAACTAATATTCATTATCTTTCAAATTTGTATGGAAACTTCTTTACTTTAAAGGCTGTCATTCGATAAAAGATCATGATCTACTTTTATACCATTTCTGTTTGATTTGCATGCTATATTCTTTTTTGGCAGAAATATGTGTTCATAATTTATTTATTAAAGAAATTTATGTACAAATTAGTGTAAAGATGCCATAAAAAATAAAGAAGAAAAGAGTTTTTAGTTAAATCTAAAAATACAGATAGATAGGAAATGGTATTTACACCATAAAAGATATCCTTTTCGAAGTTTTCAGATAAGGATGATATGACAGGCTTTTGCGTTTATGTTTAGTCCCTCTAATCTGATGATCTAGAAAATATATATTTAATAGATAAGATAATGACTCATTCATAGGACCTGTTTAATAGATTAGAGCAGCACTTTCAATGAAATTTTTCCGAGTGCTTTTCGTTTTCCTTTTTTCTATATTTTTTTTGTTCGCTCGGTGCGGTGAAGAGGAGTGGGGATTGGGGGTTTTATTTGGGCAAGGCCGCAAGGATCTGCCAGGGGACCCGGGCCACAGAGTGTTACTTCGAGGCGAGTCGAGACCCTCTGGCAGCTCGGAGCGTTCGCTGGGGGTTCGCTGCGGTAACCATGTCGCCTGATAAGACACAATGGACATATCAAATTGTGGCTTAACCCGTGTGGGGGTGGGCACCGACTTTGGGGCGCGGCAGTCAGCTGGAATATAAATGGAATTTATGTGTGGGTCCCCTTGCCTCGCGTGGGAGCCCCCGAATGGAGCTTTAAAAAGCTTGTACCGATTTCAAATGCTTTATGTATATCAAATACAACTTTGACCAAGGAGCCCGGGTAGGGGGCAGTGGAGCCCTGGGAGGTGGTGAGGTGGCACCCCTCCAATCCGTCAACTGTCAGTTTGTGGACGCGAAATGCCGTGGAAAGCATAATGCGCGTTACATGAAATGAGTTTTGATGTGCGGCACGGGTCCGAGGGCTCATAGCCGTCGGCTCAACCTAACATAGTTATCCTTTGCGTGTGTGAGAGCCCGCTCATCGCTGTGTGTGTGCAGCGAGGGACAATTTAATGGCCTCGGGTTATTTGGGAATAGGTTGAAAACAAAGCCCTGGTCAAACCGTGCAACTGGGCTGACGCGGGGCTGGGAACTCGCCGGGGGGCTGTGTTCCAAAAACTAGGCGCCCAGCTCTAAAATATCCAGACCCCCCCCACACAGGCAGACCATCCGAAAAGCGGAGCTGGTTGGAAAAAAATAAAGAACGGAACAGGGGGAAATATACGCTGCAGCACAAAGAGCAAATGGTAAAAATTAATGCAACACAGGGAATGGAAAATGGTAGGGACTTTGGCCAGAAGCCAAGGCGCGGACAGGAGGGGAATCAATAGGGACGACGAGCTGCCCGTGGTGGCGCTTCGCTTTTCCTGCTCCCTGTCAGCAAGAAGGAGGGGACTGAAAAGGGGTTTCCATGTGCACCTTCCTCTCCTGTGACAAGCGGGGGAATACTGTGGAAAAATCCCAACTTTATGGGGTAACTATGGAAAGTGTAATTTAGTTAACAGACAAATCCTAATTATCATAATGTTATTATTAGTTATCGATTGCTTTTGAATGATTATGAAGAATGACATAGGTTTTGAATTAAAATATATAAATTAAGGGTACATTAAGGGTTCTCCTGGTAATGTACTATGTTTTATAACAGAGATCCGCCAGGCCTCTGCTAGCACATGCACACCATCATCCTTCGTTGCCAGCATTAGTGCTGTCCTATTGTCATTTCTTATCTAAATTTAGCCGTTTTTAGAGTTAAACAGCTATTTGTGTAGTCATAGGTATTTTTCAAGCTATATTACCGAAAATGTTAGCTATTTTTTTTTTGTCATCTCAATTTCTCACACACACAAATGCCATGTCGTCATTGGTATGTTGACTTATTCATCAGGATTCAATAGAAAAGGGTAACTCGAACTGGAAAAGAAACTAACTTTTAACTAATATGTAGAACCTGAACTAAGTTTATTTATTTGATGGTTAAGTCAACTCACTTCTCAGTATTAATCAAGAAACTTAAATAATAGCTTGACAAAATCATTATATTTTAGTTTAATGAACAATGTATTAAAGTTTCCTTTGTGAACATCGGTACATCGGCCTTAAACATCAATGTTCTTCCAGCTCTAGATAGCCAAGAACACTTTGTGTCATCTTCACCTTATCCCTTATTGGACTTTTAATTGATAATTTTACGTTTGCTTATTTTCCACTGCTCACCGGGAAAGGTAAGGACTCCACTGTGCCGCCACGGTAACCACCCACTCAGTACACTCCTAAGCAACCCATCTCGCCCAGTCACCCTCTTATGACGATTATTTTTATACCATTTATACCCCCGACCCCCTGAAGGGACTCGTCCCCGAAACTTTTCCTGCTGCCGAAATTTCAGCGACTGCCTTTGCTTCCCCTCCCCATCCCTGCCACCGACCGACTTCCACTCTCGTGCCTCACCATCCCACCCTTCAGACATTTCCCAGCTTAGCGCAATGGAAAAGGATTTTGGTCTTTTATTGCACGTCAGACTTTTTGGACCGCTCGCAGGACTTCTTGTGCTGTCCGGGAGTGCGGAGTGCGGAGTGCGGAGTCCGATGCCCGTGCCACCGCTTCAGCCCCTCGCTGATGCCATTATGCTGCAGAAGCAAGAAAAAATTTAACGTTTATTGCTTGCGCCAATGAGCTGGCTCTCCTTTCTACCATCCTTGCCCCATCCACCATCGCCCATCGCCCGGCATCCACTTCTATTTCAGCTTAGTCCTTTCGCCTTGGCGTTTGGGGCGCCAAGTTCGCCCCTTTCGTCTCTGGCGCGACCATGGCGATTTCCCCAGCCCTTGGCTTCCGCCTTCCGCTCTCCCCCAGCCCTGAATTCGTCTGGGTAACCCCCGGCTCTCGCCCCCCTGATTTCTGAAGCGACTGCTTTTGGGGTTTTTCTTTGGCTGCCTTTTCGTCCTCTGGCTGGGAGCCGCCATCTTGTTGTTTTGCTGAAATGCGAAGGACATTTGATGTAATGATGCCTGGAGGCAGCCACCACTGGGTGTGTGTGTGTGTGTGTGTCGGAGGGATCAGCTCGGTGAGTCCTGCGTCTTTTTCTCCAGGAGCACCCCGAGTCGCCAGTTCGCTTTGTTTGAGTTCACTTAAGTTCAACGCTTGGGTCCGGGCCCTCGGATCCGCCGTCCCGCCTTCTCTGGTTCACCTAACCCCCTTCTATTGCAAAGTTCTGCCGCTCCTTTCATTATCCTTTTGGCGTATCCTCGCCCTGACTCATGTGGGCGTCTTGAGATTCCGTCGCCAAGGCGAATGGGAAAAAAGGTCGCAAAAGTGGGCAAGGGGAAAAGAAAGCCCGAAAGAAGCTGGAGAGGGTAAGCGAAAGGACAGGAAGGAAAAGGACGAGGGGTCGGTGGCTGTGGGGAAAAAAATAAGATGAATTACTTCTTTTGGCCGCAGCGCCAATGACCAAACCGAATCCGGCAAACACCCCGCACCTTGGATGGAAGTCCCTTCCCACTCCCACTTCAACTCCGAGTTCCATTGCCATTCCCATTCCCACGACCCAAAGCCAGAACGACCAGCAGACCCTGGCCGGTCATCAATTTTCGTTCTGGCCGCAGGAGGAACCGGAGGGACAAGGGGCAAGGGGCATTCCAAGAAAGCTGTCCGCTTAGTTTTTCGAATGCTCAGCAAAGGTCTGGCTGAAAACGGGGGGAGATGGTCGGAATCCTAAGCAACCAATGTCCAGTGTCCTTAGTCCGCAGCCCGGAGTCCGGGTGGCATCAGCAGCTACGCTGCGAGATTAGATTTGATGGGTTTCGGGGTGCCCCAGCCAGCGCATGTGTCCCATCCCGGCTCAGCCCGCCCCACCTCCGGTTCCTGTTCCTTTTTCGGTCCCCAGGTCTCCGTCGCATCGCATGGCACCGCATCGCCTTGACTGGCTGCGAGATTTTCGAGGGATATGTCTTGCGCCATTATGTGCTGCTTTTTTCTGTGACGTTGCTGTGTCGCCCTTGCCGCTGGCAGTGCGCACGCAATTTATACTTGTATTTCATTTCGGTCACTTTTTGCCGGTTCCCTGGCCAGGGCCTCAAAGCTACAGGATATGTGGGGAATACTTGGATACGGCTAGTAGCTAGGAAAGCCCCATAACAGCGAGATTTATCAAGGGCGAATTCCAGCTGAAATAATGGATGACTGAACTGGATTCGGAAATATTAGTCATAATTCCGAATTGAAAGCGTTCAAAAAAATATCATTTGTCTTACTTCTGCTTAAAAGTCGTAATTGTCATTGTAAAGTACAGTTTTCAAATAAAGTCTTAGTAAGTCTTTAAACATTCAAAGAGTTATTGGTTTGCATTGAGATCGCGTGTTCTAATAACGAGTAATGAAGATATTACGATTCATTCGACTCGTAAGATAGGGCTATTTTATATTATTTCAGAATTTTGGGTTTAGTTTTATAAAACGGCCATAAAAACCATAAACACATTTATAAACTTACTTATGTTAATTTCCAACATATTTGCATATTACAACATCTGTCATCGAACACTTGCAGATTCCGGATCTATGACATGCCGACACTGCAATATATTCCTTTATAAAATTCCTTAATAAAGTTAAGTTTCGACCTCTATTCTGAAAGTATGCACATACAAGGAATATTATCATGTGCTATCCTGAAAAAAATTCTTGTCAGTAAATGTATTTATGCTCATTTAGTTCTTCTGAGAGGCTTATGTTGGAGCGTATGTTATCAGATACTTTGATTTCGATTTGTAATAGCAGGATTTCAGAACACAAATTTGGAAGCAGGTCCATACATAGTAACTTTTATGACTATATAAGCACACATAAAAAGGAAACAAGTTATTATTTACACATTGAAACTAATTTTAATATTTGACCAATATCCTTTGCCTATACTATACAGCTGTCATAGGAACGATATTTAAACTTTTATGTGGTTTATAAATATTTTATACACATTCAGAAGGGTCCCTTCAATCACTCTCCAATTCAATTCAAACGTCAGGTTTCTGTTTTTTAATGTTTTACCTAATTTGCAAATAACTTAGTGCTCAAAAATTATATAGATAGGTGGATATCCTATGGTTTTCATATTTTTTTGGCTAATTACCCTGCTTATTACATCATATTACATCTTACTCTAACTGTATAGTTGTCCATATTTTCTGACGACATATCTGTGTCTAGGATCGAATCGGTTGAAAGCGATATGAGTGCCTTGTCGAGTCTTGATTTAGGTATATGGAGCTAAGACGATTAGACCTTATGTTAAGCCTAAAAATAAAGAACTAAAAAATTTTGATAAATAAAATAATAAATAAATGCTAATTATAGCTTATATTATCAAAGAAGAAGTAAACGGCGTACTCAATTCTGTTAAATTGCCCACATATTTGTGTGTTCGTCCATTCATTACCATTGAACTTAAATATTAATTTGTAATTTTCGATACTTTGGACATTTGCCGAAATATTTCTGTCTAATGTGCATGATTGAGCGTACAATAACCCCCGGAAAACGGTCAGATCTTTTTACTGCTCATCGGCAGCTGCAAGTTTAATGCTGCCCCCATTCATCGCACAGCCTGAGACTTGTGTATAGAAAATACGTTGCACAATCAATGGCCAACCAATCAAAAGTTGAACGCAATTAGTCTAAATGCTTTTTGCAGGGAGAGGCCTGCTTAAGAGTGGAGCTTTAATAAACATATATTAAAATTTTAGTTATTTATGTAAATCTCGAGCGGGTTGACAAAGCAAGGAAAATTTCATTGCAATTTGCAAAATATATTCTCCACATTATGTACTGCTGATATCTCAAGAAAGTCCCATCGCCCCCGTCACCGTTCCCGCACTCGCTCTCGTCTACGAAAATTAAATGGCAGGCACATAGGCCCGAGCCCGAACCTTTTGCAATTATTCACATATTTGAACAAAATTTTAAGAAAATGAAGCAGCAACAAATTTTCCAATCCCAGGAAGACGCTGCCTTGCTTGCCGCCTGTGGGTGCGAGCGAGAAGGGCTGGGCTAGCTGGCTCGTGCGAGCAGAGCGGCATGCCTAGGCAGGATCTTAAGAAATTGCACAAGAAATTCGAAGATGCAGTTGCAGTTGCTGTTGCTGATGCAGATGCAGCTGCAGTCGATGTCGTTGTCGTTGTCGTTGCACTTGCACTTGCACTTGCAAAAACAACAGCAACACTGGGGGGCCTGCCGGGCAACCGTGCGTATGCGTAATGTGTTGGAAGGCGCCTAAAACTATGCAAAAGTCGGCCTGCTGTTGCCCCAGTGTGGGTGCACCCCTGGCTTGCAGAGTGTCGTGTGCGTTTGCCGAAGCCAGAAGCCGAAAATGCAGGCTGGTGCGGCCGGTTGAGGGGTGTTCTGTTTACTTGACATTAAGTGCATGGAAAACTTATTATTGCAGGCTCTGACAAGTAAGAGAGGCAGCAACAAGGGCCGGCCGGCAGCAGCATATGTATGCGTGTACATAAAAAGATTGGCCAGCAAGTAGGCCCAAGGATTTGGCTGCCAGGAGTAGTGCCGGAGTGCGGTCTCTCTCTTTCTAGCACGAAGATTCATTAAATTTTAAGACAACTTGCCTTTTTTGTTGTACATAGGTATTGGCCATGTATTGGCCGAAAAGGCCCAAGAAAACCCACACTCGGTCACATAAATTGGCAAGGAGTCGGGCTTGGGTGGAAAATCACCGAAGATGCCTGCCGAATGCAGTTTGCTGGGCGGGAGTGAGCCCTTGTGGGGGTGGCACTTGCAGTTGTCCGCCCCCAACAGTCTCCTCGTGCAGTCGACGCAGCAGCTGCTGTCGTTGTCCTGAGCCCCGATTCCTCCCGCCTGTCGTTCCTAATGCATTATTTTGTGTGGCAACACTCAGCGGTAATAACCCCAAGATAAACCCACACCTGCCCCAGTCGGGGGAGGAAAAGTGCCCAAGATGCGATGAGTCTGCCGAGTTGGGGACGTCTTCCCTGTCTTGGCACTTTCGGGCTCTCTGGCCTGCCCTGCGTGTGCATCGTGCGACTGGACTTGATTAAAATTGATTGAAGCAAATAAATGGAATTGGATTTTTTATAATCGCCGATGGCTCGGAAACGTTGCGATTCGCACCGAAATCAAACTGCCAGCTTTTTTGGTGAAAGATTTCTAATTACTTGTCCTAATTCGTTATTATTTCAATTGAGAATGCTTACGTGTTTTGTAAACAAAATAAGTGTAACGCTACAAAATAGTTATGGGGAACACTTTAAATAAGTTGAAATAGGATTGAGGAAGGCAATAGATAACACTTTTACCCAAGTAAGCCGTAGTAGGGTATTATTTAGAAACCAAATCAAGGAGAATTCCGCTAGAGTTGCAATTCTTTAAATATTTCGAAATCGATTCGCTCTCCTACAGCTTTTAGACCACACCCATAAACGGGATTTATAACTGATTAACCAAACATTTGTGTGCGCCAGCAGTCCATAGTTCCACAGTTCCGTAGTGCCACCGAATACACGCCGCTCTCAGCTGCTTAGCCTACCTCAATGCAGGGAGCCCACGCAAAACAAACAGCAGACCAGCCAATGGAACTCCAGCGGGCCATCACACCACAATCATAACCATAACCGTGGTCGTGGTCTAAGCGAGGCCCAGTGCCCCCGTCCATCTGCGTGCCCCATCGCCCTACCCCCTGGCCCCCCGTCGGACAAAGCCCATTGGCAATTTTTGGTCCGCGCGTCAAAGCAGAAAAAACCATCGGGGGGCACAATACAAGTTTCGTAGGCGCGTGCATAGGGGGATCATCGTGGAAGGGGTCGGGCCTTGACTTTTTTCCACGGTCTTACCGCCTGGATGGCGCAAAATATTTCGATCAGGCGTAAAATGTGCGCAAAATTCAAACAGCATTTACGCTTTTTTCCTCTGCCCGCCTCCCACCTACCTCCCAGCCCCCAGTCCCCAGACCCAAGTTACCCCATTTTTTGTGGCAGTGTGCGTGCCCGTATTTTATTATTTATTATGACCACACGGACACACATTCGCGCTGCACGTATCGTTGCAGTTTAGTGTTGTAGTTGTCGCCCAAAAAAATATAAACAAAATGCATTCTGCACCCCCCACTCGGCAGGGGGACTGCAACAAAAAAACACTAAAAATAAATTCAAATAAAATTTTGTGCTATGTACAAAAATGCATCCGTGTGCAGCCTGGCTGTCTGTTTGTGAGTGCGAGTTGGATTTTAGTTTGATGCTCCGCTGGAGTTGCTGTAAAGGGATTCGATCTCCATTTGACTAAGCCTGTCGAATATATTTCTGACAAGATCAATTTAAGAAGTCTTTTTCGTACAATTTAAAGGGATGCTCTTCACAATTTTATATTCTCAAATATGGCCTTTTTTCTGTTATATAATTATAATAGGAACCCCAAAAACGCCAGCTTAACGCAGGATTATCACACTACAAAATACGAGTGTCATTATACTAGCTTGGAACACATTAAATCTGAACGAAATTATTGAAAATATATATTGACATGGGTATTATTGGTACTATTTCCTTATATGGAATATGTGGCAAACAATAATTCTAATATCCCTCTGTGCGAGTTTCCTCTGATATTCGGGTTCCTGTCAACTGCAACTATGCATTCCTGGTCAGGCCACCTCGCTAACCCCTTCCAGGAGCTTAAGTGGCAGATTTTTAATTGAATTGGCTGCAGTGGCTGCTGCATTGAAGCCCACCCTAAAAGTTGACAACCGAACCACCCACGGTTTCGGATTTTTTTACCATATTACTAACCATTTGTTTTTTGCATTAGTTTTTTGTCAGCTGCATTCGCGGCAGAGGGAAAAGAGAGCAAGCAAACAAATCATTTGACATTTTATATATATTCCATTATATATCCGCAGATGCATATATGCATACACACAGGGGCCCCTAGGCCTCCTTCCAAGCCCCTCAATAGAAAAATAGAGGCGGCTGCGCATTTGGCACTTTACGCTGATTTTATTTTTTATGCGGAGGTGCGCATTTTGCAATTTATATAAATATTTTATATATTATTTATTTTACACATAACATTTTCTTTTTTTCCTTTTTTTGCCTTTTTGGCGCTTTCATTTTGTGCACTATATAAATATTTCATTAATGCAACTTTTTCTATTTTCGGTTCTCTTGTTTTGTCCCGTTCGTTTTTATTATTATTTTATGCATTTTTGATGAAATAGTTTTTGGATTTTGTGCAACTAATTTTATGGCATTTTTTCCTTTTATTGTTTTATTCATCAGAGCGCGGGGGATACATGAGCAGGGGCAACACCGCTTCAATTTATGCGGTAGCTACATACCTGGAAATTTTTAAGAGATTTACGGCATTTACAAAGCGATTCCGGCCATGAGTTTATTATTTTATAAACGCGTTTTGATTTGTCTGTTTTCCACTTTAATTGATATAATACGACGAATAAAGTCGGCTGTAGCGGTTTTAAATCATATTGGGGATTTTATTTTTTCTTACTGTAAACGAGTACCCCTGAATAGCTCTAATACATCGTTTGCAGTTTTAATTAAAGAGATTTTGTTCAATCCAAAGAAACTGGAATATTTCAAAGTAGAAACCTACATTTTCAATTTAAAATTCTTGCCATATTATTTATCTCACATTTGAGATATTCACAATGCTAACTTCATCTTTAGTAAGGTGTTGAAGGATAGCGTAGTTTTACGTCCTTGCTGTGATTAAGCTTTCCTATCCTTTTCTTCGAGCCCTGAAATTTTATATTCTCAAGCACCGTCTTCGACTACTGGCAGACCCAGTAGCGATAATGTTTCAGAAATCCAAAGCATGCTGAATTCCTGGATTTCCATTCCGTTGCTTTAATATCAAAAACTTTCAACTTAAAACAATGTGATTTGATCTTTAACGACTTTAGTAAAGATTTCGCTGAAGTCAGCTGTTATCTTCTTTTTCACTATCTTCTGTTATCAAGTTAGGAATGTCTATGGCCTTAAATGATACCCATACGACTTATATAACCTCAAGTCTGTCAATACTTAACTACTTAACTACTTTTTAAAATTACATCTTTATACACATATGATCCACCATTACAAACACATGCCGACATTGAATATGTGTTGGGATGAGAAATTTAATGAAGTGCTTAGAGATGAAAACAAAACAATTTGAAAAATTTGCGGTAATATGGAATGACTTATAGATATAACTAAAAATAGCTATTTAACTCTAGTACGGTCTAGATTTAGCTACAACATGACAATGACATCACCAATTCTGTGCTTTAATTTCCCGTGAGCCGAAGACCTTTGCTGAAGTCTTCCGAATGTTGATTGTGCGCGTGTGTCGGCAGAGCACCGGCAGAGAAATTCGCTGACCCGCGACGTATAAGGCTTATGACCTTATTTCGATCCTGGCGTTGTGCTATATAAGCAATTAAGAAAGCTTTGTTAGCATCAGGTAAAAGACAAGCCCGTTTTTAAGACGATCTTACATAAGTACTAAAGAGGTACTTGCCAAAGTGATTACACCGATTGGCTTAACAGGTAAAACTTATTTAACTTAATAACATTTGTGAGAAAAATAAGGTAAGCTTCTTTGGGGATCCGAAGTTAATATACTCTTGAATTATAAATATTGAATAAATCGGTTAAAATGGAAATCGGTCAAAGCAAAATCTTGCTTGTAAGAAAACATGTAAGAATACGGACCACCGACTTTAGTTGATTTGCCTATCTCATCATAAAAGTTGAGCGATCTCTATTATACATATATAGATAGAGTAATTCGATTTTAATAAACTTTAAACGCATATCTTGATATCTACATATATCCATATGTCTCAAGTTACTTTCGTATATGTTGAAAGATAACGAAGTTTATCAATCTACTTTATAATTATTATAACAAACAATTATTTATTACGACACTCTAACATTTTCATATTAAAATGAATTCAAGATTTTTTAAGTTAAGATTTTGTGTTTTTGTTCCAAATATAAGACCAACAATTCTAAAAATAAGATGGAAACATTATTATTAAACTCACAATCCTAAGCCCTACAATTTACCCGTGCTTGAAAAGCACATGAAAAGTATGAGAAAAGTCTTTGCACAGAGTCGATAGTCGATAGCAATAGCATCAGCAGACGAGGCGATCTGGCCATTTCCGTCAATCCGTCTGTCCGAAAAGATGTCTTTCAGTTTTAGAGCTAACGGGCTAAAACTTTCAGAATAGTCTTATTTCTGTTATGGCCGAGACCGGACCACTATATCTTATAGCTTTAGGAGCAATCGGGTCAAATAAGTCGATATAAAACTTACAAGCTTAATTTCCAATTTAAACTTCGCGGGCCTAACATTTCGGGATAGTTATTTTTTTCTTGAGTTGGCAGGGCATAACTTCGGTATATGTTATATTTTGCTATTGCAAAAATTAAGGTTATACGTAATTCTAAAAAAACAGTCAGAACAGGAATACTTTATAAATTTTACAAAAAGATTAAGATTTCTTTTGCTGTCCCCTTTGTCTAATAAATCTATGAATTTATTCGCATGTATCGATCTTTGGCTTGTGTGTTTCGCTAGTTCGTCCAACACTATCACACAAAGTGTTATACAATGGACTTCTTCCAGAAACAAACTGAGATATATGTTTATATTCATATAACATAAAAGCTAATGGCTGCTATAGAAATAACTTTTGTTCGTATTCTCAACATCCAGATAGGAAAATTAAAATCGCTAACTATTTTTCCAACTGATTGACTGCTTATACATACTAATTAAACATTGTAAACATCTAATTCTGTATTGTAAACATCGTATTTTTACAAACCGCTTTAGTGCAGCAGCCGTATTATAGGGCTATCGATAGGAGCCTTATTGCATACTTATAACTATAGCTAGATTTTGTGGAAAAGGATATACGGTCACTTTAGAACCGAAACGGAAAAAAGAGACGCGAAATTAAGGCAAATAAGATAAATCTATTTAAATAAAGCTATGTAGAGTTATATAAAAATCTATACATTACATTATTTCTATACATTTCTACATTTCTATTTCTATACATACATTATTTAAAAACTTTAATGAACTCTTTGGGTTTTATATAATTTTTTAAATGTGCTCTAAACAGCAACAAATGGATTCACAAAAATAATACTAAAGCTACTATACGGCCGGTTACACCAATACAGTAAATATTGAATTTTGCAAAATACTAAATACTAAATACTAAACGTGCTATTGATCCCTATAAACTAAGGATTCACGATAAGGATTTAAGCGCTTTTTAAATTGTGGGAAATAATTAGGGTGTCAGCTTATTCTCAGTCTAAGACGCTTTATAAATCACATTTGTTTAATTCGCTAAGGAAAATTCTCATTTGGCCCCACTGAGTCCTCGGGAAATCCGTCAAGTTTTGTGATCGCCACACGGAAAACCACGAATAAAGCGATGAAATAGCGACGGCAATAGCGTCGAAGAACAATTTTGAGCCTGGCGACGGATCCCTTTTGCCCCTCTGCTTCCTGCTCCTTTTTCTGCCCAAACAACCCCGCTACCCCGCTCACAAGGTGGGCCTCGCTCTTGACCCTTTTCGCACCCAAACCCACGAGTACCGAAAACAGTCCCCCGCCGCTTTTTTTCTTCTTTATTCTTTTCAAAAACTTTACGCCCATGGCCACCCCTCGCCCTCTCTGTCATCCTCTTCCCCACCCCCTTCACCACTGCCATTCAGGCAGACAAGCGACAACAACGTTGTCCACTTTCGCACCCCTCCCACCGCCGCGTTTCGATGGAGGGAGAGAGCGAGATGGCATACGGGCCACAGACAGAGCGAGGGAGTAAGGGAAGCCGTTGCGGAATTCGTGCTGTCCATGCCAGCAGCAACAACATAGCCGGCTCATATATTTTTCTCATTTATTTTTCCCGGACCCACTCCCGTATTTTTTGTGCGTTTTTCATATCCGAAACGCCGACACCACCTTCCCATGCCCACTTCTTGCTTCCCATTCTCCACCATCCCTTTTCCCGCCCCTTGTAGCCCCCCATCGGCTGCCCATGCTGGTTCTCCCCTCTCGCTTCCACCGGTGGCGACGATCCAGCCGGCCTTTTTTCTTGCGCCATGCCGGCAAAAGACAAAAGCAACAACGAAAGCCACCCCACCGCCACCCTCCCGCAGAATGTGGGATGAAGCAAAAAAAAAGGAGAAAAAAAGCAACAAAAATAATTGCTCCCTCTCCGAAGCGCTCTCCCATGTACTCACTCTCCCGCGTGGGCTCTCCCCAACCCCACTTTCGAGCACCCATCCCATTCACAAAACCGTCGGCACTCAGCTGTTTGTCAACTCATCTGCCGCGCCGCCATCCGGCTGATTCCGCTTCCCGCTCTCGGCTGCCCCCTGACAGCCCATCGGGCGCCCCTGGACAGCGTGGACAGCGTGGTTCGTTGACGCCGAGCGTCGCGTTATCGGCGTTTCTCTGTTTTTGTACTCATATCCCTCTGCTCTCACTCTCTCGCCGCGGAGAGCGAGAGCTAACGAAGAGTGTGGGAGAGAGGGGAGGGAGTGGGCGAGGGGTCCGCGTGTGTTGCACACTTTTCGGCATTTCGCCTGCACACGCACATTCTGCTTTTGGCGGCGTCCCACATTCACCGTTCGTCCTTTCTGCGCAGGCGCTGCCACCTAAGGTCCTCGCACTCGCACTCTCACTCTCTCGCGCTGCCGACGTCGACGCACGTCCTGGCGCCTCAGCTCAAAACCCACTTGGCCGTCTCTGTTTTGGTCAGTCAGCAGTTGGCTTTCGTCGTGTTTGGTTCGCCTCTGGAGCCGAAGCCCAAACCTAGATCCCAGAACCATTACTAAAACTAAAACCAAAACCAAAACAAAACAAAAGAGGAGTTTGCCGAAAAGCATAAATTGTACGAAAAGGAGTACGAGTACGACAGGCGTGGGACAGTGATCCGAAAGTGTGCCAAGGGCCGTGAATAACCGTAACTGTGCACACCAGTGAACTGTGATCTGTGAGCGAAAAAACCCGCCAAAAGTCCCGATAAGTGCCAAAGCCCTGCGGCCCATCCGAACTCGATCCGAACAAGTGTTACAAGTGTGTTTAGTGCTAAAGATACCAGCGAGCCGGGTTGCATCCTAAGCTGCAACTTTGATATCGTCGCATTTTGGCAGCGCCTGATCCAGTTCAACTGTCTGGTGTTCGGGCGCCCAGGAGCTCCTCTACCCACGCCGGCACTCAGAAAAACTGCCAAGATTCCGAAGAATCCGAGGAAAACCCCAAAAACATCGACACGTACCGCATCGGCAACCGGTGGCGGTGGCGGAGGTGCTGGCGGAGGCGCCACCACCAGCACGAAGATGGCATCTAAAAGAAAAGCCTCGGTGTTGCTGCACAAGGTGAGTGTCTCTCGAATCTCCACGAAAGTAGCTGCCTGGATTTGGCGAACTCTCCACGGGACTCAGTACCTCAATACCTAGTCAGTGCCACGCGATTGAACTCTTTTGTTTTGGGGAAAGATTTCTTTTATAAAAAAGTTCTCAAAAAGGATACTCACTGAGCTTTGTATTTTTTGCATAAATTGGCTAAAGAAATATCGTCACTTATCATCTCCAAGTCCTCTTATTTTATAGTTATCTTACCTATGAAAAAACCAAGAAACTTCAGTCAGTCAATGTGATAGAACAGGTGTCTTAATTCAATCACTTATTGACTCTATCTTGTCTATAGTTACTCGAAGTATCTACGCAAAAACCGCCCCTTTGATTCGCGTTTAAAAGTCTTACAAAGACCCTCAAATACCTTTTTCTTTACACCCGTCTTCAGCTAGTAGACTGATATCGAATCGATTTGGCCTCAAACTCAGCTTCTTCTCATCAGTTGCGAGACTCACCGCAGACCAGACACATTTACCCAGCCGCAGAGTAAACAGTTCGAAAAAATATGTTTGAAGAGTGCGAGGAGCAGAAAGGAACGGAAGAAACGTAGACAGTTGCAAAAATATTGCTAATACGACGCGTAGGCGGCAATCGCAAAAGAAAACCTGCTCATAATGCCTTTTTGGATAAAAAGGCGCCTTTTTGAGGTCGCCGGGGATGTACCATCGAGCGCAGAGGGGGTGGCACTCTAATGATATACGACGCTGGGCTGCCGGTGTCCAAGTGTGAGTGTGTTTGCTCCTTCTCAGTACATATATAGAAGCGCGAATCGCGACTAGGACTACGGCGTAGAGGGGTGCGAGGTGTGCGTGTGTCTGTCAACGCGTGGGAGGAAGGGGTGCTCGTGTAACAGCATTGGGGTGTCTGGCTTGAGGGTGTGGGCTATGGCCGGAGGGGCTAGCCTCCGAAAATGAAACGAGGCGCACACACTCGCACGCCGCAAGCCACCCACACACAAGCCCACACTCACACTCACACCTACACCCGCAGCCACAGCCACAGCTCTGCACCCCTCAAGAGCACCGCACCCCTCACACATTTGCCCTGCCGGTAATTCATCAAACGACGAAGGCGAAGACGCAGACGAAGAGGAAAGTGGGTGAGAGGGTTGCGGGTTCCTCGGCGCGCCACAAAAGAAGTTCCTCTTGGGTCTTACTCCTTGCAACACACACGGACAGACACAAACACAGCGAGACCAGCGACTGACCAGCCCTCGGGTGAACTTTCTTTGCCTGTGTTCGGGGGCTGGCAAATCCTAATGTTCCAGGAAGGGGTATCCTCCTGCATTAGGTATAAGGGTTGTGAAAAATGCTGAAAGCATTACAGGATATTCGATACGATTTCTTGATTTATCTTAGGAGTTTTTCAACTCTGATATCACTAATTGAATTTATGGTTGTATTTGTTAAATATTCCTAAGAAATCAGTTGTAGCAGGACTTTTGTTAGTATTATCAAATATACTTAGATTATGAATTCTGGACCCCTTAAATTAATAGATATATAACATGGTATAATCATGGGGATATATGGGTTAACTTAAATATTCCTTCCCGAAAGCTAAAAAAGGATGCCATCTGACGGTGGTCACCTGTGCCACCTTAGGGCACTCGTACTTCGTTTAACCCCAAATAATTTCGCATTGCTTGCTTGCTTATTGGCGGTCCGGAACCCTTTCCCTGAAACCGTAGTCAGATCCACCTCCTGGACCCGTAAGCGCGCCCAAGCCGGCGGTCAAAGCAACAAAAGCATTGACTTTTGTATATAGCCAGCGACATTTGTATATAAATAGTTGAATAACCATGTATGTGCTTGTGTTTGTCAAAGGAAACCCCCATTCGTCCGACCTCACTCCCGCCCACAGCCAAGTCCGAGCCCATCAACCCTTTGCGGGCGGGCGGGTCAAGATTTTCGACTAAGCGCACATAAGCCGCCGCAGGACAGCGTGTGTGTCCAAGGGAAGAGAAGACGTTCTCTTGTTCAATTTGAGTCTCCAAATATTTCAGGCGGAACTTAAAGACTTTGGAAAAGTTTTCATGGCCCACGACCGCCGCCTGCTCAAAGGGAACAACTTGTTATGCTGCTCAGCTGTAATCAAACATGATTTGGTACAGTCAAAACGGGAGTCAGTCATCAGCCCATCATCGAACTTTCCAGAATCGATGGGGAAGGGTAGGGGCTTGAGACTGTGGCCCGGTCCTAGTCCTGATCCTGATTTTGTTCTGGCTGTGCCACCGTTACACATCTCAGAATTAGTGTCTCCTGCAGACAACGTGCCAAGCGAATCGAAGCAGACGCCAAGGTTGGGTGCGAGATCCGGTGGAGAATCTCTACGAAAACCAGTCAATGTCGTCAACAACAGTCTGGGGAACGGAGATGATGCCGTAGATGGGGCAGGACCTGCAAAAAGGAACAAGCCGGGGATGGTGATGCAGATGGAGCAGCATCTTTTAAGACGTCTGTCGACTGTCTTGACTGGCTCCAGTTCCAGCTCCGGCTCTGGGTCTCCACCTCGGTTAGATGTTACGGAAAATTGCTTACGCTTTTTTGCACCCACCCACACACTCACATGAGCACATGTACAGGGTAGCACACACATGAACGGAGAATGGATGGGATTGGGATTGGGATTGGGCTGGGCTTGGCTGGGGGTGTGTGATATGCCATCATACAAACAGACAAGTTAGACAGCCCAAGACCCTCATCTGCTCAGCCATTGCTCGAAAATAGAAATAGATGACAAGAACACCAAAGACGACAAGGCAAGGGACCCCGGACCGGGATGGGGACGGGGACGGGTTGGAGTGGCACTGGTGGAGTGGGCAGGGGCAGGAGACTCGATTGCGACAACGACTTTGGCTAAGGGCAACGACGAGCTCGACGGGCTTATGTTGGTTTCAGGGATAGAACACTGAGAACGAAAACTAGGTTAACAAGAAAGAGAGTAATATCTAAAAATGGTTTGATTTAGATATATAGTCAGTATGAGGTAATATATACCTATCTTACAGGATTTAGTTTCAGTTTATAGCGATCTATTGTAGTTCTTAAAATAGCCTAATTCGTGCAGGTGACAAGTGTTTCCTGAAGGTATATTATAAGAAAAAATAGAATTTATCGCCGAGATATTGGTAATCGATAACCACTCGATAGTCGCATTTCTCTCAGTGGCTTTTCCACGCCCACAAAAGTAAGAACCGTCAGCTTTGGGCCACCTCAGGGCCCACTCCTCACCTCAGAACCCTCCTCATGGCAAAGCGGAGCCGAATAAAAAGGAAAAAAAAAAAAGAATCAGCCACCCACCCGAAGCACAACAGACAAGCCCAGGAACCTTTACGCGCAGAACCGCCCAAGACCACCCAGGCGAACGCCACCCCACCCATCCAGACCCACACAGGCGCAGCCCTAGACCGAGTCGCACAAGCAATCTGCCAACTCAACTCCATCTTGGCCAAAAAAGAGGAGCTGTGAAGAAGGAGAAGCGGGGCAAGAAGACGGAGAAGGAAATGAAGAAGGCAACGATGTATTTCAGCTTCAGCCACAATCAAAGTTGCTTCAGAGGCGTGGAGAGGGGATGATGGGCATGGAGGATTCGTTGGTTTGGGGGGATTGGAGCATTGGAGGAGGGACCGATGCCAGACTTGGCTCATCCCCAGCTGCAGATAGAGATAGAGAGCGAGAAAGAGAAGAGAAACGATTCCTGCATCCCTCACCCAATCTACCCACACACTCACAATGGCACAAAAACAATGCCAAAAGTTTCTACACAAGCGCCTCGACCTCACCTTCGCTCCTGGCCGCCCCTCAATGTTGCCAAGCCAAAGACTTTGCCTTGGCATGCATGAAGCAAGCCCCCGCTCCTGCCCCAAATTGTGTGCTACACTTTTCGTAGGCACAAAACCCCCCGAACCGCCCATAGCCCATGTGTGTTTGCGTCTTCGACTTTGGCTTAGTATTTTTGGTTAATTTTCTTGCAGTTTTAGGTTACGTTTTTGGCTTTTACCACTGATGCCAGCTCCTTTTATGCCCGCCCGCCCCCGGCCCTTATCCGGCGAGCCACCCCTCGGGCCTTTCACTTGTGAAAGACGTTTGCTTAAAAGCCACCGCACACACACTCCCCGCACAAGCCCCTCTCTCCACGCCGCCCCCACGCCCACTCGTGTTTAGTTAGTTTGTGATGGTTTTTAGTGCCGGTGACTCGAGACCCGAGACATCTTAAAGGGGTGCCGGCACACACACACACGTGCTGAAGGGGGGTGGGAGTCGACCCCTGAGTCTGCCCCTTCCAGCCTGTCGCCGGCAGGCAGCATACAAATGAAACCCACGTCATGTCGTAGCCGAATCCCGCTCCGGTTCCCCGCTCCGAGCCACTACTTACTCCTCCGCTTACCCTTCATTATTTTCCATTTTGCTGCTGCTCCACCGATGCTGTGGCTGCTGATGAGCTAAGCCAGCATCTACAAATTTTTCTGCCCTCTTTCGCTCCGTCTCCGACGCCGTCTGCGTCTTTGTGCAGTGTTTCATCAGCCACATTTTACATTTATTACTCGGGACAAAACCCCCAACTGGCACACCCATTCTGAGGGGCTTCTGGCTTAATGAAAACGAGAGGGGAGCCAGCCGGCTCCTTGGTCCGGCAGAGGCTCCACGATTGATGTGCAGATGGAACACACTTAGGGTGCCAGGACATACCACCACCACCGCCGTCACGAAATAGGCAATAACCTTTGGCCAAGTCCAAGTCCTGGCCAGGACTTCGCCCACTTGAGTGCTCAAAACGCCAACACGAAACGATTCATCTTCGCTTGCTTTCGGGCGACACCCAGTCCAACGTCCAGACCCATCGGGGAGGCGACCCTCCGCTTAGCCACTGCTCTCGTCCTTGCCGTATTTTCTTTTTAGCGACTTGGGCCTTCCACTTTTTGCCGACAAGATTTCGGGCTGCCGTGGAGGCGGAGTTTGCAGGCAACGAAATGGATCTGCCTGCTCCTTGCTGCTTCTGCCAACGGTCCGGCCCGGTCTCTGTCTCCGCTTTCAGTCCCAAGGCAAAGAGGATGTAGAAGGGCGGGCGGGGAAAAAGGTTTCCGGTTGCGCCAACGTTCTTTACTTCCTTCGGACAGAGATGAAACTCAAACACAAATTAGAGAACTCGGGGCCGGACTCGTGGGCAAAAGTTTCGAGGAACAAGATATTGGAAAAAATTTATGCACAGTCCCCCAACGTAATGAATGAATGAGGAAACGGCAACTGAAAGAAAAACGAAGAAAACGAGCAGGACGGCAGGATGGGGTGGAGTCGACTTTAAAGTCCCCTCTCCCAGCTATATTTCCCAGGACCTAATCGTATCAGCCCCAGTCTAGCCAGCTGAAATAGACAATTAGGCGGGAGGCACACCTACAACTATGTGGTTCTATATGCCTATAGTGGCACCCAACGAAATGGGCTACTCATGCAAGGAGCCAGCTCCTTGATAACACAACTGCTAATGAAATGCGCCACACAGCGCTGGCTGGCAACTTTCTCCGCAAATGGGTGGCAGGGGCAAGGACCGAGTCAAGCGCCGCGCCTCTCGTTCCGTGCCGCCTTATCGAATTACTCAAGTCCCAGAGTCGGACCCAACTAGTGCCAGTCAGCAACATTTCAGCTCCTCAACCGAGAACGCTGCCTTGTACCCTTTCATCGCTCTCATATCGCACCCTTGCCACTCCTTCTATTCCTCGTCTTTGCCTCCGCCTCCATCCACTGTCACTTCCGCCTCGTTTCCAAGACCCGGACACCCCGAAAAAAAAAGAAATTGAAACGATGAGGGGGAAAGACTATCCTGCAGGGGCTTTTATGAGAACGTGCGCTTCATTTTCCAAGAGAGATGGAGAACTCAGTGTTGGCCACCCTGGACGCAGACCTAAGGCTGGGCACATCCTTGAGCACCACTGTCGTGCACTGTGGGCATCACCTTCTAACCATCGTATTAAAAACTATTTATGCGACCTGGAATAAAATAAAAAGCTTAACTATAGTTTTATAAGGTAGTCCGATATTTGTTCTATATTTTATCAGGTTTCGATATAGGAATTCTAGATTCCAGCCGGATTCTTAGCACGGAGTAATCATCGCGTTCTTTCGGCACCGCCTGACCCTGTCTTCGCAGCCCGATGCTGACACAGAGTTTTTATCCTCCACTCAGCTACGCCTCCTTCAGTCAGGACTATCTCCAGAACCCCTTCCAGTCCCCGGTCCCTGGGCCCACACGAACACCAGCGAATTGGGATTACAGCCAGACCCGCACACAGACAGCCATAGACTAACCCTTTGCTCGGTCCGCACCCTCCACAAGGCATTTCTTCACCCCCAGCAGGAGGCCACTCCCTTCGCCTGCCGTTTGCTTACTTTGCCAGCGCAATTTTTATACAAAAATTTTCTTGCCCATTTCCTAGTCCTTCCTGGTGCTTACCCCCGGCCCTCCGTCTTCAGCATTCTGCCTTCTGCCTTCTATGTACGACATTTGGGGTGTGGACCGGAACCCTCCGTTCGAGCCAGCTCTCGGCCGGAGTCTCCTGGCAGCGGAGGCAGCGTCCTCGTTCATCAGGCTGCTCCTTCAGCCTTCAGCCCCACCCCATGCTCTGTGCCCCGCTCGCCACTCTCCGCCCGTCGCCTTCCCACGTTTGTCCATTTTAAGTTCGAGCTCTGCCCGTGGCACTCATCCAGCGCAGAGTCCTTCAGCCAGCCCTCCTGAACACACCCCTCGCCAGACTCGGGGCCTGGCCCTCATTTATTTTGTACCCACGCTGGCAGGAAAGTTTGTCTTGCGTTCCGTTTGGGTTTCCATTTTTTAGATTATTCCTTGCCGCTTGCTGTCCAATGCTCCTTCCTTTTTTTTCGCCCCCTGCCAGCCACGATTTCTCTAGCTGGGACTAACGAGCATGTTACTCCTTGCCTGGCCAACGCTTCCCCCGCTCAGTTCGCTTTTATTATTATGCTTTGGCGTGCATTCCAGGAGGGGTGAAAAAATAGAGGAAAACGGTAGCGCTCCATCCCTCCGACGGCCCCAGCTCCGATTCTGGCCCAGCCCCAACCCCGGCCCCTGCGGAACATTTCGTTCGTTGCCAGGGCTACCAGCTCGGTCGGGATGGACGCAGTGGCGATGGCTCGGGAAAAGTTGCAGTTGTCCGAGTCACAGGGCTCTGGCCATATAAAATAATAACAACTAACTAAAAATCCGTTCGCTTTAGCTGCAAAATCCTTTTGTTTTCCACGCACCCCACCACACCCCTCCTCACCGGCAAAAAAAAAAACCCCCGAAAAAACTGCTGGCGAAAAAAAGGAAAAATAGAGAACTGTTTGCCCCGCTCAAATTCAATGCAAAACTTTTGCATCGCCGTCGAGCTGCCCACATAAATTTCGACCCCACGCCGCCAACCTCCTATTCCCGAAATCCCACCCCACAGTGCTCCTCCCACATCCCGCTAGGGGGTCGGGACACCCCTCGCCTTTTGGCGTCTGGCTTTTTTTTGCGGCCCGGTCGAAAGTTTATCAGCGCGTTTGTCTGCTGCCATCGTATGCCAGTTCCAGTTTCGGCCCCGAAAAAAAGAAATCCGCAACTCGACCGACCGCTTGTTTGTCTTACTTTTGACCTCTATAAGTGAGGAGCCGGCGGGACTCGCGAGGGGTAAGACGGACACTGGGGCCGTAGAACAGCCGATAATGATGGATTGGGGGATATGCGAGGGGGAAACCAATGGGGGAAAAAGGGTTTATCGGGATTCATTCAAAAGGAAATATTTTTTACATGACAACAATGAAGCGAAAAGTTATCGCAGCCACTGAAAAATATTGCAACTATTATGAAATTAATGCTTTATTTTAATTAACTTGTACCATTGTAGCAGATCAGCTGAATTATTTATTGATGCACTACGAAGCACGTGCTTGTTAGGGTTATGTGATAGTAGGCGCGATAGGAGCAAGTATAGGTAAAGTTTTCGAGGAAATAAACTATTGGCGTGCTGCCAGAATGTTTGCTTGCATGCGTACTATAAGTTATAATAGGGAGTATATCGCCTTCAAAATAATATGTTGATTTCAAGTCAAATAATATCACTTTCTAACAATATTGGATTACATTTAGTATTACCAGTAGTTTCTTTATATTTAAGTTGGATGAATTATAGCAAAAATTTTGAGGGAGAAAAGTTAAAAAAGCTTACCAAAACGTTGGTGAAATCTATAAATATGTCAGCCTTAATTATAAGAAAAATCTTACTAAAGGCACACAAGAGGAGGGGAAAATAACAATTTCCCAGCTCAGATCTTCCATCAGTCCAAAATGACTGCAAAAGAGTGCAACAGAAATTCTCAAGTCTGGGTTCTGGGACAGGCTCGTTTAAATAGACACTAAGTGTTTGATGTCTAATCATAGCAAAATGACCACTGATAATGATCGACGTAGTTATAGATCAAAACCAGTCTGGACAAATCTTTCGAGTCAAAAGTTTCGACACAAAAGTGAAGCTAAATAGTCGAGTCTTGAAATTAAGCTGGTTAACCAAAAATTGGCTTAACCTAAACATAGAAAATATAGGTCATAAGCCCAAATAGTAGTAGTATTTTTAACTTGACAATAATGAATATAATGTAAAATGTATTTGTAGATCAATTTGACTTATCTAACGCTTATAAAATGAATGATATATCGTTTAATTAAATTTCCAAATACTATTGTAAGGCTATCCATAATTTGGAATATTACTAATCAGTATCTTTATTCAACAATATGTTGTAACAATTCCTCCAATTAATCTTACCATTTTGAAAACGGTGATTTGAAGACTAATCTCGGAGTATGTTAGGTATTTAAAAAACCAAAAAATACAACATCAATACATAAATATATTATTTTAGTAAAATATAGGTGTAGCGCTTTTATTTTGAATATCTCCCAGTACTGAATGCCTCAAAATTAATTGTAAAAAATTCTCTCATCTTCTCATTGCAGGTAAGCAAATGAGGGACGTTGCTTGTGCCCGAAAATAGTGTAAATTCGGTTGTCTATTTGTAAGTACGTTGCTATTTGAAACAACTCCATTGTCCGTGCCAGTTTTGATAAGCCCAAAATGGAAGTTCCGCCCAGCCCAGCCCTGCCCCTGCTTCTCATCGGTGCAACAGTTGCAACTCCGCCTTTGGTAGCAAGTTACCCAGGAGGGCGCTGCACAAAATGAAAATGAAAAATGTTCTCCACCTTAAGCAGCTTAAAATTAATTTACATGGGCAGAGAGCTCTCTGAAAGCGGCACTGAGACCGAGGGCGGCAGCGGGGCGAAAAACTTCAGTGCAATGGCATAGAATTATACATTTGCCAGCGGAAGTTGAAAGTGGCGGCAGTGGCACCCACACCGCCGGCCGGGCTCAGAGAAGGGGGAACCCATTCTGCACCCGCACCCCTCCAAGCACTTAATAATACGGTTTATTAGCGACATAAGCACATCCGCCGCTGCCTCGTCCGCTACCATTGCAGACATTTTAATTGGTAGGCGAGTGCACGGGTAACATAAAAATTATAGTCGTGCGGTGGCAACTAGGGCTGGGTCGGCGATGGAATAGCGCTTGGTGCTGGGCCTGGGGTCGGGGCTGGGGTGCTGTTGGCGGCCAGGGGTTGTGCCCGGCAAACACAGTGACAGACAAGTTGGCAGCTGCCGGTTGTGGGGCAGCCTCCAAGGCTGGGGGCAATTGAAAAGTAGGATATACACTTCAATCATTGGCTGGCTTTGTCTCTGCCAAAGGATCGGCAAGTGGAGCGGGTTAAGAGAGGGGCACGCGGTTCTGTGGCGAGGGCTCAGCGTTGCCACAAATTAAAAACGGCAGCGTTTTTTAATCAAAGCAGCATTAGAAGCCAGCCGCGGATGTGGTGGGAACTGCCTAAGCTCCCTAGTTTCGCAGTCTACGCGCTGAAGGGAAACCAACTTGAAAGTTGTAAACGAACTGAGACTCAACTGAAAACCTAAAAATTAAGATATATCCTGCATTGATATCCTGGTTATATTTTTCTGTACACTTTTCTTAAATTGAGTTCCCTATAAATGGGCTTTGAAGTGGTCCTGGGCTTTGGCAGAGCTCGTTGTCGTGGATTTAAATGCAACCAAAAATGTTGGCATAACGGTTGCAGCAGCTTTGCCTCCCCGTGTTGCAACAATCCCTGGCACTGGCGGGGAAACCCTTTTTCCTAGTACTATGTAGTGGAAGGATGGGGTGCCAGACGTACGAGTTTTCCACATCCCTAAATCGCTAATCTGCTACGCATTTTTGCCTTGCCACTCTCCGTGTGCTCTTCCTGCCCGCCCCCAACTTTTTAATAATTTCGTGCTCGCCGGGCGGATTTTTCTGTTTTCCGTTGCTTTTTTCCTTTTTTTTTTTTTGCGCCCCAGCGGTAGTCGGTAACTTTGAGAGGGTTTTGGGTCTGGACTTGGGTCTGCCCCATCTCCGGGCTCCGCACATATGTGCGCGGGTGCGATAAGGCGGCAGCGAAATTGAAATTGTTACCATTTGCGAAGGTTGCCGCTGCTAGACGTCACGGCTAGGTGTGCTAAGCAGGCGGCGGGAAAAAGGACGAGTCCAGGGTCCGGAAGGCAGCCAGGAGTCGGAGGACACGCGAAGGTTGTAAAACCGCCGCCGACGCCGTCGCTGCTTGAAATTTTGTGCTGCCAACTTTCAGGCGCTCGGGCTCCCAACTCAAGTGCGCTTCGGGGATTGTGGGGGATAGGGAGTGGTGGCTCCATGGGGCTCGTTCGTCTGGAGTAGGGGGACTTGAAGGCGTTGCTGGTTATGATGGCGCCGGCCATCGAGCGTCGCCTGGAGAGACCAAGTTCGGCGGGGCGTGGCTTATCCTGGGCTCCTGCAGACAGGCGGCACTCAGGACTCACATTTAGGGGCTGCTGATTAAGAGTCGGCCAGAAGTCTGCTTGAATATTTCTCGATATTTAAATCGTGACGAAGTTATCAAACAAATTCGATGTCAATCTAAGGGAAATAATGCTAGGAACTATGCAGAATAATATTACTCATTTGATATATTTAACAGAAATCTTTAGGTGTTTTGAAACACCTTTTAAAAGTGTCAAATATCTACTAGAGCTAATAACTAGAACAAGTCTGTTTATATTAAAGGCAGGCCAATGGTTTTTAAACGTATATGGTGTTATTTTGTCTGTTTTTGGCATCTAAACGCATACATTAAATTTTCCAAAATCTTTGAGGGTTTTCTCTACCAATTTCTGTAGCTTTATTTTAAACGATTGCTTATCCCCCGCATATGCCACCAAATAAACCTTTTTAGTAAATGAATTCCCATTTTGAAAGTAACCCTTTCCGGACATCTAGCTGCGATCTAGCGACCATCCCCGGCTTCAGCCGAAACTCTCTTTCAAATGAAGTCTCAGACCTGCCGCAGACAGCCCCGCAACCCTGGCGCTGCTACACCCCTCTGCCATCAGCGATGGTGGAGGGGGCCAGCAAATAAAAACTCTTTTTGCCAGAATGTTGGCTGTATTATCTTCCGCCCGAGGGGCGGACGGGGCTGGGAACTGCCCATAAAGGACGCCCATTTTTACGAAAAATATCACCAGAAAAAAGGAAATACGGCGGACCCAAGGGGCACAGGGGTGGTGGTGGTGTGTGCCCACGTAAGCTCGTGCCAGCCAAGCGCTTGCCGCATCTTTTGGGATTTCTTGCCTCGTTTAAAAATCATTCAAGCAGCAGACACCACCAAGACCCAATCCAACTGCCACGCCATCCCATCTCCGGCCGAACTCAGACAGTGGCACAAATTGTGTCAAAAAGCGTTTGGTTCGGGCTGTGCTGGGTCGTGGACCCACGACGGGCTCCACCTTTCGTGAAGCGTTTGTTTGGGCTGCGCATTCATTTTTATGTTTTTGCCCATCCAAACCCAAACCTAATACCCGGGCCCAGAACCCATGCCCGCCCTTTCCCCGGCCCGATTCCGGCCACACCTCCCCATCATCCGGAGAAACTTTGACGCCTAACGAAAGAGGCAGCAAATAATTCATCATTTTGCCTTCAGACTTCAGAGTATTTCCTCTGCCAAAATCCTGAGCCGTGGAGTTAGGAATGCCACGCAGCTTTTTGCCAAGAACTTTTCACCCCCCGAGCCGGGGCCCCATAGCGTCAAAGAAGAAAATATTATTTGGAATGGTTTATCATCAATTTTATGTGCGATTTTTCTCCTTTTTTTTGTTTGCGCTTTTCTCTCCGCCCGGCACTTTCTGTGCTCCCATTGAACCTCTCCTCAACTTTTGCAGCTTCTCCTTAGTTTTCCTGGAAATGAGTCCCAGTCCCGAGCTCTGGTTCGGGGAACACGGGGGAACGGGCCACTGAGCCACTGCGACTGTCTTTGCGAGTGAAAATCAACTGGAATTCGATTTGATTATGATTTGTTTCGATCGAAGGCGATGGCCAAGTCGCGAGCTGAAAATGGGTGGGGAGCTGAAAAGCGGAGCACCTCCGCATCCGGTTCCAATGGGAATCGTGATGGCTGCCTGCCACCGGAGGTTGGATATAATTTTCCCACTTCTTGCCGCTTGCCAGGGTGCTGGATGGTATACATCCGATTGGGGGAGCGGTGCAGTCCTCTCGTCTCCTTGATGGGTTTCTCTAACAAAGTTTTCTTACAGCCTCGGGCTGGAATACTATTTATTATAGCCCTTGAAAAGGTAAATTAAAGGTTAAAGGCTTATTTATATATGTATACGAGTTTCTCCCGTTGCCAGAGTATGTCGGCCTTTAAAATTGTATCCTCATACATACTGGCATGCAAACACATTTGCTTTTTCACAATGACGCATATTGTTTTTCGCAATCTACAGCATATTTTTTTGGCATTATTAAGGTGTGTTCTATTCTTTAGTTTTTATAAATATATTTATTGCAATATGGCTGACAAAAAATGTCAAAGGCAGCGAACCGCATCAATCAGCGTCGGTGGCAGCGGAATATATTTTCTATATATTTATCCACACATACACAATCCTTTATTTGTATGTTTTAGGTCTTTGGCATTTTTGTTTAATTTGGCATTTGGGTTGTTATGATTTTTTAGCTGTTCATTCTTTTAGTTCGCTTTAATATTTCATTCGTTTAATATTTAATAGAGCTGCACTGAGCTATTCCATTGTACAGTTGGTTACATAAGTCGGTGTACATAAAACTGTACAACATGAGGCAAATACAGCAACACAATTAAGCTGGCACGATTGGGGAAAAAATATTAAATGCCAGCCCAAGCGATTCCTTCTCCTCGGGTATTTGCATATTCAAATAATATTTTATAAATAAGTACACGGAGAGAACTTACTCGAAAAATATCGATCTTGAAAACTAGTTACAAATATGTTAAGTTAAAGAAAGCTAAGGAAAGTAGGAAGTAAGAAAAGTAGGAAGTAGCTAAGTAAGCTAAGGAAAGTAGGGGAGATCTTAAACTATCTATCTACTTATTTTGTATGGCTATTTGAAAGTATTTGTCTATTTCATCAGATACTTTAAAAGCTTTTCTGTGATTACCAACCGATAATCGCCTTCGTTCGCCATGTCCTTGCATTATTGTAATAAGCGCAGGGTGGGCCATGTTAGTGCACCTCCATTGTCTTAGACCACCCTTAAATTCAGGTTAAGTGCAGTCGATCGCTTCGCCTCCCTTATGGCTTACAGCGCCCTTGGGCTGGGGGCTGGAGTTCTCCCCATCTGCTGCCGTTCGGCTTTCCCTCTCACCTGAAGTGACAAAGTCTCGCCATCTCGTATGCCCAAAACGATGCCATTGGCCTGCCGCACACACGGCGTATACGGAATGTGCGTGAGGCCATAGATTTCACTTAACTGCAACGCACTGTCGACTTGCAGATGTCGTCAACAGCATCGCCGGCACCATCTTCATCAGCATCATGATGCGGATTCATATGCAAATCAGCATCGGAACTTGGCTCCCATCAGCAGCAGCAGCAGCACCCTCATCAGGCTTTGAGCTGGGTCTCAAAGAATGGTGTCGGAGACGACTTAGGACTAGGGACAGGCCTGCTTGGCAATGTGCTGCCAAAGTAGCTTGCAATGCACTTATGAGCCGATATATAGCAATGCGATTCGAGGGTCTCGGAAACGTTTTAGGAGAATTAAGTAACGAAGGCCTTTAACTCAAGTCAGATGGTGCTAAAATTGTTCGTCGGTTTCTAAAGCTAAGATATAACCCCTTTTTATCTATGGAGAACAAGGCTATTATAGGTTTGTGACAACTGAGAATGTACGTAAGAGCCAGAAGAAAGCATTCCCGACCGTATAAAGTATATTCTTGATTAGCACCAACAAGCGAGCCGATTAAATCATGACTGTGAGTCCGTCTCTCCGTCCGTGCGAAACAACAGATCTCAGTGACTATAAGAAGTAGAGCTCCCAAATTTGGTGACAACATTTATATCTGATTCATGCATATCAAGCTTATTTTCGAGTTTAGTCACGTCTTGATAACCATGAAAAACGTATAATTAAGCTATAGTCGTGATTCAAAGTAAATATGTTTGAAAATAAAGAATCGGATGCTAGACATGTTAGTTATTAAACAATAAAGTTTAAACTTCTGCAACATCTACATTTGTGTTGACCATCCCAATCAGTGTTCTCAGCTCCTATTGTGAACATTTTCCCCTGCCAACCTACCTTTTTTATTTAAGTTTTCCGAAATTTCGAATATAATTATAAGAACTATAATCAAGATGTCTTTTAATTTCACCCACTATGCTTTGGGTTTCGGGTATCCTACTCTGTTAGAAATTAATAGAAAATAAAAGAATTTCAATAATGATAAACTATTGTTATTCTTAAGGTGGATGAAATTAACAATTATGAAGGCTCAATGCTCTAGCTTACTTTATATTTCGTTTTATTGTTTCGTAAATAAATCCCTGATGTTTTAGCTCTGATAAGATGCTTTTATGATTATTTTTTTACTTTTCTCATTTCTCATTAACCTTGACGATCTTTTGTAATTATATTACCCAACACATCCTTGGCCTTATCAAGTGGTGATTGAATATGGCACCGTATTTGGCCCGATTTCAGTAAAAACATTTGCCAACTTTTGTGTGATCTACACACGCATCATTTCCGCCGCATCCCCACCTGTCCGCCTGTTCCCACACAGCACCTCCACACCCCTCGCACTGCAGCCTAATGCATTGACTAACGGGCACGTCATGCGTGCAGTTAAGGTGCAAGGACGGGGGCTGTGATTTGTGGGGATGGGAAAAACGGGAAAAAGGATAAAGGAAAAAAGGACTGGAATGCGTCCGCCATGAGGCGCAAAAACCAAAAATAAAATGCAATTTTTGTTTGCTGTCCGAAATGGGGTGTAGAAATTATTGCGAGTGTGGCCGAAGTGGAGAAGGGGTGTGGGTGGGTGGCGGTGGGCGTATGTGGGTGGCATTAACTGGGCAACAACCCTGCGAACCTACCAGCCGGGCCAGTGTGCGTGCATTTGCGTGGTGCGCATTAATTGTGATGTCTGGCCTGGTCAGGCTGAGCCCGGCAGATGAGTAAGTAGATTTCCTTGTATGTGGGCCTGCGTTTTTTCGCAACCCTCCTTCCCTGCCGTGGTAGGGGGCGGGAGTGGGCTCCACGGCCTCCTCATTGATAATAATGCCCCCAGATGCATGCTCCTGGTTTTTTGTGCTGCTGCACTGGCTGCATTGCTGCATCGCCGCATCGCGTCATCTCTTCATCGCTCCATCGCTCGGCGGCCGTCGGGTGGACCTCTTTTTTTTCTCCATTTATATGTGTATATATTTTTGTGTGCGTAATATTTTTACACGCCGACAGAGACACAGACACAGATGCGGCGGAGCCTGCCGCCGCCGTCCAGTGAGAGCCGAGTGCGTGCGTGTGTGTGAGCAGAGCGGCTGCTGCGAAAAAGGACCAAAAAAGCTCCGCCTTTAAAAATGTGTGCGCACCAATTGCCATTTGTGACTCTGTACTCTCCTCCCTTTTGCTCTCACGCATCACGCACGCAGCCTGCAATCACTGATAAGCAGCGGCAGGATGCAGCCCCCTGCCCCTGTGCCCGCCGCCCTATTGTTGTTGTAAATGGGAATAAAAATAAGGGAAAAAGTTGGGAAGGCCGTTGCACAAATGGCAAGTGCAAAAAGCGTTAAAAAACTCACCCGGGTGGCCGAAGAAGAGCCTCTCCGTCGCGTTTGGTTAACTGGTCCATATGGGGCATCCCCGGCCATATGCGGGGTATTCTTTACATACTTGTAGGCGTTGTTTTTTGTATTTTATTTACGCACCTCTGCGGCAGATCCGGATCGAAGGAGCGGGACGGGATGGGTGGCGGGTAGGCTCTGGTGGCAATGTGGGGAAAATAGGCAGGGCCGCTGTGGTTAAGTGGCAGGCGAAAGAGACGGCGCAACGGGGCAGAGAGCGAGCGAGAGGAGTATGTGCGGTTGCGGTCGCTGAAGGAAACGGGCATCAATGTCTGACAATATTATGTTTCAATTTCGGAACACGAGGCGGCGGTTGGGGGCGTGTAAAAAACGATATATAGCGAGGTGGGACAAATTACAAATGATGCGCTGCAAAGGGTCTGGGGGGGAAAGGGAAACGCCAAATTTGACTTTATTATTGAAGAATAAAAGGACACCGCGCAAAGGGAAGTACAATATAAACACAGACATTAAAGGAAACCATCTGATTAATTCCTTTGGTTCATGAAGTTATTTTAAATGAAAAACATTCCCATTTTATGTTTGATCAGCAAACAAAGAAGTTTATTTGAAATCGTTGAGATTCGGATAGGAGGTTAAACTACAAAAGAGTAAACACATTTTACAATATGCTACATTTTTGTTTAATAAAATATATTGCAAATATTTCAAGATTTTTCATGTTTTTTAAAGCTTATAGTACACGATATCCAATGTCGTTTCTTGAAAAATCATCTAAAGGCAAACAATCAGAAAAATCATTAAAATATATACTAGAATTTAGTACTTTATGACACTATTTATAATATTTATTTAATTTATAAAGAAAAACTAAAATGGTAAAAGAAATCTAAGAAAACATCTCCTAGAAATTAGTCTGTAGAATAAACCCAAAACTTTGTATCGAGAAATTAGATGTAAAATCGATTTTTATCGATAATTTTTATCAACTTCCATAATTAAATATTATCATTTATTTTCTCTTTATTTCTTACTTTCTTTCTGTTTTGTTTGGCTGAGAGCCAACCGCAAGTGTTTTTCTAAAATAATAGTATCCAATGTGTGATTATTCGTATAAAATATAAAATGTAAGCATCATAAGTAAATATCATGGATGACTCAAATACCCTCTCTGGTGTCACCAAATTGTAATGGTAACCCGCTGTCTCGTTTTGACCACGTTGAAGGCTAATCAGACAGGTCAGCGGTGCCCGCTCCTAGATCAATTTTTCCACCTTCCTCCTTCTTTCTGACGCCTAGTTTTGTGGTGGTCAACCCAATGTTGCATACTTTATGGTTTCAGGCAAATAATATTCGCGTGCCGCATAAAAACTCCCTGTTGTTTTGCGTTTGAGTGGCATGTACCGTTAGTTACAGTGCCCCCCAAAAATATATATATGTAACAAGCACAGCGATTACACGCCTCCCCCATTCCGATGTGAGTAACTTTGACCCGTTTTGTGGCCGGCAGCGGAAAACTCGAAAAAGAAAGCAAATCAAGTGCACAGAGGGAACGATTTCCCAGTTTTTCTTTTAGCCAAATAACTCTGCCTACCGGTGGGTGGCAAATTGAAAAGCAAAACATCATCAGTGCAGTCAATCGTGAGGGAGGGAGAGGGTGGAAAGCGGGACAGCCAGCGGCTGGGCTTAGTATCCACCTTCAAGCCACTCCAAGCTGAATTTCACGATGCACTTATGTGTGGCATCACTGCTGGGCTAAATTTCCCTTGATGATTAGAAAAGATTTCGTATTTAGCGTATTTACGTATTTATGGATTAAAATGGTCTGGCCACACTATTCACACTTTGATTTAGAGAGCCTAGATGGGCACGCTATGAGTCTTCCAGCTCGCGGATCCTTCTGTTATATTTTCAAGACGCTCGCTTTCAGCGATCCGTGTAACTTTACAAAAACAATGCTTAAATTTAAAACAACTATTAAGCTACTATATTCTGCTTATGGTTTAAATAAATGAATTCTCTGGAAATTCGGCATAAATTATAGATGGTAGAAACAACTAAGGTTAATAATAAGTATAAATATAAGGAATATTGAATATATAGAGATAGACAGGAATTAAAATTTATTTAAATGTTTGCACTTAATTTGCATTAACTGTAGAGAATTCTAGCTTTGACTAGGCAAAAAATCGGTCCCTTTCTGCCACTACCTTTTTTACTGGCAACTGTTGTTTGTTTATTTCTCGCTGGAAGTGCAAAGCATTAAAATATGTATAATCCCAGCAGCAGCAGCAGCAGCATTGGCACTCATCCTGCTTTTCACCTGCAGCTGCATTCGCTTTTTAGCGGCATGAGCAGCACAACAGTTTCGCCTCGCTTTAGCTCCACCTCCGCCCCACACCGCCCTTAGCCTTTGTGCGTGTCGTGTGGCTGAACAAAAAAAAATGGAATAAAATAGAAATTTCAACGGAAACGCAAAATTTTATAATGGCGCCCACGGAGCGTATGAGTGCTACGAGTTGCCATGCCGACATTCAGATGCAATTTATGCATATGATTCGCGAACAATAGACTGGAGAGATATCTCTGGCATTATATTACTGATGTGTTAGGGTCAGATCAGGGGGTTTCGGAATTATAAAATGCGGTGCTGGGATCATGAGATCAAAGCCCTTCTTTAGTTGTTAACGATCGTTCAATCCACTAATAGCTGTCCACGGCCTCTTAATTATCCTTCGACGTTTCAAAATCTGTGCACAGCTTAGCCCGCCATAATCCCCATTTTGGACTATCAGACTAAGCCGGTTATTACCTGATACATCACACGCCCTTTGTCGCCTCTTTGGGCCCCGAACAAATAACTAAAATCAACTTCCCGGTTCACACAAATATCAGAGTCACATGCCGCCTATGTAAACGCATACATATCACTTATGTATATCGCTTTCAATATTTCATATATACGACAGGGCATTTGTTGTGAGCTTCCACACTCTTTCTCCGCCCGGCTAAAACTGTGACTGGTAACTAATTTGAAAGTGCCCCGACCCGTACTACCGCTCTCCTGATTTTTTCTATATTCCCGGGCTATATTTTTTATTGGAGCACCGCCTCCCATCACGTAAACTGCAGTTTCCATGTTGTGCGGCGCTCTTTTTTGTAATTGCCTTGACCAGCGTAGATATTATTTTATTGTGGAGTTTTTCGTTTTTTTTTTCGGCTTTATATATACATATATAACATATATATTTGTATATACATATACGGGGGCTCTATGGCTGTATATGCATTTAATGCATTCGAGGGTTGCAGTTGAATTTTTAACCCAAATGCAGTATCTCTAGGCGGGAAGGCTGGAATAGGTGGCATCTATTGGAAGTGGGTACAGTATTAGCCAGCAGCTTACCCAAGAGTCTTCTTCCAGCTCCTGACAATTTTTGGGACAAGACAAGCTTCTCATCAAGCAGAGAAGCTGCTGGAATCGAAGCAGTTTGAGTTTCTGGTCAGGTGTCTTTCAATTTATTTTGCCAATCGGGTCGAAAAGTGTCCCCACCTTGCCGTATCTTTGGGTATTGAAGGACCAGCCACATGAATAAGAAGAAAACATACAAATTTTCCATTAATTAAAACGAAACAAGAAAGCGGGAAGGAAAGGCCAGCAACTGGACTTCGACAAAGGCTTGGGGCACGGGAACTAGCAACATTTTTCGGATTCCAAGGTTGAGACGGAACTCCGTCGGGAGTCGTTGTGACTCGACGGGGTCTGGGGCAGGATTCTGGCCAAGCTCCTCGTGCACGACTCTGGCTAAGGAGCTCATCCGGGGCAACCTTGACTTAGCCGTTAGCCACATGCCAAAGATGAGGGGCTGGCCCTGCCTGGCAAGTAATTTGTTTTGGGCCTGACAGCCGCCCACCAGGCGTATGAGTAACACCTGCCAGCCAGAGAAGCACACGCACACGCACTGGAAAATTCGGAGGAGGACCATAAATCCTAGCATTTATTTCCATTTCTCGTCTCGTCTGCGAGCTGGGGAAAGTTGCTTTTGAAGTCTCACACAAATTTGTAACCCTTTTTCGGAAAGGGGTAAGCAGGAAGCTCCTCGAAATATCAGAAGTATGCGGGTTTTTGGCATCTTACGAGCAAAGTCCTTTGCCGTAAGGCAGTGTCGGGAGTTCGATGCAGGAGGCAGCTCACAAAACTAACAGCCCGACGAGGTGACAGGGTGGAGGATAAACATGTGCTGCTCCTGCTGCCTGCCAGCCTAAAAGCAGACTTTGACTTCGCCAGCGTCTGTGCCTAAGTCTGGAGCACACCACTACCGCCATGCCCACCACTACCACTACAATGCCGGCAACCTCTAAGCACACGCATAATGAATTACCGCCCAGGCAGGAAGCTGCCTGGCCCTGCGATCCCTCCCTTCCCGCCGGCCGCCAACTGCCGATGACATATTTCTCCAGACAGGGGCAGGAGCTGCGCCTAGAAGGCAGCTAAGAAAATTTGCGTTTAGCTCATAAGTGCGTGAAAGGGTTGCCAGGTCCCGGGTCCCAGTCCCATTCCCATTCCCAGTCCCAGTCCCCAGATCCAGGGCGAACAACATCCCTGGCAAGGGCTTGCCTCTGTGCACTGTCAAGGAAATTGTAGTTTAAATGAAATGGAAGTTGCTTTTATCAACGGCGAAGACGGTGGACTGGGGCTGGGTCTGGGGCTCTGGATGCGGAGTGCGACTAGTGTGGGGCCACTATGTGTGAGCTTTCTTAGAAGTTCCTTTCCTCGAGTGTGTGTGTCGTATATAAATTAAAATGCCTAAACATATGCATTAGTTTTTGTCTCAGTCCCACACCCCATCGCTCCCTCAGCGCGAGCGTGTGTGTGTGTGTTGTGCCGGGGCTTGGGGTAGCTCCAAAGTTTTTGTGGTTACGACATCGGTTTTCGGGGGAGGTGCGAGTGGATGCTTGAGACGGGCTCGGCTAGCGGTGGCTTCGGGGAGCGGGGAGGCGAACTGTCAGTCTCGAGTCGGTCTCGAGCTGTGGCCTGACAACTTAGTCTAATGAGAATTCAAATTCGAAACCCAACTACGCAATCGTGCTGAAGAAATTAAAAGAAATTGCAGATGATGTGTTCGAGTTGGGGGCGTTTGTGGGTATCGAACGGAATGCTACACACAAGTGTACACGGAGCAGGGGCGAAGGGTTGGAGGCTGTAAGCAATAAAGCAAATATTTGTTTCACTTTCTACCGATAAACTCGAAAATGTTTGTTCAAACTCCGCAGTGGAGACGAAAAGGGAACTGAACTCCAGTACGGGGGCTGTATGTAAAAATGTCACATCATAATTAACTTATGAATAAAGCAGGTACAGCCTGCTTTACAGATCAGGGTACAGATATAACAGTCAGAGCTCCAAGTTGCCACACCGACTCTCCCCGTAACACGGCAGAAATCATTCCCTCGAGTTATCCACCCATGTGTCCCAGGGATCCAGAAAATTAATGTTAATTAAGACTAGACTCAGAGTCCTGCCACGTTTAAAGGGAAAAATCCGGAAGCCTCAATCTCGATGGCCATCCACACGGAACATAGCTCTCTCTCTGTACTCGGTCCCCAACCTCAGAGCCCACTCCAGCCCACCTTGGGAGTGTCCTTCAACCACAAAACCAAAGGAGAGCGGAGGAAAAAAGCTTGTGTGCCGGACGCCCAACGTCTTGGGCGAAATGTTTCATTAGAGCCATGTTGGCCGCAAATGGCAGGAGGGGAACCGAGCCACCAAGTGACCCGACCCCCGGCACCCGAGTAGACTAATTTTCAGTGCACAAAAGGCGGACTGTGAAAAAAGGCAACCCCAAGAATGGACAGCAAGGAAAAGGGAGCAGATTGAGGGTGAACTGGACCTGGCCAGAAGATGAAAGTCGGGAAAACTTTCCCCTTGAATCTCTGGCTGGGGCCCGGGAAGCTTTCTTTGACGTTGCGTCTTTTTGCATTCTTTTTAATGGTCTAACGAACTTCCCCCAACTGGTTCTACTTCTAATCATTGGGATTTGGCATATCGAACGGAGTCCCGAAACTTTTTGCGGTCTCCATCAGGCTCTCTCGTGGGCCCCCAAAAATTTAACACTGTCTTGAACATCTCGAAACAAGCCAAAAACGCTTAATCGGTGAATATATGCTTTTGGTAGCTAGTGTAAGCTGATTTTCCAAATGTTTCGTCTATTTTGGAGTACAGATTACTGTCGGGATTTGTCTCCTTTCCTTCGATGCAACCGTTTAGTCGAAACTCTAATACAAGAGGTATTATAATGTCAAGATGAGTAAAGCCATACGTTTTTGTGCTGGCTTCAGAGCCTGTATGTAGCTTCAAAAAGCCAGAGAGTGAGAGGTCTCTATAGCTGGCCATCTCTCTAGCTCTCATCTCTTAAGCACTCTAGATCTGGCACATTCTGGAAGCGAAGTTTGTACGAGAGGAAAATGGTTTCTTTATTGCAATTCCTGTGTATGATTGTTACTCATTTTGTTAAAAAAAGACGTCTGGTAATATTTAGATAGAGCATACAAATAAAGTAATTAACGTAGACTTCTTAGGCTAATCATTCCGGTTTATTTCCCTATTTCCCGGTTATACCATTACTCATGCAGATCGCTTCGCCAAATTTTCTTTACAGGAAACTATTCCGGCAACACCGGTCGTGAGCACCGACACCTCCACCGGCCTGGTCGGTGTGGGCGTGGTCGGCGGCGCAGGAGGAGGCGGTGGCGGCTCTGGCCAAGGCGGCGGTGGCGGCATTGCTGGCGCCGGGAGTCTCCTAGGCGAAGTGGTCAGCGGCCTGGGCGGCGGCGGAGCCAGCGAGTCGGAGGCCTACGCCGGCCTGATGAAGGATGCCGACAAGCTGAAGCTGATGCTGCTGGCCTGGAACTACCAGAACTCGACGGCGGTGCGCAACGGGACCGAGGGTCCGGACCTGAGCGTGGTGGGCGGCCTGTGGGCGCAGTACCAGAACGCGCTGGCCCAAAACGCCGCGGCAGCAGCAGCGGCCAGCGTCAAGATGGACAGCTCGCTGTCGCCGGTGCCGCGGCAGGACGCCCACTCGCCGATGGAGACGCAGGACGAGACGAACTCGTCGGGCCAGAAGGAGGAGGACGAGGTCTCCGAGGACGACTCCGACGACAAGCTGGACGAGAAGCTGGCCACCACCCACGATCCTGAGCGGCTCAAGGCCTTCAATGTGAGTAAAGCGAGAGCTGTGAGTGAGCGGCGAATGTAAAGCCAAGCGTTGCCAAAGATTCGCCAGAGATCCTGGTCACGGTTCAGAGTCGGGTTGCTGACTCTCCCTTCCCTCGCTTTCAGATGTTCGTGCGGCTCTTTGTGGACGAGAACCTGGACCGCATCATTCCCATCTCGAAGCAGCCCAAGGAGAAGATCCAGGCCATAATCGACTCGTGCGCCCGCCAGTTTCCCGAGTTCAGCGACCGATCCCGCAAACGCATCCGCACCTATCTCAAGTCGTGCCGGCGCAACAAGAAGACCCGCGATGGATGGGAGAATACGGTGAGTGGAAGCCCTTGGGTCAAGCCCAGAGAATCACGACCCCATCAATCCCATTTTAATTCCCATTACTGCGTCACCTTGGTCCTTGTTGCACTGACTTTACGACTGCTTCTTTCCGTTTACAGACCCGGCCCACGCCCGCCCACCTGACGTCCGTGCAGGCGGAGCAAATCCTGGCCATCGCCTGCGAGAACGAGTCTATGAATGCCAAACGGATGCGCATTGGCCTGGAGCCTATCACCCATGCAGTTCCGGCGCCGGGCAGCGCGGTGGCAGCAGCTGCAGCGGCAGCAGCCGCCGCCGCCGTGGTTGCAGCCACTAGCTCCGGAGCCGGCGGCACCAGCACCACCTCCGCCGGCAACGCCACGGTCACCTGCGGTGGAGTGGGCGGAGCCGCGGATGCCGGAGGCCTGACCAGCGTGGCGGCCGCAGCTCTGCCGTTCGTCAGCGCTGTCGGCTTTGCCCGATCCACACCTAACTCCGAGCACGCGGACGGTCTGCCCTTCGGAGCTGTGGGCACTGTGGGCGGCATCGGCAGCGGAGGCGGCGGTAGCACCAGCGGGGGTGTCGCTGGAGGTGGCGGTGGCGGCATGAGTTCTGCACGCAGCTCCCCCCTGGCCCTCAGTTCGAACGCCAGCGTGAGCGGCGGCGCCAGTGTCACCGGCCTGACCCTGGCCAACGGTGCCGGGGCCTCGAACGGAGCCGGACTGCCGGCCAGCAGTCCTTACACCACGGACTTCAGCTCACCGTCGACGGCCTCGCCCTTCGTTGCGGCAGCAGCGGCAGCGGCGGCGGCAGTTTCCGCGGGCCGGGCTCCCAGCTATCCCGGCTACTTCCCGGGGGTGGCTGGCCTAGGGAATGGTGAGTAGCCAATTGTTTCTCAAGGAGTCCATTAGTAATCGTCATGGTTATCTTTCAGTTACGCCCACCGATCTCTCGATGAAGCCGACCAGCCTAGCCAGCGGCCTCGGCGGCAACCTGGTCAGCAACAACAGCGGCAACTCTGTGGCAGGCAACATTAACTCGCAGCTGAGCGCCGCCAACCTGGCCAGCCTGAGCAGCGTGAACAATAACAGCGCCTTGGTGACGGCCACCCAGCAGTTGCAGCAGCTCCAGCAGCAACAGCAGCAGCAGCAGCAGCAACAGCAGCAGCAGCAACAACAGCAGCAACAGCAGCAACAGTTGCTCGTGGGCGGCGGAGGCGGTGGCCTGGACGCCCAGTCCAACCGGGCGCCACCCATCCTGCCGCACAAGCTGAGCGCCAACGAGGTGACCGCGGCCCGGCAGGTGATATCTGCGTACCGCGAGAGCGCCGCCTTCCTGCTGCGCACCGCCGACCAGGTGGAGCAGCTGCTCGTCCAGCAGCAGTAGGCGGCGGTCGAGGCGGACGAGGCCCCTAGGTTCGAGACCCAAGCGGTGCCAGGCGCGCGCGGGTTGTTCCTATTTTAAATGAAATTTAAAATGAATTACACACTCCGACACACAAGCCAAACTAAGCGAAAATAGTCAAACCGTAGAGCCAAACGAAGGAAGAGCCATCCGGCGGGTAGTCAAAGCAGCTCGTTCAAACGAAACATTTTAAGTGTTTTTTCCTCCACTACGTACAGCATATTAAAATAGAATTTAACGATAAACAAAAACCAAAAGAAATATTGCAGATATCACAAACAGTAAAAATATTAGAGCTGCCGCGATTCCCTGACTTGTTTCTGAACTGAATTTCGACATTGAACCGCTGACCAGATTTAACTGATCCTTTTCGTGAACTCTGAACATATGGCAACAATAAATTATAGATCGATTTATGGAAAACTCTTACTTGCAACACGATAAAGTCCTGAAACTGTTTCACTTCAGCGTAAACACTTAACCTCAAACTACATATTTCTTTGCAATTGATCGATACTAGCTACAAATCAGATGGCAACGCAGCTCTAATAGTAATAAACCCAAGCAACAGTTCAACGTACTACAGTGTCTACTAAAAGTAAACCTACAATAGCCACACACAAACACTCGCATCGATTCCGTTTGTACTTTTCATTTTTACGCATATTTTAGGCTCTCGCTCTTCGGAGAGCCGACGATTCCGGGCCCGTTTTCAAAGTGCGCGATTTGTTAAAAAAAAGTTAAAACTAATAACTAATAAATAAGTTGAAGTATTGTTGTACATTTTAAGCAAATTGATACAAAAACTTTTAAGAAAAACCAAAAACAAAAGAAAAAACGTAAAACTATGAGAAAACACAGGGTGATACTTTGAAAAATTATTACAATGCATAAGCTAAAAATTAATAAAAGGGAAAAAAGAAAACGTAAAAAAAATGGATCGAGGTATGGCATAGATGTTGGTAAATGTGTATTTAACGTTTAGAAATTACATTTGTATACTGTTTCCAGGATCCATTGTTTCCATTTAATATCCATTGTGTTTTGTCCAACTTCCTTTATTTTAGGTGTATATATTTTAAGGGTTTTATTCTGAGACATTTTAAGTTTGACTGTTGCTTTTTACTCACATTCGATTATTGAATAGATACAGAATAAATAATTAAATACAAAATAGCCATTCATGTTTTTTGCAAATATAAATGTGCATAAGATAAGTAAACTAAACACTGGCGCGAACACGTCGAAACACTTACAACACCGGTTATGTATGAGTGTGGAATGAAATGGAGAACCGCGATGCAAGGCAAATTATAGAATTTAATTATATAAATAAATTGCTAAAATTATTTAACCAACAAATAATTATTGACTAAACCCAATTAAATACTCGAAAAGAACTCGATAATTGCTTGGAAGGCGGAGGAAATATTTATACAGAATACTTAAATATAAAATAATGTGTGGCATTTGCATAGAAGAGTAAACTAATTAAACCGAACGAAGCCGACACAAAAGAAACAAGACATTTTAAAAATCGAATTAATAAAGAATTTATGAGAATTATATGTACATTAACCAACCAACGACTTTTTATTTATTTTTTATGGCATTACTTAAATAACCCACTTTAAAATATCTTCTGAAATCTCCGCGCCGTAAAAACTTACTTGTGCTTATTAAAAAAAAAACACACTAGTCAATTATAGCTTTAAAACAAGAAAGAAAGCCGAAGTTTGAAGGTAGGTACTTCTATAAGTGGTGAGACACTTGCTACAGTCTCAAAGCAGCCGATCCCATACTATAAAGAAAACATATTTACCTATGATCCGAAAAGGAGTGTTATTTCGGTACTAACCACTTTACGACTTTACATTAATTGTGCTCTTTTAGTAAAGAGCGTTCTTAAACCTACTCCCAACCCTGCAAAACCTCTGTGATAGGGAAAATAAATATTGGTGTGGCAGATAATATCATTAACAAGTTAGCGACGGATCCCAGGCAGAGTGACAGTTCCGGGGCGATAATGATGGAGCTTCTGGGGGTTTGGGAAGAGCCTTATTTTCTTAGTTCAATCGATTAATAAGATTCACAATATAATTAAACAAAAGAACCTTTAAAAAAATGGCCATAGGCATGGAACAGTCTTAAGAGTCTATAGAGTCTATATATAAGTATATATATAACAATCTTCGCCATGCGTTGGTTGATCAGGAGAAGAAACGGGTGGTTCGACTTGTATCTCCTTCTATGCCTTAGGGATGACCCAGTCTTACGTTTTGCTCAGATTGTCCCTTTGTCAACCAGATGTAAGCTCTGTTGCATCTGATCTGTCAATGTCCTCCCACTTCCCTGCCAGCAGGACTTTCAGGACTGATTTGGGGTGTGGTAGTGCAAAGAAATCCGTGTAATGAGATCAACCGGATAACCCATTAAATCGAGCATCCTAACAGAGCATTTAACAGAGTCAAATTCTTTACTAACATCAGTATACATTAAATCTGTCTGACAGTTTGGAAGCCTTATTTTTATAAACGAAGTGAGCTCCAAAAGATTCGTTGTTTTTGATCTTCGCCTAATAAATCCATGTTGGCATGGATAAGAGACTAATCTACATAATCTAGATACTGCAAATGGATGGGAATAACAAATGATTACTCTTTAAGAATAGGAAAGTTGGTGGTCTCTAAGGAAAATGTAAACAATTTTAAAGGGGGATTGCACAAGGCCTCGCCACAGTACAAGTATTTGGATAAAATGGACTCGGACTGCCGCATAATAAATATATTTGGCAACAAAATAATGGCACCAGCCAAATGACCTGTGGTTTTCTCTTACGTCGGATTTCCTGATTCTGGTGGGATCTGTATATTTCGATATTCCGGCATTCCAGGGGTTCTCCAATTTTGCAGTCTGTTTCTAGTGTCTCCAGTTAAAAACTCATTCACATTTGTACTTTCACCCACAAATGTTGAACTGAAACTGGCGGGCGGCTCTCGCAATAAAAGTTAAATTAAACAATTGCTGATTTTGATGTTACGACTTCATTTTATTTTTCCACGAAGCCGCATTACCGCATTTTTCTTACTCCTTCGCTCGAATCTCTCGCTTATTCAATTCACAAAACGATTCGCGTTTTCGTTTTCCGTGATCTGATTTCCACCGAAAACTAATGCAATCATTTTGTGATCGGAATATTTCGTAATATCTTAATGCATAAATCATTGATTTTTTTTTTTTTAAGTAAAGTATAAATTTAAGTCATTGATTGTTTTCAGAATTAAGAAGACTGTTTAAATTATATAATTTAGTGCACTTTATTAATTTATAAAAACCTAATTTCACCATTATTCAACAATGTTTATGTTTATATTTTAATTTTATAATTATTTTATAAAATAATTATTTTATAAAATTATTATTTATTTTAACTTCCACCAACGGTCCGGACTCTGGCAACCAAAACGTTCTTTGTTGTTGCTGGCGGAAAACATTTATTGAGAAATCGCAGTTAGGGTCAAAAAAGAATTATTTAATAAGTAAATAAGTTCTTGAGATTGATCTGCTGTGAGTATGAAATAAACATCAATAGGCCAATGCGTTAGCTAAGGACGTTAGCTCGACGGAAGGAATTTAACAAGAACCGGCGGCTTAAAAGGCCCTGGAAATTCCACATGAATCAGAAGATAAGCCGAAATTTATAGTAGAAAGCTTCACTGTAATGCGGTATGCGAACGGACGAGTGGATATGCAAATCAAGTGGAAGGACTGTCCGCCAGAGGAGAGTCGCTGGAAGCCCCTGGTGAACTTAGGCAACTGCTTGGAGGAGGTATACGAATTCGAGGCAGAACGCTTCCGGCTAGCGGAGATGGCGGACTGACTTCAGCCTCGTTGGCTAGCAGCGCTCCCAAGAAGAGCGTCTACGACGAACAGGCCTGTTCTAGGCCTTCCAAAAAATTCGTACGGATTTGAATTTTCTTCTGTTAACTTCCGATCGGAATTTCAAGGAACTTTTCCGCCTGCCAATTCTGGCGGATTCAGAATTGCAAGACCACAAATTAATTTTTTCTTAATACAATGCGATAATGTAAATTGCAAATGAAAATTGTATTTAATTTCTTGATGTTTCAGGAACATAATTGCGGTCGGTTTTTGGTTGTCTCAATTATTTTAATTTCTTGAAGACGTACAACAATTTTTTACACGTCTCTTACATTCAAATTGTAAGTTTAGATGGCGCCCTCTAGTGAGCTAAGCTGAAGTATTCATGCGCTTTTAAATACCGCCAAAGATGGCGGTATAATTTATGTACATATGATTTTTTAATCGTAATGATTTTTCTTTTGGTAGAAAATACTAATTAGCTAATGTTTTTAATATTTATTAAATTTATTAAACATATACAAGTTTTCTTAATATGCCATTCAAGAATATAGTGGCCTTGAAGTTGAAGATGATAACTTACTGATAATATGACCTTACTTTACTATACGTTCTCACATTATACTATCCTATGTTTAAAATAGAATCTATCGAATTTGCTCCAGTTCCTGAGACTCCTTAAGTTATTTATTTAGTTTAGTTTGAGTAAAAATGTCGTCATTTTCGTTTCTATTTACTAATACTTTACAATGCCATGTCATTGCAATGAACGTCTTCGCATCTGTACATCCATACGTAAAGTTCCATCACTTGTCTATACTATTAAGACTTTACCTTGCCTTTGCCCACTGCAGTGGTCTGGGCAGACTGTTCCTAGATTATAAATAATAAGTAATAGGTTTTGTAATAGGTTGTTAATTTAACTTTAATGTGAATCGAAATTTTACATATTTATTTTATTTTATTTAAAAAACATTCGAAATTTACATGCAATTTACAAAAGAACGAGCTTAGCATCTGCGAAAGAAACTTGGGAAAGTGAAAGGAGTTGAAAAGAAAGACAAGCTCAGAGAGAAAAGAGAGAAAGAGAACAACAGTAACTCAACAGTACTCTCAAAGAAGGTTGTCGTGCGCTTGACTTGGCCTTTGTATGTGTGCGTGTTCATGCATTCACATACACGGATGCATGTATGCGTGGTTATTCCATTTCGAAGCCAGCAAGAAGATTTTGTCTTTTGCTACTTTTCATACTTGGTACCGTAACAATATGGGCGTATTCACTATTGGGTTAACAATTAAAATAATAATATTATGTGTTATATTATATTTTTTAATATTTCAGAATACTTTTTGTATTTGTTCACAAATACGAATCTGGGATAAGTTGTTATGAATTCTTTTTAATGTTATAATAATATTAAAAATATTATATTGTTTAAAAAATTATTTAAAAGTCGCCGCTCGATTTAGTTACCAAACGTAATTAAATAGTAGTTTTGGAACTTTTTCAAAACGAAAAATGTGAATCTAGATTATTCTTTAAATATTTTGAAATATTTCTTAAAATACACATAAATATAAAATATTTAAAAGTGTAAGCAAATAATGTAAGCAACAACTGTCAACTTTTCTGAACCACCTAGCAGTAGTTGGTGT
>VNJM01001302.1:0-11704 GCA_008042475.1 Drosophila kanapiae | reverse complement strand
AATCAACATCAATAACACTCGAAAATTGGATATGCTAAGAACTGATAACTTCAGGGCGAACTCCATCAGTTTCGGACTCTCCGGCATCTTGGTAATAACATTCGCTATACTGGCTATATTGGCATGGAAGTTCAAATCCAGCACAGAGGCACAAGAAGGTCCAGAAGTACAGAAAGGCGAAACACCAAGCAATGGAACGCGAAAACGCTTCTACATTGCGTCCGAGGACGTCCGCGCTTAAAGGGGGAGGAGTTAACAAACAATGCTGACATCAAAATATGGCTAAGGGCATTAACACCAATGCACTCAGCTAAAGTTAACAACAACGCTGACCCCGAAATGCGGCGGAAGAAAGCTCAGCGCATCCGCCACGTGCCCTCGGTCAGCGGAACTTCGATCGTACGACAGCAACAGCAGCAGCAGCGGCACCAACAGCAGCAGCGACGGCAGCAGCAGCGGTGGCAGCGAGTCTTCATTTTTAAGTCTTACTATTGTCATAAGTTAGTTCTTCCATAGACCTCAATCAAGAAAGTAATTTTTGTAACTCAAACCGAAAGGATTTGATTAATTTATATAATTTTTTGCTTCCGTTTTTCTACATTTTTGGTGGAGCGGATTCCTTTCAAATAAGGAGAAATTTGGAAAATCTAAGGATAAGGTAAAACATTCTAAGGGGAACTCGGCACAGTACCTAAGCACACAGGTATGGTTGTTCATCGGTTGAGTTCACATAAACTGGTTAAACAAGATTCAAAAGAAGGAACTTTAGTTTCAAACTTCAAATTAGTACTAAAGATAAGGCTCGTACTAAGATTAGGCTGAGTAGGTCTGGCTTGAATCGAAGGACGAAGCATAGGTAAAATTTAAAAATCTGAGCAAAAAGATCTGCGATTTGCCGATCATTGTCTCTTTTTATATTATGTATGTATGGGGTATGTAATAGGAATAAGTTTAGTGTTGACAAAGTTATAAAATTGCTTTGGGTCCTGTGAGATCTGTACTCTTAGATAGTTTTTAAACCACTGAGCTTTAAGCAAGGTAAAATAAGACCTATCCGCTAAATAGCTAGGTAAGAAAAATTAAGAAACGATATGTTTAAATTTATAATAGATATTGGATTGTATTTTCTTCGCTTAAAAAGGAGTTCAAGGCATTAAAAAAATTTTATGACGTTAGCCATGTCAGAGGATAATAGGATAAAAAATTGCTCAGCCTTTCGAAGTCCGCTCTGCGAAAACACAGGAACTTTTTAGGTGGTCGATTAGACGTACTCTCCAGAGCAGTTCCAATGTCGATAGTCACATCGAACGTAGGATGATATGGATATGGCAGTGGCGGAACCCCGACCAAACTGCCAGAGGCAAAGAAGAGATCAAGCAAGCAATCTAAGGAATTTCGTACATAGTTGACTTGAGACAGCGAAATGTCAAACAAGCCATTAATAACGGCATGCTGTAGTAAAAACAGTATTTGAGGATTTGGTAGCAGACCAAATAGCTCCAGGAATCTTAAAATAATCTAGAACTACAAATGGTCCATATCCGAATGTCTATTTAAAACCGACTGAATAGCGGAAAAATGGTTCCAATAAACGGAGAAATGTAGGAACATGATATCGTTGAATTTCTGATAAATTAATATTTCTGTTTTAAGTATGGAGTCCACCGCTAAGAGGACACCACCACCTCGCCTGATAGGCTGTCCAGTCAGTATAATGTGTTCACAATTCAAAAAACTTCGGAGTTAAGGAACATCGGTATATTAAAATTCAGTATTTTCATCACTTGCTGATATATTCCGCCCAGAGCTGATCTAAATATATCACCCTTATCATCTCTAGAAGACATTTATCACCCTACGCTTGAGATTGTTGTATAATCTTTTTTGCCGGCGAAGATTTTTACTTCAAGAAAACCAAAATTTTTTACTGCTGCTGTAAAGCTACGTTTACAGATATGAATACATCTTTATCCCAATCTAATTGGTCTTTCATGAACTTCGATAAATAGCCTGCAATTATTTGACAAGGTTTTACGACAAGCTGACTTTTACGAGTCACCTATTAATAACACCAAATCTAGGTGCTCAAAAAATGTCATAAATTCGGACTTCAGGTTGACCAAGCTGGTTATATGATATGTAAACTTTCTTATACCTAAGAGTACATGTAATAATAGCTACTTAAATCGATGTTCACATGAATCCATTTTATCGTGAAGGCCGTCAACGAGGATCGGATGTGGGTAAGTGAACGTAAAAATATAAATATAATAAATACATACATAATAAATAAAATATATGTGTACATATATATATTGTGGGAGCCTGCACCTTCGCAGAGCGGCATCGGCTCGAGTGAGAGCGCCGACTTCTCTCAATAATATTCTCTCTCTCTATATGAAGTTAGTGTGTGATACGCTGCAAGCAAGAGCAAGCGTGACTTGGATTTGTAAAATAAATAATTAACCGAAATCTGTGTTGTTTTATTACTAGCATATCTGAATTATGTTGAGTATTACATTGGCGACAAGGTAAAAGTGAAAAACAAAAATAGTAAATAGCAAAGGCTAAAAATAAGCAAAGGCTGGAAAAGTAAAACCCTAATTTATAAGTATTTCAAAGGTCAGAAAAAAAAGAAAAAGAAAAAAAGTATCTGACAAAGGTCAGGGTCAGGTTATGCCAAAATTATCTGACAAAAGTCAGGGGTAAGTGATGCCAAGTGTATATGACACAGGTCAGGGGCAAGGTATGCCAACAGTATATGACAAAGGTCAGAGGCGGGGAGCCATATTTATAATCATCTGACAAAGGTCAGAAAAGAAATGTAAAAAAAAAAAAATTATATTAATTATATTCAGATAAGCCTTTCTGTGCGAAAGTATTGATAAAGCTACACTCCGTGGCGAATGGGAAAAGTGATTGAGGGCATTTTCAATTTATGCCAAGTCAGAGGCGATCACAGCCTCAAAGCAAAAACGGACTAAACTATTGCATCTTGGCGGAATTCAACTACAATCCGTGGCATTCTCATTTAATAGAGCTTTTGTAGAGGGAGACAAGGATGTGCCGCATTATGTGTTTCAAATATTGGTCGATAAGCTGATGACAAAACAAAATTCATCATTTGAGGACACCCATTCAGAAGACTGGTTCCATCTGAAGACGAGAGCTCTGCAAAACTTGTGCTGCGCTTGAGGAAACAAATTAAGAAATGCGAGTTTGGGTCAACGAGGGAAGAAACTTAAGGGATCTGTATGAAAGATAAGATTATTGACTCGTGGGCAATGGTCGATTTAAAAAGGAAGCTGTTAGAAAAAGAACACTCGTTGAACGAGATATTTGATACGTGCCAAGTGGACGAGGAGATTCAGAAGCAATCTACAACGATGACAAAATTAGTACGGAGCCGGTGAATAAGATTGCATGGGGAAAACAGCGATTTGGAAGCCACAATCACGAGTGCGGAAGATGTGGTCGCTCTGGCCACAAGGACGATAGCACTACTGTCCAGCCCGAAAATGTAAATGTGATCGTTGTGGTAAATTATGACCGTTTTGGTCATTTTAAGTTTAAATGCAAAACGAATCTAAAGAGACAGTTTCAACCAAGATCGAGAAATCAGGGAGAGAGAACAGCTTATAGTTCAATACGAAATGTTAACGATGAGGCTGTCACCGTTAAGAAATAGAGAATGGAAAACTGTTTTAAAATTAATTGTGAAGATGAAGAAGAAAGGCTCAAATGTCGTATCTGTGGGACCGATCTGCCACTGATAATTCATTTCGGCTCTCGAGGTAATCTAATCTGCAAACCGGACTGGATAAGGTTGAAATAAAACAAAGCAACGACCTTTAACGTTCGGCCCGACTTACAGCATCGGTTTAAAGGTTACGCTTCTGATTTTGTATTTGAGGCGCCAATTTCAGTAAGTGAAAACGCAGAAAAAATTGTCTTCTTTTTCGTCATTGAAGAAGGTAAACAGTCATTGCTAGGTCGAGAGACGGCTATCACGTTGAGGGTGTTATGGCTGGGGCTGACTAACCGCATCAATTAATTTTAACATAAAAGCAGTGCAACAGCTGATTCGAAAAATTGCCATTGCTCTGGAGTATAAGGTGAAATGATAAATTCAGGAGGCCCCAAGTCAAGACATCATCGAACCAGTAAAGGGGCCCAGTTCCTGGATTTGGATGGATTTTGGATTTGGATTTGTGGAGACATCAGATTATGTCTGGATATGCGCCTAGCAAACAAAGCCATTTTAAGAGAGAATTTTCCGATACCGACTTTTGATTCATTCATGACTAAACTTAAAAATGACAAATACTTCTCCAGGTTGGATCTCAAAAAGGCATATCATCAACTAGAGTTGGATGAACAGAGGCGAGAGATAACGACGTTTATAACACCGTTGGGTTTATTTCGCTATTAAAGGCTGTTGCTTGGAATCAACTCGGCGCCGGAAATATTCTAGAAAATGCTTAAGCAGATGCTATCTGGATGCACGAATGTTTTAAGCTACATCGATGACATCATAATTTTTGGGGAAACGGAGGAAGAACATGATGCGGCGGTAAAAAGAGTTTGTGGGACCCTAAAGGAAAATAACGCGATGTTAAACGAAAGCAAGTGCGTTTATAAAGCTGCTAAAATACGATTTCTTGGACACATCTTATCACATCTTATTGAAGCGGATCCCGAGAAAATTAAGATCATCATGTTATTTCGCCAGAGTTGGGTAACAAAACTAATCTATTAAGACAACTGCTCAAAACCAACGTAAGATTCGTGTGGGGCGTTGAGAAACATAAAGCTTTCGAGAAGCTAATAGCATGCTTGGCTTAGATCCCTAACTTGCGATCTTTGAACCGAAATACAAAACACAGCTCGTGGCAGATGTAAGCCCGGTGGCTTTAGGTGCCGTATTATTGCAACTTTCGGGTGAAAATGATCTGAAAAAATTCTCATTTGCGAGTCGAAGTTTAACTGAAGTGGAGAAGCGATATTCTCAAACCGAGAAGGAAAGTTTGGCTTTAGTATGTGCAGTAGAAAAACTTTATTACTACCTAGCCGGTTTAGAATTCGAACAAATTACGGATCATAAACCGTTAAAGGCTATTTTCAAACTGCCCTCAAAGCCACCAACACGCATTATGCGGTGGCTACTTCGGCTTCAAGCGTTTAAGTTTTAAGTTATATATAAAATTGGTAAGGAAAACATCGCTGATACCTTATCACAGCTTTGCGAGCTAAGTCCAGGGTATTGTTAGGTATGAACTCTCGCAAATCGATCCGTTATGAAGCGTGGGACCCAAATAGTCATTCTAATATCAATGCGACAGGCCATTTTGACGTTAGCACAAGAAGGTAACCCGGGCGAGTCGGCCATGAAGCGTCGGCTTCAAGGAATGGTGGCCACAGATAGACCGGGACGTTGAGAAATTTATAAAAGCCTGCAAAGATTGTATAATCGTTTTTCAGAGCGAGCACCCCACGTCAATGAAACAACCTATATTTCCAGAGAGCCCATGGCTATTTGTGGCTCCCGATCTTTTGGGTCCACTTCCACACAACGAGCACATTTTAGACTTAATCGACTACTATTCTAGATACAATATAAATATAAATAAATATAAACGCCTCGAATCAGTCCAAAAGAACTTTATACTTTTTGCTTTACGCAACTTTAACTGGGATTCAGGCCGAAGGTTACCTTCTTAAACAAGTAGACTCTTACTAATTAAGCTACCATCCTTAGCCAACCGTAGAACTATGCTTGGTATTACCTTTATTTATAATTTAATCCGTGGGGACGTGGAGAGTTCTGACCTGATAAGTCAGCTAAATTTCCACGTACCGAGTAGAAATACTAGATCCTTTTTACCTTTAGTGTTGCGTCATTGTAGATCATCGTATGACGTGCATGAACCCTTTAGAGTTTTGTGTTCTAATTATAATGATATGTACCCAATAACCTCAAACGTTCACAGCCTTCCCAAACTAAAAACTTTAATCCTAACTTACTTAGTCAGTTCAGGCGGCCCGCCAGTAGTTAATTTCCTCGCGAACTTTACCTATACTTTCTCCTATCGCGCCTACTAACACCTAACTCTAACAAGCACGTGCTTGGTGTCGAAAGGGCCACTTGAGTGTACTGACCGCAGTGCATCAACGTCCATATTATAAATTATTAAAAAGTATTTCATCATGTTCAGTAATCGATGCCATGAAAGAAATTTTTAGTAGATTAGACTATCCGAAAAAGATGAAAACAGATAATGGGAGACAGTATATTAGTGCCGAATTTACAACATAATGCAAACAATGTGGAGTAGAACAAGTAGCATCACCACCCTATTGGCCTCAATCCAATGGAGAGGTTGAGAACATGAACAGATCGTTAGTAAAAAGATTAAAGATAGCTTACGCAAACAAAAATAATTTTAGGGAAGAAATGCAGTCTTTCGTAATGATGTATAACTCCTCATAGAACGACAGGGTCACCTCCAACCGAGTTACTGTTTAACCGAGTAATTCGAGACAAAATCCCGAGTGTTCAGGATATAGTAGAGGAATACGGTGACTCCGTAGAAAAAGATCAAGATCTAATTAATAAAGATAAGGGAAAGGAGTTGCTGACAAAAGGAGAGCAGCAAAGGAAATTAATGTAAAAGTGGGAGACAAGGTTTTGCTTCAAAATGTTATTTTTCCACATAAACTTAAACCAAATTTTGATACCACGGAATACTTAGTAGAGCATAGAGAGGGGGACTTAATACGGATATCCGGCGCAGGCAGGAGCTTAATGAGAAACATCAGCCACGTGAAAAAGGTTCCTGAAGTAAAATTGCCAATGGTTTCCGTTGACAATCTGTTCCAGCCTTACAGAGAGACAGACAACCACCAACTGCTCATTGTCAGGACTCCAGAGCAGACATCAGAAGATCCAGAAGCTACTGAGACGATGTCCCCGGCCATAGAAGGATTGAGATTGAAGCTTATAAAAAAAGGAGGGATCTGGGAGCCTGCACCTTCGGAGAGCGGCATCGGCTTGAGAGAGAGCGCCGACTTCTCTCAATAATATTCTCTCTCTCTATATGAAGTTAGTGTGTGATGCGCTGCGAGCAAGAGCAAGCGTGATAATAAATAAATAAATATATATATAAATAAATAATTAACCGAAATCTGAGTTGTTTAATTACTAGACCGTTCCTATGACACTTCATGTAAATGATAATTCCTTCCGAATCATGCATTTTCGGTTAGGATTTGTCTTGAGAATTACCGCTTGGCTGTTGTTTTTGGGCGCAGCCTAATGCCAGTACCGTAGTGATGACTACAATGAAAACAAATATGAAAATTAATGGTTAGCTTAATTATTAGTCAGTAAGTTGTATGAAATTATTATTATCAGTAATGAAAACATATTTTACATTAAATATAAAAGTAAACGTAAGTTGAAAAAGCCATGATCGTTGCAGAAAGGGACTCTATAAATATTCTTTTGTAATGTAATGTTGCAATCCCGGAAGAGCTAGAATTGACATGGGTCCCGCTATCTGATTTAGTTGAAATATATGTTAGAAAAGTTATTTCTTTAGTGTATGAAACTATTACTTTTTTTTTATATCAGGTACCATTCTGCATTTTGGTCACGACATTTCCGGGCCATATTTTTAGGCATGAGCAGGACTAATTGAAAGTCATGTTCGTTTGGCGTTCTATTCGCACATTACTTTGAAATGTATCGTTGTTTACCCATTGTACTACCATTGCCCAAATCTCATTGCCAAAAAATATTTTGGGCAGTAGTTTTTGTTGCCATTCGTTTTGCTGTTTAATCGTTTAGGGATGCTGTCGGCACTCTCTTTGCGTTCTCTCTGGAATTAGCAACACAATATTGTCTTCGTGAAATCTGTTTAACAGTCAATAAAAACAGCTGATGTCGCTTGAACTCAGTTATCGTTCTTATCAATATCTAGACTAAATGTCATTGCAGAAAATGCTTTCTGAAGAGTACTGCGCGCTTTGCTCGCACCAGCACTTAAACTTTGGACATTTTGTAGCCACTTTAAACTTCTCTGCATCACATAAGTGACCGACTACTTAATCATCTACATTTAACCTTGGATTGAAGATCTTAAGAGCCCGAGCACCACAAAATGCGTCTGTTGGTCCTCCGATAATCCTAATTTCCCACGAGGAAAAAAACGGAACTTCAACGCGCACTGGTCTCTGGGCACCAAGATTACACCTGTTAGGCTTTGCGCTCTATGTCAATGCGCAACTATTGACGGAGAGCTTTAATATCTTCAAAGAAGCTATGCGCATTAAAGAGCTCAAAGCACGCTCTGCCATATGCACGTTAATGACGTTTTCGACATTCATCAATTTAATGAGCTTTCAGACAATGATCTCTCCCTGAATTCCCCCCTACACCTCCGGTGAAACAGAATAATTGTCAAAACTAATTTCTCTTATAGTCCTACACTTATTTTGATAATAGTTTTTAAGTGCAATTCAGATAGGTTTCTCTCTTTTAAAATTAGATTGTGCCTATACAATCTCTCATCAATGTCTATTCTAATGCTGGTCGTTTTAAATAATATTATTTCTAGCGGTCTATAAAATATATTGTGTATACAAAGATGTTCTTTTTTTGCCTGTTAGCCTGCTAGGAAAATTTTATGATTTTAAACAGTTATTTGTTGAATGTAGTTTGTGTGTCTGAAACCAGGTTTGTCAAAATATGTATGAAAATGTTATCATAGCATGGGCTTAAACATCATATTCCCAATGATTTTAAATCACTTGGACTAAAATAGGTTAATAGTCACCCACCCATTTCAGAAATAATTGTAGTTTTTAGTAAGATATATTTCCTGTTAGTGTCAGTCCTCTTATATGATTAAAGTAGGAAGATTAGGGTATTTCCTGGACCTTTAATTAGATTAATTGCACAAACCTGTCACTTTTTAAAAGAATATGGTAGGTAGACATAATGGCTAATAAACTCCACCATTATGTTGGACCCAAACTTTCCATTCACTTTTCTCGCATTAAAAATATCAAACCCTATATTACAGGGAAGATTTTTAAATGCTACCTTGGTTTTAACTCGTATAGAGTTAAATGCTGTCATTAGAGAATCGTCCTCGATGTCCCTTATTAGGGCGCCCAAGTCTGCCTGGGTGACGCCGATGGGCAACGTCTTTCTTGATGCTGATGAGGAGCCGCTGGATTCATTTCGGATAATCAAGTAGGTTGACGTTGAGTTCACCAAATGCTTTCTGCGGCGAGTGTTCCTTGCTGAATGATATTATTCCTTGACGACCTGGCTCATTTTATACCTGTCAAGCAACTCATTTCTTCTCCCATTACCATTCACATGTGCTGTGGAAAGGGGTTCAAGGAAATGCATCCTCTCATATTGCGGGTATAAAAAGAACATGAGACGAATTGCACTCTAACAAAAATTGTAGACATAAGTAGTATGATAAGGTCATAAATTAGATGAATTAGGGTTAGCTGTCAAAATCTCAAGAGGCTGTGCTAATAAGAATGCAATGAATTAGGGTTTGATGTCAACCTGTCAATAGGGCATCGGGTAATAAAAATGCAATTAATTAGGGTCACTGATTGAGTGGTAAAGGGGGATGTGCTTAAACTCTACACCGAGGATACGGATACGAGTGCGAGGGAGCGATCCCGAATGGAGCGATCCCGCACGATCATGTTCAATTTAAAAAGGGACGGGGCCATTGGAAAAATGTAAGAGTCAAAAAAAGAATCGCGAGTCACATGTGTTTGTAAAATTAAAATATGTCTACCAACGCTCCCTGTTTTAAAATATTTTAAAATTGAAAAAATTTAAAAAGTAAAAAATTTAATAATCTATTTATTGTGCAACCAATAATAAAATAAACACAAAAACATACTCAAAAGCAAACACAAAAACGAAAAAAAGGAATACCAAAAATCAATTAAAAATCAAAAACGCCACTTTATCTTGATCATCAAAATGAATACCAACTACACCATCAACATAATTGCCGTTTTTTGCAACTCCTGCTGCCAATACCTCCCCATCAAATGTGCATTGGCATCACCATGTCCGCATAAGTCGCCCCTTGGACGGACAAGCCAAGCTGTCAGGGTTCCTGATGATTTCCTGACTCAAAAATAAATTTGGAGCTGTTTGCTGAGTACAAGCTGGTTAAGATCAAGATACTCAATTCGAAATTAAATCGGTTCAGAGTAAGATGATTGTGGTTACTTTTGCAGCTAATTTTGAAGAACTCTTGAATGTGAATATATTGTTATGGACATTGTGAAGACCTGATTTTTTGTATGTTCTACATGCTATTTCGACTATGCGCGGCTAGCTCAGAGGATTTTGTGTGCTCGTCCCACCAAATTTATTTGTATGATTGCCCGCCCAGATGATAACCAAATGGAGGGTTTATTTCACTGATATATCTTTATTGAGTAATTTAATGCTACGCTTTCGGCTACGCTTGCGGCTAGTCTTACTGCTACGCTTAGGGCTAGTGCCTTGGCAATGACTGAGGCTGTCGCTGGTTGGAGGCTGTCGCTGGTTGGTGTCCTCTGCTCCTGATGCAGTTGGCTGAGCACTCCTGTTTCTCGACGCTTGGCCTCAGCCGTATTACGAGCTTGGGGCTGCGACCGGTTCACCGAGACGCTCGGATATATGGAGCGTCTCGTGACGAAGCTAGAAAGTCTTGCGATCCTCACAGATCCTAAGCGGGTCCAGTATCACCACAAATTTGCCGTTCGTTGTCCGCAATCGGCGTGGCATAGTACCGAAATCGCGGTTCGTCTCTCGACAGACTTTGTGCGACGGCTCCACTCGATCCACTTCTCCACTTCTTCTCCCACTTCTCCACTTCTCTTTCGACGGCAATCTCAGCTTTAAAGCCTCAGTTGCGATAGCTTGCTACTTCAAGCGCCAAGCTCTCGATTTAGGAATCTGAATTCCTTCGCGAACTAGATTTCGATTTTATTTACTCCAATTCACGCACTCGATCTTATTCTCGCACTTCTTTCCGCGTTGAGTCCTTTTATTGTCTACTGTAGTCCCATTATTCCTGCCCGATCACGCAATCCAGTCCAAAGTCCGGCGTACATCGCACGATCGTTTCCAAAGACCCCCCCTTCGCCGTTAATCCTTTAAGATATCTTAGAAAACTAACTACTCACAACATTAACACGCATATTAAGAGCTGAATTAAATATGCCACAACTTGTTCCTCCAAGATGATCAGCATATTTGGATCTGTCACTGAAGCACAAAAATAGATGAGTTTCTTAAATGTGAAGAACAATGATGACTTCTGCTTCAAGTGGGCAATAATATCCGCCGGTAACCCAAGTTACAAAGATGAGCGATAAAATGGTTATGGAGTAGACATAATATTGCCAATAATACACACCAACAACATCAAGCTGGACTTCACAGGATTGTCCTTCCCAATGGAAATTAAAAAAATTACGGCAAACGCCACCCCCAGTGCAATAGACTTCGGCATCTCTAAAGGCTTCAGACAACAGCAGGTCTCCGTTAGTGTACTCACTGAACTATCATCTGACCACCTCCCGTTGCTCTTCTTGATGAATGAAGAAGCACAACTGTTTAAAGGAGTCCCTAAAATGCTGCCGGCATATGCAAATGTTTTTACCTATA
>VNJM01000053.1:0-18005 GCA_008042475.1 Drosophila kanapiae | reverse complement strand
ATTAGACGTTTTTCCTCTACATCGACTATATTATTAGCAAAAGCGAAGAAAACCATTTAAAAGACATTGAAATCATTTTTAAAATTCTTGAAGACGCAAACATGAGAATTCAGTTAGATAAATGCGAATTTTTAAAGAAATAAGTCGAATATGTAAAATTTTTTGTAGCAGATAACGAAATAAAGAAAAACCCCGAAAAGGTGAGAGCAATCGTCGAATTTCTCAAACCAAAGACGCTTAAAGATCATCGTTCCCTTTTAGGACTGTCAGGGTTTTACCGTCGTTTCATTAAGTATTTTGCAAAGTTGGCAAGACGCCTTACATTATTTTTCACAACCGCACACTCTCGTTGTCTGCAAGCAAGTGGTATGGCCAACAAGTGCATATGTATACAAAAGAAACAAAAACGTTCTTAGGCAGCGAGGGAGAGAACAAAGAGAAAAGAGCTTTGCCTCTCCCTGAGATCTTCATTGTTCATCCCCTTCCCACACACACACAATGTGTATGTGTATCATTGTGACTATTGGTATTCTCAACACGCCAACTCAAAAGTTACACTGAAACAAATTAAGGAATAACAAAGGATAATTTTCAAACGAGTGTGTGCATATTCAAATGGTTGTAATATTTTTCTTCTCTGGTGTCTCCTTTTTTTATACAGCATTTGCTGCAAAGAATTGGGGAAACCCATTATTTTGGTTTGATTATTGTTAAGTCTTTATATCTGCCAAGAGATCCAGTTTGTCTTGGTGCTACGGTGAATTATCAATTAACAGAAACTCCATATAAAGGTTCAGGCTAAAGGTCCAGTTAGCCCCAGTTCGCAGTACAGTGAATCTAGCTTTTGGTAGTGGCTTCGTTAAAATATCAGCAAATTGGAAATCTGTGGAATTTTACTTGACGCAGAATAGTTTCAATTTGTTCAATTTCTACCCTGGTAAAATGATATTTAATATCTATGTGCTTAGTTCTCTTGTGGCAAGTAGAATTATTGGCTATACTAATACAACCTTGGTTATCTTCAAAAAATATCTATTGGACCATTTAATTTTAATTGAATATAATTTATCAACTACTTTAGCCATAACGTTTCTCTAACACCTTCGAATAAGGCCATATATTCGGCTTCAATAGATGATGCAGCAACTGATTTTTGTTTCATAATACTTTAGGAAATTGAACAATTTGAAAACATTTTAAATATATACATCCTGTAGGCCTTCTTCTATCAGCCTCATTTCCAGTCCAATCAGAATCGACATACCCCATAAGAATATCATCCACTTTAAGATTTCTTCTGAACGATAACTTCAAGTCAACAGTTCCTTTTAGGTATCTTAAAACTCGTTTAAGACATTTCCATAATTCTTTGTTGTTATTATTAGTGTACCGGCTTAAGATACTTATTGATGTGCATATGTATTCTTATTGATATGTCACACAGTAATGTGTGAACTGATCAATAAAAACTACATAGTAGTTTTGAGGGCGTAATCGAACCACATACATCAGAATGAACTACGAACAATGGGCAGTCAATATTTTCTTTGTTTTTAGATTGTCAAATTTCAGCCTAGATTGCTTTTCTATTTAGCTGTACGTTTTTTATAAGTTCAACATCTTCAAACAAGTTATTTCGTTAAAATTTCTAAGCATTTTCCTACACTAATATAGCTCAACACAATACACTCATATATCTGCCACAAGCGATATTCTGCATCATTTGAAATTTTGGATGTATGTATATACTTTACTATTTAAATAAAATTTCACAAGCGGTACATTATGCCTACATATCCCTTCAGATGATTAAATTCGACGGAAATATCAGCACGTAGCATCCAGTGTTTGCAAAAACTACTCCGTAGCAGCAAGATTTATAAATTTTTTTACCAGAGCGATAGCAGAGCCATAGCAGAAAAACGAAAAATTTTAAGCTCTGCTATGCTCCGTAGTTTCGTCTTCTGGTACCTATAGCAAGAGCGATAGCAAAATATGAAATTCTGTGCTCTGCGTAGCCGTAGCTGTATCAGTTTTTGGTATTTTTTGCGACTGAAAAAAAGATTTAATTTTGATTTAATTTGAATTTGAGTAAATAAAATACGTTTCCGAATCAACAATTTTTTATTTATTTCAATTCACAGAAAAACAATAACACAAGCGAGAGCCGTAGCACACGAAACATATCACATGCTATGCTTTCATCTCGCTCTCTCTGTTTTGCTATTGCTACGGCTACGCAGAGCACAGAATTTCATATTTTGCTATCGCTCTTGCTATAGCTACCAGAAGACGAAACTACGGAGCATAGCAGAGCTGAAAATTTTCGTTTTTCTTCTATGGCTCTGGTAAAAGTGACAGCGGGATGAATAGCAAATCGAAATACTACGGGAGTAGCGTAGCTCTTCAAACGCTGGTAGCATCTACTTCACGGAAAGTAAATTGTGCGGGATTTCCTTGCAATACAGCACATTTTGTAATGAAATGTTTTTCCCAGAACTGTTAAGACTAACTAATCCTTTCGCCGTAGCATACACGAATTCTTCACGCTATGCAATCTCAACCGCCACACTTGGCTCTAAATTCTCATACTCGGAATTTCATCATACTTTATAATTTCATCATAAATGCAAAAGCACAGTCCGGCTGCGTTGCTGCCATCTGAGTCTGTCCCTCTCTAACATTACTGTGAACAGGAAACTTCTGGTTGCCACCTGCCAGTCTTTTTAAGAAACAGTCTTTCTTCATATGGCCTAATTTGCTGCAATGAAAACACTTCAGCTTAGGCTTTGACTTTTCCCTTCCCACACACACACTGTGTATGTGTATCATTGTGACTTTTCGTATTCTCAACAACTACTAATGCTTTAGATTATGCTATTGGTGCCATATTGGCCCAAGAAACAAACCTTTATTATTTATTTCAAGGACCTTAAGGAATTCAGAATAAAGTTATTCTCCGAACAAAAATGAGATACTTGCCATAATTTGGTCTATACAGACTCTTAGAAATTTTCTGTACGGTCCGACCAAAGCAAAAATATTTACAGATCACGAATCTCTCACGTACCCAACAAATCCGAAAAGCCGTAACGAGCAGATGAAGAAAAATGGAAAGCTATGTATGGAAAGCTATGTTTCTTAGAGGAGTACAATCAATAACTGTTCAACAAACCAGGCAAGTTAAACGCAAATGCTTTGAGTAGGCCTCCCATTCAAACGCGAGGGGAAGTAAACATATTAACAGGGCCTATTCAAAGCAGTTTCAGTTTTCCTGAGAGACTGGTATCTATGGCGGAAGAAAATGTTTTTAAATGTAGTAAATGTTTTTAAAAATCAAAGACTACTCTCTTTCGGAAAGACTCCCTCCTATAAATTTGAACTTGTTTTTCTCACTTACCATAAACACAATATTAAAGAACCAATATTTAATTCTGAAGTCTTATTAATTAATTAATTAATTTTAAAAGATAGACTCCACCAGTCCGTCATTAAAGGAATTTATACCGACGAAAAAACTTTAGGTCAACTTCAAGAAATCCACTTTTCAATCATTACAGAACCAGATTTTCAAACAAAATATATATACATGTTTAAAAGAGATAACTTACTAAGAAAATGCTATTATGACAGAACATAGAAGAGCACATGAAAATTGGAAAGAAAACAAAGAACAGCTGCTAAGCAAAATTTACTTTCCACAGATGGATAACATAATTAAAATTGTAAAAGAATGCCAAATTTACAAACTAGAATTACAAATAAACACCATTACTGCAATACCCATGACAAATTATTCACATAGATTTTTACCAAATTATTCACAAAGATTTTTAACAAATATAAATCACTCGGTTCAGCTCCGGTAATGCGGATATTAGAAGATCAATTCAACATTGAAGCTTACAAAGCACCTCCATATAACAGTTCTGCTGGCCAAATCGAACGTTTCCATTCAATACTATTAGAAATTATTAGGTGTCATAAAGGCGAAAAATACACCCTTTTTAAAAGATCTTATAGAAAGATTAGTTGTCAGATTTAATTAATATAATGTATAATATTAATTTAACTCAATACACTCAACCACTAATAGAAAGCCAGTTGACTTATTTTTTGGAAGAAAGTTAGCTCAAAACACTAACCTACAGCAAGCAGAGAGAAGAAGAAGAACTTATCATAGAAAAAATAAATAATATCACCCAGTCCAATACAAATTTAATAAATAGCTTAAATTACGGAGGATACGCTTAAAGGGACACAATCACAACACTAATGTTTCAAATTAAAGAAGAAATTGTCAATTTAAACCTCGCAATACAATGGGCAAAGGAAGATATAAGTAACACACAGATATTAGGAAATTAAGATGAAGTTATAAAGACACTAGATCAATACCAGTTGCCATACACTAACTTTGAAGAAGCAATGAAAATAGCAGAAGTTAGCGTAGCAAACAACACCAATCTTTGTGAAGAAGTTTTAATCAAACCAATAAAAATTGGTCAATATGTTGATCAAATTCAAAACGAAAATATAATTGATTCGCTCTGCGACCCACAAGTCCCAACGAAACATTTATTATAAACTTCGGCTTTTTTAAATAAATAAAACCATCGCGATTAACTTATATAAGTTAACACATCCAGTTTCCAAAATAAGAAACTGCCTAGTTGCAGGCCACATCCGGTGGCCAACACGCGCAGTGAGGAAACTACCAACTCCACACTCTGGGGCAATCCCCCGCAGTCCAACGAGAAAGCTCAGCAAATGATCGTCATTGGCCGGATATCAAGTGCTGACCCGGCGCTTCAGAGGTAGCGCTTGGAACAGTCGCTCAACGAATGATCGTCACCAGCCGGATACCTAATGCTGACCCGCACTTTGGCGACAGCGTTGCAACCAAGCAACGGCCCCAAGCTGTGGCGGATTGACCTTTTCGTTAGTCTTAAATACGTACTCCACAGCCTTAGCTGTGTTCAATATATATTGTAAAAAAAATTGTATATTTAAAAAAATACAGGCTTATGGAAAATAAATATTAAAAAATAACATACATATGTATAAGTCCGAAAATGGCCTCTCACAGTATAATAGCCCCATTTCATTGCCCCCATTTCACTTCACATTTTGAATGAACATACATATGACTCCTCCGCTCCATTTACATTAATGGATGACATGTGATGCACAAACACCTGATCCGTCTTTGTTTACATTTAAAATTGGACGACTGCCATTAAAGCAACGTCGTGTACTCATAAAATTAAGTTATTTTAATATCTAAGCATTTTAGGCAATAAATTGTCAAAAACTGTATTTGGGCTATAAAATACAAATATGTATTTCTAAAGTGTGTAGAAACATTGCTATTTATACAGCAAGCAAGTGCAAGGGCAAAAAATATTGCGTTTTAAAATCGGATCTTTCAATTTCTTCAGACACTTTTCTTCATTTTAAGAACAAATCACAATATTTTCACTCAGTGCAGAGCCCGCGGCTAACTGTGCAATTTAATTTTTTTGTGCGTGGCCCAAGACACTGTATTTGTCGTTGCAAACTCGAGATCGCGCCCTTTTTTATTGTCTCCTCTTTGACGCCTACTTTCAATAGATTTTGTTGTTGCATTTCTTCCGGGATGACTGGGGACGCGCGACGGTCGTCTTGTCGCGCCTTGCTGGCGCAAGCGAAAAAATACTACCTAAGGAGTAAAGTGAACTGAAAGAGCCACCACGCGCCCTTCTAGGTTATACAGTATATGTATGTACACACTTTGCCATATGCTAACTTTTTATTAATTATGTATTTCTCAAAATGCGGCTACGACATTATCAAATTCTTATGTTCTAACTGGATGTTGCTGTTAAATTTTATTAAGAGCCATCTGAAAAGACAATAAACCACAAGAAAACTCAAATGTAAACAATTGCCCAGACAGAGTTTTGAACTCACTGCCTACTGGTTTGGGTGCCACACGCGACGTTCTGATAAATCGCGACAGGGTTCAGAAACCATTTAAGAAAGCAGTGTTAAGGAATGGGTAATTCTAAATCGCAATATATCAAATTATATTTATAAATAAAAAGGATAAAAAACAAGAAAAACTAAATTTAATTCCTTAAGTAAATTTAATCCAAAAAGTGAAGCACTTTTTAGCAATATTTTTGTGAAAGTAAGGCACGTTTCAAACACCACAAATCTCAAATAAAATTGGTGTCAAATATAATTGTCTTTTACTAAAATTAACAATGAAACATCAAAAAGGTGCTGCCCAGGGTCTGAGTCGCGCCCATGAACCCTTGTGACCTACATGGCATTTCGTGCAATTGCAACGTTTCAGGGCCTGTCTAGAAGTCAAGCTGATTTATGTAATCTCTGAGATGTGTTGTTTCCTGAATCGTATGAATCGGCTCGGCTGGTAATGCCGCTCAAGAATATATATACTTTATTGGGTGAGGGATGCCTCCTTCTGCCTGTTACAAACATTCTCGTTTGGCACATGTAGCTATAATACCCTTATACTCTATGGGTAGAGGTATAAAAAGATAAACAAAGATTAGAAACCGGCTCAAAGACTATAGTCTTAGCTACTATAAAACCAAGCTATTGACTGACTATTCAAAACTTTTCCAGAATTTCCCTTAATGATAGTCACTAAAATATTATCGCACTAATAAAATAGGAAAGAAGTAAGAAACTTTCTGACCGAAAGTTTCTGACTGAAAGAAAGTTTCTGACCGAAATATTACTAATATCAACCGATATCATTATTTATTGTTAGTTTACGAATACCACCAAAAACAATGCTCTTAGACTTTTCCAAAAATGTGGCCCAACTATTAATACGACAGCTAAAATGACTAAAATTCAGAGTCTGGTTAACTTGCACTCGACATTTTTTACGAAATTTATATTGTTATTGTGTATTGTTATTGTTAACAATTATTTTTCATATAATAAATTATTATATTTTTTAGTATTATTATTTTCAGTCATTCGGCTTAGAACATAGAAATAAGAGCTAAAAGGCAATAGCATATTATCAATCTGACAAAATATAATATTAATTTATAATTATGAAAAATTAATATATAATAAGGGTATACAAATACGACTCGTTTATTTAAATTACAAAAATTAGAAATAAAACTTTACGTACATATGTAATCAACATCTTTTCACCGCCTACATTGCTATTGCTGATGAATTAAGTTAAGTTAAGATTGGCAAAAATGTACACAGTGCCTAAGCAACTCTTTTCACAACACTGGCACGGCTGGCTGCAATTAAAAAATTGTTGCTGTGTGAACCTCCATAATTCCACAACAGTTGATTCAATGAGTTAATTTCGTCATGTAAAGCTCATTATAGCTTCGACGATCGCAAACGGACGCTTTCGATATTTAGCGAGCTTTTCGAATCGATGGTCTAGCTAGTAGTTGTACCTTAAGTCTAAGCTACTTTTAGTAGCGCATGTAACGCATAAACAACAAGAGCGTTCCGGCGCCAGCCGGTATAAAAATACATAATGTGGATTGTAGTATACAAAATATTAAAAATTTGCATATACTGGCACGTGCTGGAGAATTTGTACATTCAGGCCTTTCATTCTATGACATCCAAATGTTATTAACTAACTCTTAAAAAGGTCGAGCCATTTAATAGATCGAATCGATTTGTGGTTGACGTTATTGATCCAAATTTAAAAGGATTACACCATCCCATTAGCAACTATAAAAACAAATCAGAAAATCATATGCAGATCAAATATAATAAAGATAAATTCCGTATGAATTTAAAAAAACAACGGTTTGATATGAATACTTTGGAAAACTTGGTCAGCTCTAAGTCAAAATTGACTGTCGAACATAAATAATACATGTGTTGATAAGCCCTTGACTCTGTAACAATCAATTAATTTGCTGATCTAGCGGCTATCGCTCTCTGAATTCGGCCAGAGGCAAGGCATACTACTTACGTGTGTGGACTCATATGTACATATATATGTACATATATATGTATATTACGCATAATTAATAATAAATAACAATTGCCAGAGTACATATGTACACATGTACATATAATTTAACGTCAAGCTGATTAAGTATCCGTGTATTTCAAGAGATGGACTCCATTTAACCGATAGCGCGGAATCCAACTTATCAGTGGGCAAGTGCGATTTCCAAAATGAAAGCAAAAAAAATTCTAAATGAAGTGAAAGCAAGGAAGTGTAAAAGACTAACCCCATACCAAAAAAACACAGAGCAATAACTCAAATATTGACAATAAAAACCATCGAAAGACTACACAATATTTAGTATCAAATCGAAAGGCTAACGGAGTAAGCTGAAGAGCGGCAGTTGGTAGCTTAGGTTTGACAGAGCAACGCCAGGAATACAATTTATCATTGTTTTTATGCCTCTTACGTAGTACGTTCCCACTGCCAGTCCAATTAAAACTAACAGAGGTATTAAAAAATATTATTACAATATGTTTGCCATCCGACACATCTCTTACTTGTCTGTGCCCAAGCTACTACCAATGTTTTTAATGCTAGTGCTGCTCGAAGGACTGATGAAATTTGTAGCTGGCTATAAGCTGACGGTAAGTTAATGTATAACAAGTTACTGCACCAAGAAACTGGTGCTTGTTTTGGCTATAACGTTATATACATATATACATATGTACATATGTATCTCGAAATTTCCCAATACCGAATGTCTACAACGGTGAGCAAAGCCTTTATATACATACATATGTATGTAAGTATGTACAAATAGCGCAGAAAAAACATGTAAACAAAACCCCATTTTGAAGGTAAAAATAAATAAACTTCTTTAATACTTAATAAGTATATATTAAATATATAAAGTCTAATGATTTAATAAGAACGGACAAAAATCGGGGCTAGGTAAGGTTTGACAAAAATAAGATCTTTTATTTTTTTTAAATGAAAAGAACAGACTCTTTAGTATGCCATCCTAAAATTTCTGCCCATTTGAATTTAAACTAAACTTCCCATGCGGTCTTTAAATCGAGTTTCTCAAAAATGGGTTTAAAAAGTCGGTGACCAGCCTACAGAAAAAACTATTGAAATGATCTTTTCAAATGTTGTATATATGTATGTATGTACATACTAGTTCTTATTTATGTTCTTATAATTTACAATTACCAATTCTATTAATTTTCAAAGAAAAAAGTTTTATTTATAATTTTTTTAAATTTTGTACGTTAATATAATATAAATGGCACAAAAAATGTTAATTTGACCTTGAATTAAATAAAATCCTAACGTTGTTAAAAAAGTATTATTTGGATAATACTATAATAATAATATCGAATTTGTGATCGCTTATGAAAGTTATTAGTAAAGTAAATAAGCCCAAATTTTTTTTGTTAATTCTTTGAATATTTATTAACAATTTCTTGTACAAATCCTAACAAAACTATGGGTCTCATTAAGAAATAATAAACAAAATCAACTTGCATGTACTCAGTTCTGCTCAATTTGAACTTTTCAACAAAACTTTAACAGCTCATTAAAGTAAGATCTTAATTACAGATTTTACCGTTTGTTTTTAAGAAGGTTTTTTTGTAAAGTGCAAATATGAAAGCCTTTAACCAAAAACAAACGAAACCAAACGTGTTTTTGCTCTACAGCCGGAGTGGGCGCGTAGTCGCTCTTTCAGCTCACTTAGGTAGTATTTTATCGCTGGCGCCAGCAAGTCGCAAAATTAATTAATTGCGCAGTTAGCCGCGACTGAGTGAAAAAATTGTGATTTGTTCTTTAGACGTTCTTCTTAGAAGAGCACGAAAAATAAAGAAAAGTGACTGAACAATTTGAAAGTTACGAATTTTAAACGCGATATTTTTTAATTTTTGGCAGTGTATTCTCTTTGCGCACACATGCGACCTGCATGCGCCGGGTCGCGGTTATTTTGTCTGGCTGCTGCCCAATGCGCGTTTGCTCCCTCCCTTAAATTGCTTTTGCTTGCTCTACAATCTTAAATTTAAAAAAATGAAGAAATTGTCAAAAAACATTGAAGATTCAGTAGTAAATCATCCTGAAAATGGATGTTCGACACGAATAATATCAAAAAAGTTTCAAACCAGCCAATCAGCAGTAATTCGAGTGCAAAGAAGGCCCAAAAAGGGTTATATGGTCTGATGAATCTAAATTCAATCGATACTAGTTCGACAGTAAACATTATTGTTAGAGAAAGCCTAAGAGTCGGTGCAGAAACTCCACGTACAAGAAACAGTGAAACACGGAGGAGGAAATGCCATGGTCTGGAGCTGTTTTACGTGGTTTGACAAATTAAGAAAATAGATGGGATTATGAAAAAGGATCGATCCTTTGCGATCGATATGCGATCGCAAAGTCAATAGTTGCAAACATTTACTCAGGCTTGCACGCCACTGTATGTATGTACATACATATAAGAATTACCCCCGGATGTTTTTGTAACTTATCTTATCTTATAAGTATGTACATATGTATGTGTATTCTATATTTTTTCGACTTTTATAAAGTTAATCCGAAATTTCGAAATTATTAAAATATCAACATAAAACATAACAAAAAACAACAATAACAAAAAAAGGCAAATATTACTCTGTCAATTAATTCTTTGCAAAATGCAAGCAGATGCTACAGAGAGACACATTACAATGAAACTGTAAATCAAATTCGTGGAAACTGAATTTGTGCATCTTGTACATATGTACATATGTATGTATACTTATCTCTCCTTTTCACACCTATTTTTGTTTGTACCATTTAGGTCATCAAATTGAGGAAGTTTTATTTGTAAGCATCATGTTCAAAAAAGCTCATTTTTCGATCAGGGTCAGGTCAAGACTCTGGGCAGGTGTGTCGATCAATTTGGTGCTGTTATAAAGTACCCAGGTCCTGCACAAAAACGGTTTGTGTTTGGGGTCGTTGTCCTTTTAAAGCTTTTATTAAAATTTGTTGGTATTTTCTGGGTTAACGAATCCAAAATCCATTACGCTTTTGATTAATTCTGTTTTGAAAACGTCCAAATAATACTTTTTCATTATTACATTGTTAAATATCCTCAGGGCTCCAAAGCCTGTGGATGAAATACATCCCCTAGCCATAACAGGAAGCTTGCCAAATTTTACTGTTGGTTTCTTTTAAAATAGTGCTGAATTTTTTTCAATCTTTGCTGGGGCCGTTATGATAATATATTATATTTGTCTGATCACAAAACATAACGCCATTGCAGTACTTCGCTGGGTTGTTTGCATTGGAAATAGCAAAGTTTAGCCGCCTGTCGATTGCGATCTTAGAAAGCTAAGTTATCTTTCTGGCTACGTGTGAAGAGTATTTGTTGGTATTAAGAACTTTTCTCACCGTCTTGTGGCTCACTGTTACGTTGCAATCATTTTTCAATAGCAATATCATCTGCCAGAGCGTAGCTTATGGGTTATTTTCAATCTTATTAAACGTTTTTGAGTGAAGACGTGTAGCTTTTTTGTCTGCCACAAGAATTCCTTGAATGCAGCCGTTTTTTTTCTGTTTCATTTATAATGTTATATATTGTCCCTAATTTAATTTAAACACATTTGCTAACTCCTTCGTCAGTTTACCATTTTAATAGTTGTAGTACACCAATCGAATTATGTACATACATATGTATGTATGTACATAGGTATTCATCAACTCGTTTTCCAGGCATTTTTAAAAAACGGCATTGTGATCAACTCTGCACTGATAACAACCGAAATCGTAGTAAAAAGTAGAGATTCAGTTTACATACATATGTACAAAGGTACATACATGCATACAAATGCACAAATTCAGTTTCCACGAATTTGATTTACCGTGTCCTTGTAATTTGTCTCTGTATGGTCATATGTACATACATACATGTCTATGTACTTACATACATACATACCTATTGATGTATATATGTATGTATATATATATTTGGATATGATATATGTATGTATTTACATACATACGTATGTACAAACATATGTACATATGTACATATGTACGACTATATTGGAATCGTATGGAAAGGATCAATTTTCATTCGGTTATACATAAATACATATGTATGTATTCTGGTATGTATGTATGTATGTACATAAGTATTTAATGACTTTTACACACAACCTTAATCTGTATAATTTACTGTCAGGCAAAAAACACGTAGAATGCTTGAAAACCAGACAAGCAAAATTATTTGTAAGCAACTATAGCTGATCTGATAAGAAGGAATTGTGTCCGGCCCACTACCCAAATAAAGAAAGCTTGCCAACCTTAAATGGCATAAACATTCTGTATGTACATACATACATAGGCTATTTGCACGAGTTGCCTAACGTTTTTATATATACATACATAAATACATATGTATGTACATACGTATTTTCGATAACAATCGCCTTTAGTGTGACGCATCATGTGTTTGGACTTTGGCCGGTGCTTTGGAAGTATGTATAATCTATCAGCACTTGAGTAAAAATATCTGACGGTCGAAGGTGCTTATTTTCATTATTTCCTTTTATTGAAGTATCATTATTTGAACAGTTTCGCGAAATTGTATGTACATATGTATGTTTACCCTGGAATTCCAAATGTTATCTAGAGGTCATTTTCAATCATTTACTAATTTTACTATAGATGAATATCTGATGAAAAATCAATGAGTTTAGGTCTAAATCAGTGTGTCATGAACAATAAACTGCACCTACTTATGGAAGAATGCCAAAGAATCCAGTGGAAACCACTAAAAAATTAGTTTCATCCTTGGGAAATCGTCTCACAGCTGTCCTGAACCAGAAAAGAGGACATGCTAAATTTTAGCTGATAAATTACAAATAATAAGTTAGGAAGAATAAACTGCCCCAAATAGGCTGCGGCATGAAAAAAGCCTGTACATTTTGTTTTTAATTAATAATTGTTTTGTTTTTATAATTAGGAAAATCGTTTTTTTTTTAATAAACATGTTAATATTCCCTATTAAAATACTGCATTTAAATTTTTCTGTTATCTTTCTTAGTTTAGCAGGAATAACGACTTGAACTTTTTTTAGGCAGCTGCACGAAATAAGCTGCGAGCCACTGTACATATTTGTGTTCAGCCCCAACACATAACAAAAAAAAATAATTCGTGACTAATGTTTATCGAGACCAGTGAGAGCATGCAAGAAAGGATTCTCAGATGCGCATCTGGATCCATTTTCATTACCAGACGGGACGTACACACATACATACATATGTACATATATATTAATTCCTTATTTTTATGCAGTATGTTTTGCTAGATTATTCATTCATTCATAATTTGCATCATATAATAATTTGGAAAACAATCAAATCAAAATTGGCAAGTAAACATTATATGTTTATCTTTGTATCTCGTTGAAGATTTGGCATATGAGAAAGAAATATTTTGCAAATTGCAAATTGCACAATGTTTGAGTTTTGGACCACACACAACACACTCAGAGCTCTTCTTTTAAACTTTTACTCTTCCGGTTATACCCCAAGATTAGACAATTTTTTATGATTTCAGAATTTCAATTTTAATTGAATGACAAATTTGCAATAGAAAAGAGCTAAATTAATAGCAAACATATAAATTTGTTTGTAAGTTTCCGAAGTCAATTTGTGTTCTGGTTTTTAGAAAATATTATTTTAATTAATTTTATTATTTTATTATAATATTAAACTCTTGAGAAACTACTTATTTTCAATCAAAACACGGATAGACAAACAACAGTTTTTTTAGTTGAGCCGCAGATTATTGACTTATTATTGAGGAAGTTTCAACTTAAAAAAATGTTTTCCTCCGCGCTTTATATATTAAATCTGAAATGGCAGCCCACGTACTGACGTTGAGCACTGAGATTGATGCTTATGGAACACATGTACATAGAGCCTAGGTGGACGCATAATGGCTCTTCAGCTCACATTGCTCCTTAGGTAATATTTTTTCGGTGGCGCCAGCAAGTCGCGCCAGACGACCAACAAGTAGCGCCATAAGCCTTAAAGAGCGGACAAAAAAGGTTGCGATGCCCGCGATCTTGAGTCTGCAATAACAAATACAGTGTCTTGGGCCACGCACAAAAAAAATAAATTCTAGTTAATCGCGACCACTGAGTGAAAAAATTCTGATTTGTTCTCTAGCAGTTCCGTTGAAAGTTGCGAATTTCAAATGCGATATTTTTTTAATGTTTGGCTGTGGCGCACATATTCGAGTTGCTTCACGACTGCGCCGTGTTTCGGTGGTGGGGGTTGTCTCTTTTTTTTCTCGCTGCTGTCCCGATGCACTGTTGCTCCCTCCCTTAAATTTGTTGCTCTTGCTTTATATAGAGTCGTAGAATTAAAGGATAGTCCGATCAGAACCATTTATAACTACATTAAAAGGTATAATAAAGGCATGTGACAATTAATAGTAACATAAACATTAAATAAAAACTTCTACCAGCGTACTATATAATGTTACTATTAACAGTCTTAAAATTGAATATGTATACAAATCTTTTGAAGTCGCCATAGTCAATTTGATCTTACTCAATATTTGGTTAAATGCATTTTTTTAAAGACATACATAGTTTGTTAAAAGTTGTACTACGTATATTTGAAACAGACATAAAATATTCGCAGCACAAAATAATTTAAAAATTTTATTTTATTTATATTTTTAAGGGTTGTTACTCCCAATCATCAAATCTAACCTAAACGTTTTTCACTGTATCCAAAATCCTATTCAAAATTATAACATCTTCGCGAATAGTGCCATCAAACATTTTTAATATACTAGAAAGTGGAAATGTTAAAAATTAATTAACTTATTACTATATTTAAATTAACTTTAATTGATAAATATACGTCCATTGTTTTAAAGAATTTTTTAAATATACATATATTATAAAAATACTTTTTTTTTAATTCTAATAATTTTTTAAAATTATTAATGTTCTATTAAAAAAAAATGTATTGAATTCATTAAGAACCTTTACTAGTGTGAAACTTTAAAAAATCATTAAAAATATCTTGTGAAATCTGCTAAGTTACACCTTGAATAGGTTTAAAATGGCAGAGTTTAAAAGAGCGACCGCTTGCAGCTTTACTTAAAATGGTAAACGTTTTTTTTTTTTCGAAACGAGTTTTTCCAAAATGCGTGAGAACGTAACTGGAATTTCAACTGTTTATTTGAAAGTGGTCAATTTGGCATAAAAAAGATCATTTACGATACGACGAAAAAAACACTAGTTCAGAACTACGCTATTTGGTAAGTTCTTACATTGTTCAATAAACGTAGGTCATTGTATTTGGAATTCCTTTAACTTTATCTAGTAACCTTCTTAATTTTTTTTGATTCAGCTACTCATTTGGCCTCACCTCCAAAGTTAGCTTATAACTCCGTCATTATTCAATATTTTTGTGAACAAATAATTTTTGAAACTAGCTTAAAATATGCCGTTTTAGGTCAATTAAAAAGTTGATAACACTAGAGTTAGAGATTGATAACGGCTCATTTTTCATGAGTTACACTGATATAGACATATAAGATATAAGACAGGCCCTAAAACCACTATTTATATATTTGGTTTCTATTTGGTTACTCTGTTTTGGTTATTACAAGTAATAGTTAGTATTATCACCAAGCATATAGACTTCACATTTCATACAACGAAAATGGAACCACAAATTTTTTGCGACAGTCCTCAGAGAGCCGTATGCGACAGGCCCCGCAGCTTCGGGAATGCTCGGCAATTTTGCTCTCTCTCTTTTTACGCTCTCGCTCGCATCGACCGCTCAGATCAGATCATTCGCAAAGAGGCGCATCTCGAAGAAGGTTGTTGTGTGCTTGACTTGGCCTTTGTATGTGTGCGTGTTTATGCATTCACATACACGGATGCATGTATGTGTGGTTATTCCATTTCGAAGCCAGCAAGATTTTGTCTTTTTTTACTTGTCATACTTGGTACCGTAACAATAAGGCGTATTCACTATTGGGTTAACAATTAAAATAATAATATTATGTGTTATATTATATTTTTTAATATTTCAGCATACTTTTTGTATTTGTTCACAAATACGAATCTGGGATAAGAGTGAAATGTTTTGCATATATAAATTTATCGGTGACACTAAAACACCAACTACTGCTAGGTGGTTCAGAAAAGTTGAAGCCAAATCATCTGTTCTTCGTGTTCGCAGAACACGACAGCACCGACAGAAAAATACCCTGTTCGCATCTCAGAAGATAAATATTTATTTATTCGGATAAATTTAAATATGCAAAACATTTCACTCTTATCCCAGATTCGTATTTGTGAACAAATACAAAAAGTATCCTGAAATATTAAAAAATATAATATAACACATAATATTATTACTCAGTTTTGAAACGATCCAGTCTTCTTTGTATTCCTATTAGTATATATGTAGGTCGAAAATGGCAAGATCGTAAACAGATATAGTTATTTTAAAAGAGTTTTAAATAATTAATATGATGGTATTGATTTTCTGCATGCTATACCATAGCATTAAGCCGTTTTAACTCCCAAGATCAAGGGACTAGACTAAATAAAACTTATTTCTTCCTTCCGTTGACACTTCTTTCACGTTTATGCAAATAAATATTTCAGGCCTCGCTTATAACGAACCATAACTACCCGGTAGAAGAGCACACAGTGCACACGCCAGATGACTACATTCTAACCATTTACCGCATACCCACTTCCCCAAAGCATCAGCCTTCAAGTGAGTCCTTGAAAAGGCCTGTGGTTTTTCTACAACATGGCATCCTGTGTGCTTCGGACGACTGGATTATCAACGGTCCAGAAACGTCGCTAGCCTATATGTTTGCCGACGCCGGCTACGACGTATGGCTTGGTAACGCTCGGGGCAATACGTACTCTCGACAGCATAAGCACATCCACCCGGATACATCCGATTTCTGGCGTTTCAGCTGGCATGAGATTGGAGTTTATGACTTGGCGGCTATGTTGGACTATGCCCTGGCGGAGAGCCGCTCCGGCTCATTGCACTTCGTGGCACACTCGCAGGGCACTACCACGTTCTTCGTTTTGATGTCTTCCCTGCCTTTGTACAACGAAAAAGTACGTTCCGTGCACTTATTGGCGCCCATCGCTTACATGCGGAACCACTCATTTATCCTGTCGAAGTTGGGTGGTATTTTCCTGGGCTCACCCTCGTTTCTAAGCTGGGTTCTTGGAAGCATGGAATTGCTACCCATTACAGGCGTGCAGAAACTGATGTGTGAGCACGTCTGCTCTGAGGGCTCAATGTTCCAGTTTCTGTGTTCTGGGCTGCTGGACTTTATCGGAGGCTGGGGCACTCAGCATCTAAATCAGGTGAGAATAATTCTCTTTTCGGTTTATCAGACTAACCTTTCGTGTTTTAGACATTGCTGACAGACGTCTGTGCAACTCACCCTGCTGGGGCGTCCACCAGCCAGATTATCCACTACCTGCAGCTATACACCTCAGGTGATTTCAGGCAGTACGATTACGGTCGAGAGCAGAATGAAATAATTTATCAGCAAGCTACGCCACCTTCCTATAATGTTCAAAACATTAAAAGTTGTGTGAACATGTACTACAGCGACAATGACTATATGTCTGCGGTGGAGGACGTGGAGTACCTAGCCACATTGTTACCCTGTGCGGAGCTTTTCCGAATCCCATACTCTGACTGGAACCATTACGACTTTCTGTGGTCAACCAGTGTAAAAGAGGTGATCAATAGTAGGATAATAGATAAAATGCTGAGATACGACTTGGAACATGCAAAAAGGGACTACAAATTTTAGGAAAATACGAATAATGTAAATAATTCAGCTTGCAATGACAATGCCTGTACGTGATATTATATTTGGTAAATAGATTTTAAAGTCTGTCTAATGATATTCCAAAGAAACTTTTACAATTCTTATTACAAATTATATATGGTATATTTATACATATGTTATAAAAAACCAATGCCTAATATGATAA
>VNJM01003485.1:0-23489 GCA_008042475.1 Drosophila kanapiae | reverse complement strand
GATTTTGTTACATAAGGGTCATCGAATTCCTTCGACCACCGCTTAATAAATCCAAGCACACCCCTGGCTTTATTCACCATGCACGAAATATGATCAATTAAGTCTACTTTAGGATCCAGGCGGACGCCCAAATCGTCGACCAGGGTGATTCTTTCCAAAGAGCATCCGTTTAGCATATAAGTCGCAAGCATGGGAGTGACACGTGAGAATGTCATTAGCTTGCACTTAGAGACATTTAAATTTAATAAATTAACATGGCACCATGTTTGAAACTTATTCAGATCTGTTTGTAAATCCGACTGGCAAGAGCTGTCTTTATACTGCACACAAAGCTTAACGTCGTCTGCGTACATTAGCACTCTAGAGTTAGCCAAAACTTCGGGCAGGTCATTAATAAATAATGTAAACAATAAGGGACCCAAATGGCTCCCTTGCGGGACCCCAGAGGTAACCCGGAGAACATTAGAAATGTTGTTTTTAAAGAGGACTTTCTGCGTCCTGCCAATCAGATAACTTGAGATCCATTTAAGAAGATCAACAGGAAAACCCATTAAATCAAGTTTCCTGACGAGAAGGGAGTGATTAACGGAGTCAAATGCTTTACTGAAATCAGTATAAATTACATCTGACTGAAAGTTCTTTTGGAAGCCCTTTATTATAAATGAAGTGATCTCCAAAAGATTGGTCGTTGTTGATCTTCGCCTAATAAATCCATGTTGACATGGAGAGAAGACTGATCTACAAAGATGCTGCAAATGGGGAGTTATCGATTTTTCGAAAAGTTTTGGGATGGCTGACAACTTAGAGATTCCTCTATAATTAGTGGCATCCGTTTTGCTACCTTTCTTGTGGAGAGGAACAACAAATGATTCCTTCCAAATAAGGGGAAAGTCGGAGGTTTCTAAGGATAAGGTAAACAATTTTAGAAGGGGATTGCACAAGGCCTCGGCACAGTACCTAAGCACACAGCCTGGTATTCCATCGGGACCTGGCTCATAAACTGGCTTGACACGCTGAAGATCCATAAGAAGAGAACTTTCGTTTAGGCTAGGACAAGATAAGGTTCGACTTGGACATTCTGTAAGAATATGTCTGGCCGGAATCGACTGACAAAGAATAGGTAGTTAGAAAAAACTGAGCAAAAAGATCGGCGATTGCCTGATCATTGTCTGCTGTCATATTTTCAAATGATAGCGAGGAAGGATGTGTAATAGGCTTACGTTTAGTGTTGACAAAACTATAAAACTGTTTTGGGTCCTGCGAAAACTGTACCCATATGTATATGTATATATGTATGCATGTACATACATATTGGTGACTAACTGCATCAAATCGATGTTTTAAATTCAAAACCACCACTTTTATTAAATAAAACAGCTATATCTGATTTGTTCTACCAGATCATGATTTTGAGGGTCACCCATTAAATTGCTCAACTTTGAGAATCTGACAAATACATAGATATATGTACAAGTATATATGTTTTCGCGGGATATTTACATTTTTACATCTGCTATGCATACATATGAAAAATACATATGTATATACATATGTAAATTGTTAAATTATGCATGTAACATTAAAATCGTAAGAAAATAATTTAATTAAAAAATGATTTTAAAAGTTTTGGTTCTTAATTTGTATCATTTGAGTTTTAAACAAAAACTGATTATATTAAACAGGAATACCTCATGATGAGCCACATAAAAAAACTGCTGATATAAAATTTTGCGACGAATAATTGTAATATTAACCAAAAATAAATTAACAATTATTCATTAAATATTTCAGTAATTCCTTGCCGAATTAGAAACTAACAAGTAAATAATTTTTAATTTATTTTCTTCTAATTTATCACAAAATTTGATATTAGAAATATGTATAGGTTTACTTGACACTTTTATCTTACCCCATAAAAAGGTGTTTGGTTTGGTGGATCCGAGTCTAAAGTATCTTAAATTAAAAGTAGTTGTCTTAAAACGTTAAGTTTCAGAAACAACATGTCTCTTGTGTTGTGACGCCCATGCGTCACGCGTCCATACGCCTGAGATAAAAGAATGATGACTTCATGGACCACCATAAATACATACATAAATTCATATGTACATAGCACGAAGTGGATTGATCCAAGTACGCTGCGGCAAAGATACCGTCGTTAGCGCTTTTTATAGTAGACAGGGTTATCAAATATTTTTCTACTGATTAGAAGGTAGATCTGATAAAATCTAATAATGACGTCAAAAATCCAATACCAGTACTAACCAAATTATACCAAAACATTTGAAACACATGCCACCTAGAAGAACAAGGAATCAAGAAACAAGGAACCGTATTCAATTAATATATACATACACACATACATACATACAAACGTCGAAACGCACCTCGCATTCTTTGGTTGTATTTGTTTTTTATTTTAGAGCAAGGTAGATATTTGAATGGGACCATCCTTCGGATAGGTTTCGGACCTTATCCAGGGATAAAGGCTTTTTGTATTCTTTTACATACATATGTATGGATGTATTTATGTATGTACACCTGGCGCATATCCATATTTTGTGAATTAAATGTATACAAAGAATACCACGCCGAATAACAGTTGTAAAACTTTTCTTTAGTTATAGTTATATTTACATATGTACATACATATATATGTAGTCACTCAACAAATCAGGAATCTTACGTCATACACTACATGTACATATATGTATGTATTTGCACTTGTATGCTTGTATGCCCACATTGGCAATGGGTATAAGATATACATATTTATGTATATACATATGTACATATCTATATAAAGAACCTTCACATATAAGAACACTTATACACACTAATATATTGATCCCGTTTTTCCACCTTCCTCAGCATCTAGGAAATTTTTAAACTGTAATCGTAACTGTAACTGAATGTAAACTGGTTACAGTTATTCCATATGTACACATGTACGTATAAGTATGTCACTTTAGTTAACCAATATGTACATATATAATTGCAAATCCTTTGCCCACAAAATTATGTTTTTTTAACTTACATACAAACATGTACACACACAACAATTAGCTATTAAATATTACACGACAACCACAAGATAAAAACGCCAAGTCTAGGCGAAAAATAATTTGTAAGTTAAAATCGTGCTACTCTCCGACGCCTTGGTTTTATACTCGATATTTAAACATATCGATATATCGAATGTAAAAAAATCGAAACACGTTGAGCTTCAATTTGCAGTATCTACATACATACATATGTTTGTACTACAAATATGGGATGCACCGGCTTTTGACTTAATTTTAATAACGATCACCTTTTATTTTTATGTAAATACAGGTAACTAGTTTAGGAGTTTAAAACAGACTGCGGCTGACATGCTAAGTCGTAGCGCTATTTGTAGATAGTGTGACTTGATTTTAAATGTACTTAAGTACATATATACATATGTATGTATGTATGTACATTTTTGATAGAGAAGTTCCAGTACATCCGTTTGTCTTGGAATATCATCGCAGATTTATCAACTTATCAGTTTGTTTGCCTTTATTACGCTAGCACTGCGGCGTTTTTGCCTGAAAGTGATAAGTCGCACAAACATTGTTCTAAAACATTTGCAGACATTTTTGTGGGTTATAAAAAGTTGTACATATGTATGTGTGTACATATTATTACTTACCTTCTTACATATGTATGTATAATCTTTATATTTTGTATTGTTTTTTGACCAAAAATTCGTATTTTTTAAAAGCGTTTGTACTATTGTTTCTTTACTTATGTACATACATATACATATGTATGTATTCTTCACTACACACTTATGTACCTGTTTATTGCATACTTCTAGGCAATGATTTAATTTTACAGTTGTTTTCTTTTGGTTTGGCCCATATCTACTATGTACCAAACTCACCCCTCCTTCAAAACACCCGGTCATGTTCAAATGGCTGTGAACGATTCCGGTGACAATAAATTATAAGAAAAAAAAAATTTTTTGGTTACCACTGGTTTCCTCTGGTTCATGGCCACAAAAATTTCAACAAAAATGTATTTGAAGTGTTATTTTCCTTCACCGGAGGGCGTACAAAATATCCCATACTACAGTACGGTAGCCTAAACGCACAAAAAAAATTACAGTGAAAATAACGAAAAATGTATGTATGTACATACATGCATACATGGAATTTAAGTACATAATTGCTCCTCCGGTCTCCTCCATTTTAACGCCGCTGTTATAAATGTGATCTTTGATGCCTGGATTTTCGCTAAGACTCCTTGCCAACAAATCACATACATACATACATATGTAGCTTTTGAAAGCGCTGTTTGACTTTCATCTGCCAAGAAGGATCAGCCAGCTTGCCAATCAGTAGTCATTTTTTTCTAAGCAAAAAAAAGTCGATCAACCAAGAAACTAGAAAAAGAGGAATTCCAGGAAAAAAGTAAGGCAATAAGCTGATTTATGTAAAATGTATATTTTGTTATTTAATATTAAAGTTGTTTTTAAGATAACAAATATTAAAATTGTAATATATATGTACATAAATACATGTGTAATACAACATTTTAATTGTGTATCTTTAAAACTGGGCCGGCCAAGAAGAGACAACAATATGTCTTCGTTCTACACTGTCAGAAAGCCGTGAGAGTTTCATGTTGTTTTGTGTTGTACCTTTGCTATAAAAAAAATATATGTACATATATATAAACAGTTTTCAATGACGCATTCGTAATAAATCAAGAAGCAAAGCCATGTGAAGTGACGTCTTCAGACGTCATGTTAACGAAGTACGCACACAGGCAATTGAATAGTGATGCGCAAGTTTTTTGTTGTTAGCTTATTAGCTTAAAAATAATATATTTTAGAACATTCGTAAATATCTTCAGTAATATATTACAATCGTTTTAGAAAATATCAAATATGTATATATTTATTTATAGTATCATTTGGCTTATTTAGATTAGGCTGGGGTATGGACTTCTTAATGTGAATAAAAAACGTTAAAGAGAAATAGGAAATAAATAAATATATATTAATGTATATATTAATTAATGTATTAATGTTAGCACGCATTAAAAGCGAAAAAAGGAAAATGTATCAATCATTTATCAAAAACAATGTACTAAATCTGCCCTTATTCGTATACAAGGTTAACAATGCATGTAAACAAAGATCTACTAGTCATGTAGTTGTTTCACTTACTCCAAGCTGATTTTCCATACCGCCACCATTTCAACAACAAACATATGGGCCAGAGCAGTACAGAAAATTACTCGACGTCCACGATTCTCTGTTACAGCTCTGTTGTTCAGCGAACACGTGTGAAATTCTATAGGCTGCTACCCTAGTCAAATGCTTCCGTGAGAGCCACAGAAAATTGGTTCTCTATATATAATTAGTTAGTTTCTGGAGCGACTGACTTCCGTTGCTCTCTCAAATCAACTGTTCGCCAATGTTCGGGTGCTGTCTTTTTTAAAAAAGCCGAAGGGTGCTTAGGCCGGCATTACATTAAATCAATCAAGGGCAACAAATTTAAAAGAGGGAGCAACATCGCATCGGGACAGCAGCGAGACAAAAAAGAGACAACACGCACCACCGCGTCCCGGCGCAGGCGTGAAGCAGGTCGAATGTGTGCGCAAAGGGACTATACTGCCAAAAATTAAAATATATCGCGTTTCAAATTCGGAACTTTCCATTTCTTCAGTCCCTTTTTTGTGCGTGGGCGAAGACACTGCATTTGTTGTTGCAAACTCGAGACCGTGGGTATCGCGCTAATTTTTGTTTCCTTCTTGAAGCCTACTTTCAATAGATTTTGTTGCTGCCTTTCTTCATGGATGGCTGGGCACGCGCGACCTTCGGCTGGTGCGACTTGCTGGCACTACCGAAAAAATATTACCTAAGGAGCAAAGTGAGATGAAAGAGCCACGCGTGGGCACTTGCCCACCCAGGACTTAGAGTGCTCGACGTTTATCCGAAATTCGACACATTATAGATAAAAATACTTATAAATAGTACATTAAACATACCTTTTTATTAAAAAGCGATACATATCGATTTGATTTTTTCTCAGAAATTGTTGAAAATCTTACACAGAATACGAGCCAAATAAATTATTTGTACAACTTTTTTTTAGTTTCAAACGATTTTATTTATAATCTGTCTATATGTTACACAATAAGCAAATGTTTTAACAATGATATTTACATGAATAGAAAGCTTTCAATAAAGCTTATTATATTACATACTATTAACAGTTTTACAAAAACTGGAGATCGAGAACAGGTTTTTTTTAAAGTCTTTTATTTTTTAGCTTTTATCTGCAAGATCAATTGATAGAGTATTTTCATGACTTTGTAATTTGTATGCTATACTGTATTTTCTAATTTCATCTTTCACAAATGGGATTTTGAAGTCTATTTTTGCATTTGTCACATAAAAAGAAGCATAAACAATTCTACCTAACATCTTTGACTGGAAGCGTCGGAGGATCTCAATGTTTGAGTTGCTGGCTGTTTCCCACAGTTTTATACCGTTCGTCCAGATAGACAGTATTTTGTTTTCTAAGCTGACTTGGGAATTTCGACCCTGTAGATAGGTCATTTTGTTAGCTTTTATAGTTAGTTGTTGTCTCTTTGCCTTTATGTGATTCTCCATGTAAGCCTGCGATCAAAGTGCATGCCAAGATATTTAAGTGTGTCACTCTGCCGAATAAGTGAGTTATTGAATCTCACTTCTGGGCAGTTTCCAGCTCTTAATGCAAATGTTATCTGCACAGACTTATCTGCGGATTAACTTTTATTTTCCATCGCTGAATCCACGCTTCAAAAAGGTTGAGCTCGTGTTGTAGATATTCAGATGCTTCTTCCCTTAGAGAACTATTTGCTATGATAGCTGTGTCGTGTGCGTAGGTTGCTACTCTTACATTATTTGCAATTGGCATGCCAGCCATTAATAGTGTATGTAAAACAGGACCTAGGACGCTACCTTGTGGGACTCCAGCATATATGTTTACTATTAAAAGGACATTTTGAGGAACATAGAGGCAGCGTTTATAGAGATACGATTTTAGTAGCTGTACGGTGCAGAAGGCCATTTTTTTTTTATTTTATATAATAAGCCTAAAGGACTATGGCATAAATGCCATACTCTATCAAACGCTTGCTGATCATCAATAAATGCCGCAGTGCATTGTTCTTTACATTAAATTTCATTATAATTTCATTTATCACTCTATGGCACTCCTCTGGGGTTCCATACCCTCTCCAGAAACCAAACTGGTATTCGGCAACGGTGGCTAGTTCTTCAAAAATAGGCAACATTTTCTTCAAGAGTATTTTTCCAAATTTTTTCAAATGTGGACAGTAAGTTTTTGGGACTGTACGACGATAACTCTGTTTCAGGTTTCTTCTCGGCTGTAAGTGGTTAGTCCAGAACGTAACACTGCATAGAGATCTCAAACTGACTGCGGTCTTTGACGAAATCAACATGCACTCGAGTAGGTACCATAAGCGACTGAAGCGGCATTGCAACCGGCTGACCAATGAGTTAACTGGGACGTGCCCACCGAGAAGGCACCGTTGGTATTACCCATGGCGTTAAAAATAAAAATAAAAAAAGGGGTCTTCACTGCCAACCTGGCAACCTTCTGCTGGATGTGGCCATGAAGGATAGGGTCTCGAAAGGGTCCTGCGTCGGTCCGCGCCTTGACAGAAGAGTCGAAGGTGAGTGTCTACGAGATCCGCAATCACGACGGACAGCGAGATCCGCACCGCTTTAATGAAGCAGTACCAGCTCAGTGAGAGTGTCTGCCCCTGGTACGGGGAATCCAAAACGGCGGTGACCAGCTTGCCGAACTCCAAGGACAGGAGCATCAAGTGCGGCGAAGCAGGGCACTAGGCAGCCGCCTGCTGAAAGGAGCAAGTACACCGTGACAAACAAAGACGTACAGACAGGACACTCTGTGCATTTGGAACTTCGCGAGCGCGCTGGCGGGTATGAAACTCAAAGCAATGGAGGGAGCCAACGAGACTGCTACACAGATGGCTGCCATTCTGCAGCACGCTTGTGACCGGGGTATGAAGCTGAGAGTTGACTTCCACTGGGGTGAGGATGGTTGTAAAATGACTGAAAGCGGGTAGCACCGCCCCGTCAGATCCAGAAGCCCTGGATGGCATCGTGCAGGTCCTGTTCCCGAGAGGACCACCGGTGATGCTGCAGCACAGCGCAGGACATCACCCCAACGACGACAGCGAGATATCGCAAGAGGAGATAGTCCGGTTGGGGAGAAGCGTGCACACCAAGAAGGCGCCCGGGCCGCACGAGTTACCTAATCGAGCGCTTAAGCTGTCCTTTGCTCTGCACACGAATGAGTTCGCCACAATGTACTCTAGATGTCTGAGAGAGGGGACTTTCCCGGAGAGGTGGAAGCGTCAGAGGCTGCTGCCCTTGCCAAACCGGGCAATCCTCCAGGGGAGCCATCCTACTACAGGCCAATCTGCCTTTCGTAGAGTTACTGTCTAGTGGCTACGCTAGACATGCCTTCAATACCGCCGACTGGAATCGAAAACTGGAAAACCTGATTACCTACTTCGTACATTACAGAGCTACTTCAGCGAAAGAGTGATCACGGTGGATTCAGAGATAGGTCTGAGGGTATACCAAGTCTCACACGGGGTCCCGCAGGGCTCCGTTTTGGAACCCCTGCTCTGGAACGCCATGTACGTTGTGGTGGGTAAAGAGCGGGCGACAGCGGAGGAGAAAGCGAACGAGGCTGTCGAAGCTATCGAACGGTGGCTCTCAAGCGCGGGCCTTGAGCTAGAGCTGAAAAACAATCGATTACGCTATCGATACCATTAATGTTTCTTAAATTTTCTAAACATCGATGGTTCTTTGGCCACTATCGATTGTTTTTATTAATCTGTGCATTGAAGAAATTTAAATACCCTGAAAGCGAACGGTGGTGTTAGTTGTAGGCGTTGTAGGGTTGTAGGTGCTACAAAATTTGCAAAATTTTTGAAAAGTATGTATTGTTTCTAAATGACGCTCTGCATACAAGTGACAGTGTAAGTTAACAATCAACTCCCAGCGTAGGCTGAGCAGGCCAATTCTTATTCCCTCTATTAATATAAATCATTTATTAATATTTATCATTCTTTATTATTCATCATTATTATTATTATTATTATTATTACACTCCTGTACGGTCCACCTTAAATTGGATCCACCCTAATGGGCCCGAAAGCTTAGCCAGTATATTGCACCGTTATGGGCTGTGGCTTTGTCTCGTTGGCTAACAGCGATCGTATGACTTCTGCAAAATGTGCAACGTCAGCGGTCTGCCACGGGCATCCGGCCAGGCATGAGCTTTTGTAAATTCTTAAGTTTTAGTTTTAATTTGGATTTCAAATAAAGAGCACTTGCTCAAATACGAAACCCCGGCTTTAGCCGTCACATAAATTTGGTTCTCGTGCCTCAAGGGCCGTAACAACGGAGAAAAGTATCTCCCATCGTAAACTTCGGAAGAAGGAAGAAAGTCGAGGCGACCACCCGACTCTCCAGTAGCTACTAACCTTGGTAGTTACCACGACCCAACCCTTGGGGATCTACAGCGACGAGGGCCACCAGCGGCAGTAACCTACCGCCGAGCCCCCGCCACGGATATCCAACCAGCCGGCTCTACCCCTGTCACGAAGGCACAGCCAGCCGGCACAACCAATTAAATAATTGACGCCCAACGAATTAATATAGTTAGTTAGCCAAGGTCTACACTTACACACAAATAACAGTGCAAAAGTGACTCAATTTTGGTTCAGATTGGTTCAGATTTTTTTGAGTGCGTTACAAAAAATAAAGATACAACTCAAGCTACGTACACTCGTGCTGGCTACTTTTATGTGAATAAATAATTCAAATATTAAATTACAAAATATTTGATTTAAATTTGTTTGATTTGGATTTCTTCGAATGCATTAGAAAATAAAGGAAACCAAATAACTCAAATAACGCACACTGGCTCCAAGGCAATCAATATTTATATGAATTAATTATGCAAAGAAATATTTTATTTCTTTATTAGTGTTGGTCTCTATACACATTTAGAGGTTGCCAGTTGCTTTTCTCCTTGAATTTTGCTACAATTTTATCCACTATGTCTATATTGAATTTTGTACTGAAGTTATCCAGTGTGTCTGTGCTAATAATACACCCAGTCGGCATTTATATCGCAAAAAAGTGGCCCATCGAAACCTTTTGCCTTGTGTCCCAATCGTTAAATACCTCGTATCTGCCCAGTATATAACCTACACAGCTCCCCTTAGCTGCCAATGAGTTGGGAGCATAGGGCAGTGAAACAGGAAATTGATAGCGACGATACCGAAGAAGTAGGATTCCGCCCCGAAGTTAGGAACGTAGATCAGCCAGAAATGAACACGGACATGTCCTTGTCGCAAATGCGGTCAGCACCGCTCTCGCCGCTCAGGAAGAGCGTTTGAGAAGCGACTTCGCCTCAGAATTTAAAGCGGTTAGTACACAGGTTAGCGCGCTGTCAGTGCAAGCGCCACAGGTAGAGGTCTATAAAAGGTGTTAGGTTAGACATAGTGAAATCTCTGCCGACGTTCAATGGAAGCCACGATGAGTAGGTTTCGCTGAGGCAGGCTGCATCAGATGCATATGAAGTATTCAAAAAATATGACGGCAGCGAAGCCCACTACGAGGCCGTTATCATTAACGCTCGGTCACTCCTCACGTCCCACAACACCGTGCTAAATTTCGATGCAATTATAGCCAGACTAGATTGCACATACGCGGACAAAACGTCCCTGAGAGTGCTACGGCAAAATTTGGAAATGGTTCGGCAAGGGGATGCCGACCTTATGGCATGCTATGACGAGGTCGAGAGGAAACTCTAGCTCGTCACCAACAAAAAAGTCATGTCACACAACACGGACACAGCAACCTTCCTAAATAAGGAGGTTAGGGATGACGCCCTTCATGCATTCATTGCACGGCTAAAAAGACCACTCAAGACACTCGTCCCACCAGCACAACCCAAAGACCTTCCGTCTGCACTAGCGTTAGCGCGGGAAGCCGAGAACAGCACTGAAAGAAGTGCGTTCGTTCTTACGCGAAAGCTATAGAAGACAAGGCCCCTGTACAATTTTCATCAGGGAGAAAATAGTTCGCAGCGGCCACCGGCATTTATTGATAAGATTGGCAGCCGTCGATGCTGATTTCCACTGACCTAAACCAATTTGGGACGATTCAAGCAGGCCTGTGCACACATGTGTTACTTCGGGCCATAAAAGATTCCCACGATCGGTCACGTTTTCGCACCATCTGCATGCGTACTTCGCGGCAATTTGTTATCAAAGTAGTTCACTTATCTGTACCCACCTGGAACTGTTATGATAGGATAAACCATGCATCTGATAAATGTAGTAGACCTAAGTAAATACACTTTGACCCAAGAACATGTATATAAACCCTATGCCATACTCAATAAAATCAGAACGAAAAGAAAGGAAACTAACTACGCGACAGCATGGAAGATGTTGCAAGAGCGGTATAGCAACAAAAGAGTGCTATGCAACACTCTAATACAGAAGTTGATAGACTACGCACCCATATCTAACGATGCAAAGGGAATAAAAACAATGCTTGATAACATAAAAGAAACGTTATCGGCATTAAATAACATTAATGTTAAAACAGACAATTGGGATCCAATCCTTCTCCACATTTTAACAAAGAAGTTGGATCGCCAAACACAATTGCTGTATGAACAGTCCATTCCAGATACAAGGAATTTACAATCCATACAGGAATTTTTGGAGTTTCTGGAGCAAAGGTTTCTGACGCTAGAGGCCATCTCCACCGATAAACCGAAAAAGGCGAGCACATGTGTTGCAGGAACAAAAATACAGTTCAATTGTTTTTTCTGTAAAAGGCCAAATCTTGGCATTTTTAGAAAGCGGAAAACAATCCAGATACATACTTTTAGCCTCGGCTAGAGTTAGCGTCCAAGGCAATAATGGGAAAATGGCGGAATTCCGAGCACTGTTAGACTATGAATCCCAAATAATTGCCATTTCTGAAAGAGCAATACAGAAATTGCCATTAAAAACCACAAATTCTATGCTTAAAATAAATGGCATAGGTGGAAAGACGCACACATCGAACTCCAGAGTCAATGTTGAGATAGGAAACTTTGGCTCAAGACTGGAAGCGATGGTCATGCCTCATATAGTTGCTGATCAACCGACATATCCGACAGAAAAATTGAATATTCCGAACAACATTACGTTGGCTGATCCTAGTTTTGGAAGTTCTGGAAAAATCGACTTACTTACTGAGAGCATACACATCCAAAAGGGATTACCAAGGCTACAAAATACTAAACTTGGTTAGATTGTAGCTGGAAAGATATCAAATCAACGAGCAACATCGTCTGTGTGTGCGGTACTCTCGGAAGAAGAAAAGGTGGATGAACAACTGGTAAAGTTCTGGGAGCTCGACAATTTTTAACCAGAAAAAAATGTTACTCGCCAGTTGAAAAACAATGTGAGTCGCACTTCTTTCAAAACGTTCAGCAGGCACAGAACTCGAGATTCATCGTCCAATTACTTTTTCTGGAGCATACATCAGCGCTGTGGAGGCGCTGGAAAAGGCGATCAAGCAAGGATATATCAAATTTATGAAAGAATATGAAGTACTTGGACACAAGAAGGAAGTTCCCTTGGTAAACTTACCAAGGGCCCATTATTTCTTACCGCATCATTGTGTCTTAAAACCAGAAAGTCACACAACAAAAATGCGTGTTGTGTTATATTTGACGCATCAGCAGTCTCTTCATCTGGAAAATCATTAAATGATTTATTGCACAAAGGACCAACATTGCAAAGTACATTGATGTCGATACTGCTACGATTTAGAATACACAAATTGCGAAAATGGTGTGCAAATAGCAACCAACTTCTACAGGGATTAAATAAAGTAGACATCATCCCTGAAGTGCAGTTGGAAAATACTGCATACTGCATACTGCAGCGTCAATATTCTTGGAATTATCTGGAATCCCAAGATTGACAAACTTTGTGGCAGAACCCAAATTGCTACAAACAGAAAAATAACGAGACGCGACGTTGTCTCGGAAATATTTAAAATATTAAAATAAAGCTTACAGGCCATAAATAAAATAAACATTTCACGACACATCTTCGAAGGAAAAATACCCACGACGAAGAAAATTTACACATTTGTGGATGCTTCGGAGAATGCATATGCAGCGGCCGTATACCTTCGTGCAGTTCACAAGGACAAAAGGGTGACTATACAATTGATATGTGCAAAATCGCATTTAGCACCAGTAAACGCGATCACTCTTCCAGAAACATCTGTAGTGCCAGTTAAAGATGATGATGTAATATCTAGAATAAATCATGGAAACTCATTTTCCAAGTTAGCTTATATCATAAGGATAAAAAAGAAACCACCAGTTGCTGGTGCAACAATAAGCCTGGAAGTACTTGAACAAGCCAGCAACATAAGCACCCTCACACCATTTATAGATCAGGACGATCTCATTCGAGTTGGAGGCAGACTGGAAGCAGCTGAACTTTCTTTTGATGCTAAGCACCCTATACTACTTCCGTATAATGACCTGATAGTCAAACTAATTTTTGAAAAAATTCATAAAATAACATGCACTGTGGAGCCCAAGCATTAGTGGCCACGTCACGACAGAAATACAGGGCTATAAAAGCAAAAACAATTGCTCGAAATGTCGTTCTCAGCTGTGTGAAATGTACCAGAGCCATACCTAAATTATTAGAACAAATTATGGGACATTTACCACCATTGCGAGTAACGCAAGCGAGACCATTTCTAAATGCCGGCGTTGATTATTGTGGACCCTTTAAAATCCATTATAAAATTTGCGGTAAGAAGCCACACACAGCATACATTGCAATATTTTGCTTTTTCGCCACTAAGGCAGTGCATCTGGAACTAATAAGTGATCTTACTATTGAAGCATTTTCGGGAGCACTGCGTCGTTTTATAAGTCGACGTGGAAAATGCCAAACGCTGCATTGTGATAATGCAACCAATTTTGTTGGAGCCAGAAATAAGCTTCAGGAGTTGGAAAACGCCATATTTTCGGAGAAGGCTAGAGAAACCATTGTTAAGTCCCGTAAATCCCATTATCCCGCTGGAGGGCTATGGGAAGCTGCATTAAAATCAGCTAAGCATTTGTTGCTTAAAAATGTCACCACAGCTAATCTAACATATGAAGAGTTAGAAACGGTTATAGTCGACATTGAAGCAATTTTGAATTCTCGGCCTTTGGTCCCAATGTCATCAGATCCCAATGACTTAACAGCAATAACACCTGGCCATTTTCTCATTGGAGAACCACTCACCGCCCAGGCCGACAGCGAGCCCTCTCAGCAACCACAGTCATTAGGACAAAGATGGCAAGCTGTGTCAAAGCTAAAGCATGCCTGTTGGAGTCAATGGTCAACCGACTATCTTCAACAATTGCAGCAAAGGCAAAAGTGGAGACGATCGTCAGCGAATATAAAAGAAGGAGCGTTGGTTCTAATAAAAGGAGACAACATACCAGTAATGCAGTGGCCAATGGGACGAGTTGTCAAGATCTTCTACGGAAAAGACAATTTTGTCAGAGTAGTGGAGGTTAAAACGGCAAAAGGGATACTTCAAGCGCGATATCCAAAATATAGCTCCACTATTCCCAGAAGAAGAACTCGTGCATAAACACCCGGTATCCGCGGACACTGAAGTCGACGGCGTTGAGGAACCTACGGCAAAGAGAAAGAAAACATCAATTTTTTCCACATTAGCAATAACATTAATTGTAATGCTTCTAGTGTTCCCATTAACGGTTGCCCAATCTATCAACGTGACGCAATTTATGTCGAGGCCTGGAAATTTCTTTGAAAAAATTGGAGAAGGTCAACTTGCCACCACTGATTGGTCCAAAGTGGTATATTACAATTTGAATCCCTACTGGCATATTAAGAACACATTTTCCATGGGAGTTACAAAAATTGGCCACTTATGCACACAACTTCCACACAAGGAAGCTTGTACAAGTATGTATCATTACTTAAAGCATTTGGAGGAAGACCTGCAGTCGGAAAATATGCTATTAGCAAGAATTAGAAAGGAGAGAGCAGAGGTTATTGGGTACATCTCATTATAATTAGCGCACAAAACTCTAAAGGGTTCATGCACTTCATACGATGATCTACAATGGCGCCAAACTAAAGGTAAAAAGGATCTAGTATTTCTACTCGGTACGTGGAAATTTAGCTGACCTGACAGGTCAGAACTCTCCACGTCACCACGGATTAAATTGTAAATAAAGGTGACACCTAGCATGGTTCTACGGTTGGCTAAGGATGGTAGGTTAATTAGTAAAAATCTACTTGTGTAAGAGGGTAACCTTCGGACTGAATCCCTGTTAAAGCTGCGTAGAGCGAAAAGTGAAAAGTTCTTTTGAACTGATTCGATGCGTTTTCTGTGGACATCAAATTGTGGATTCCAAACGCACGAGCCATACTCCAAGATCGGACGAACTAATTAATGAAGTAAATGATGTTTTTGTTACATAAGGGTCATCGAATTCCTTCGACCACCGCTTAAAAAATCCAAGCACACCCCTGGCTTTATTCACCATGCACGAAATATGATCTATAAAGTCGAGTTTAGGATCCAGGCGGACGCCCAAATCGTCGACCAGGGTTAATCCTTCTAAGGAGCATCCGTTTAGCATATAAGTCGCAAACATGGGAGTGACACATGAGAAAGTCAATAGCTTGCACTTAGAGCCATTTAATAAATTAACAAGGCACCATGTTTGAAAGTTATTCAGATCTGTTTGTAAATCCGACTGGCAAGAGCTGTCTTTATACTGCACACAAAGCTTAACGTCATCTGCGTACATAAGCACTCTAGAGTTAGCCAAAACTTCGGGCAGGTCATTAATAAATAATGTAAACAATAAGGAACCCAAATGGCTCCCTTGCGGGACCCCAGAGGTAACCCGGAGAACATTAGATATGCTATTTTTAAAGAGGAATTTCTGCGTCCTGCCAATCAGATAACTTGAGATCCATTTAAGAAGATCAATAGGAAAACCCATTAAATCGAGTTTCCTAACAAGAAGGGAGTGATTAACGGAGTCAAATATTTTACTGAAATTACATCTGACTGAAAGTTCTTTTGGAAGCCCTTTATTATAAATGAAGTGATCTCCAAAAGATTGGCTGTTGTGGATCTTCGCCTAATAAATCCATGTTGACATGAAGAGAAGACAGATCTACAAAGATACTGCAAATGGGGAGTTATCGATTATTCGAAAAGTTTTGGGATGGCTGACAACTTAGAGATTCCTCTATAATTGTTGGCATTCTTTTTGCTACCTTTTTTGTGAAGAGGAATAACAAATGATTCCTGCCAAATAAGGGGAAAGTAGGAAGTTTCTAAGAATAAAGAATTTTAGAAGGCCTTGGCACAGTACCTAAGCACACAGCCTGGTATTCCATCGGGACCTGGCGCATAAACTGGCTTAACACGTTGAAGATCCAAAAGAAGAGAACGTTCGTTTAGACTAGGACTGAAGATTAGGTTCGATTTGGACATTTTGTAAGAATAGGTCTGGCTTGAATCGACTGACGAAGAATAAGTAGTTTGAAAAAACTGAGCAAAAAGATCGGCAATTGCCTGATCATTGTCTGTTGTCATATTTTCAAATGATAGCGAGGAAGGATGTGTATTAGGCTTACGTTTATTGTTGACAAAACTATAAAACTGTTTTGGGTCCTGCGAGAACCGTACCCTGCAACGAGTTAGACAGTCTTTATAACACTGAGCGTTCAGCACGGTAAAATTAGACCGAGCCGCTAAATAGCGAGATAAGACAGATTGAGAACCAGGATATTTAAATTTAGAGTAGAGATTGGATTTAATGTTCTTTAGGCGAGTCAACTCCTTATTAAACCAAAGAGGCTTGTTTGAGATTGACGGATAGTATAACGGAACACAGTCGTTAAAAAGGAATTCATGGCATTGTAAAAAATATCAATGGCGTTAGCCATGTCAGTGCACATATATAGATCGGACCAATTAAAATCTGAACTTTCTATAGTCCGCCCTGCGAAAGCAGTGGACCTTTTTAGGTGGACGATCAGACCTACACTCCAAAGCAGTCCTAATATCGATAGTCACATCGAAAGTAGGATGATATGGATCTTCGGGCTGTGTCAGTGGCGGAACCATGACCTAACTGACTCTTGCCGGGTCAGAGACAAAGCAGAGATTTTTTTTTTTTTTTTTTTTTTTTTTTTTAAACGGTGTATATTTATTTTACTTATTTAAACTAGTGTACTGCTACCTAATTGGCAACTTAATCTGGTTGTACATTGGGGGAAAAACAAAAATTAGTTACAGGGTGATGCTGCTGCTTAAATAAAATTTACAATATTTACATTATACATTTACAATATATACATTTTATTTATTTATTATTTTTATTTTATTTTATTATTTTTTTTTTTTTATTTATTTATTTTCATTAATTAATTGAGAACTCTGGAAGGGAGATCAGCTGGATGGCACCTTTTTAGTCTTCTTTTTCTTGGTAGGGTTAGAAGACGTCTTGCTAAATTGTTGTTGTGACATCTTAGACGTTGCTCATAGTGGGATGCATTTGTTTGCATTACGTCGCCAACCTTGGGAACCTTTAAGTCCCTTTCTATATCCCTGTTTCGCATGTACCAGGGGGCATCACAAAGCTTTCTAAGTATTTTAGCTTGGGCAACCCTAATTTTATTAATGTTGCTCTTTGCTGCAACACCATATATCTGGAATAAAGCAGAGATCAAGCAAGCGATCTGAACAATTTCATACATGGTTGACTTGAGACAGCGAATTGTCGAACAAGCCATTAATAAAGTCATGTTGTACGGTAGTAAAAAGGGTATTTGAAGATTTGGTAGCAGACCAAGTAGCTCCAGGAATGTTAAAATCGCCTAGAACTATTAAATGGTCTCTATCCGAAAGTCTATTGGAGACCGATTGGATAGCGGAAAGATGGTTCCAATAAATAGGAAGTTCCGACAACGGAGGAATGTAGGAACATGTAATATAAACGAAACTACCTTTAACAGATAGCTTTACACAAAGAAATTCAACATCGTAGGTAGCATTCCTCTAAAACTAATAATTCTGACTTGAGTGTGGAGTTCACCGCTATGAGGACACCACCACCTCGGCGGATAGGCCGATCCAGCCTGTATAAAGTGTACACAGCTGGAAAAACTTCGGAGCTAAGGATCTCCGGCCTTAACCAGGTTTCTGTGAACACAATAACCTGGGATTCAAACGAAAGGCTATCAGAATATAATTTAGGGAGCTTACTGCGTAAGGAAAGAAGTATAAAGTCTGTTAGTTTTTTGAAGACGTAGAAGGCACAATGATCTGGTCTGGCCTAGGAGGACTTATTCCTATAGGCCGCATTTTCGTTTTCATTGCTTCGAACTCCTTAACAACAACATACTTTGGCCAAAAGCTATCAGAGAATATCATGCTAAAGATATCGTTAGGGACATTTATTTTGAAAGATGAAATATCCCTAGCATTGAAAAATTTGAATTTTTCAACATGTATTTTTAATTTTACGGCTTTTGTCTAGGCAATAACATCGTCGGATGTTTGATCAGGGGAAAGCCGCGAACAAATATATGTTTCGTAGGAGGTACAACTATAAGTGATTTTGGCATCACAGACTGATAGTCTATGCTGCCAATCGGGGCCGGTGGTCCGGAGCTGCCACTCTGGGGAGTTTTCGGAACTAGGTTCTGCTGGGTCGTTAATTGTGACCTCTCAGCGGACAACACGGAAATTACTGGGGGCGCACCTCCTCCCGTGACACATTCGGATACCGAATCTTTTTTTGCCCCCGATCTCAGCGTCATTGAGTTCGTCACTGACGATCGATGGAACATCAGATATAAGGTTACAAGGTTCAGGACGTTTAATTGCCAGACCTGGATTTACAATTCGGAATGCATTAATGACAATAACGAAACGAGGAATTACAGAAACCAAGCTACAGACATAATATGCTCGATAATGGTCCTACACCTGCAAGTACGCCCACTCTCTCAACTCAACCATTTACAGTCAACATTAATGATTGTTGAACGTCCGTTCAACGGGCAGGAGAATGTACAATTTTCATCAGGGAGAAAATAGTTCGCAGCGGCCACCGGCAGCCGTCGATGCTGATTTCCACTGACCTAAACAAATTTGGGACGATGCAAGCAGGCCTGTGCACACATGTGTTACTTTGGGCCATAAAAGAATCCCACGATCAGTCACGTTTTCGCACCATCTGCATGCGTACTTCGCGGGAATTTGTTCTCTAAGTAGTTCACATATCTGTATTCACCTAGAACTGTTATGATAGGATAACCATGCATCTGATAAGTGTAACCCAAAGTAGACCTAAGTAAATACCCTTTGACCCAAGAACATGTATATAAACCCTATGCCATGCTCAATAAAATCAGTACGAAAAGAACTCTTGACGTATTCACTTCTCCGTAGCCCAATTTGTACTGTACTTATTGCGGCGACTATTAAAATTGCTATTTTACTTGAGGCACGCAAGAAAACACTTTTTCAGCATTAGGAGCTCATTTGAATTCATACAGCCCCTTTCAATGAGGGCAACAGGCGCAACATTAAAGGTCAGGGAAAGCAATGGAGGGGTGAGGATAAAAATCAGCACTTTATTCCTAAGCAAAACCAAGGCAGGCCTCATGAGGACAATCTCTGGCCGTAGCGCAGGGATCCTGAGACCTTAGACCAGAATAAAGTTCAGCCCATGGAGGTAGACCCCTCAACGGCTAAATTAAGACAAGAAACAAGCTGGGGAAAGCCACAAAGTAAGAACGATTACAAAAGGCAGAACTCGTACCGGTGGGACCAATCGAGCCAAAAACGCCAACGCGTCAATAATATAGCCCAGCCCCAACAGAAGGAAACAGATTATTCCGCCACAGATGAGGCTGAGGTTGCCACCATTGAGGAAGATAGCGACACCGCCGAGCTTAACGACCTCCTCCATTCTTAGGGAGCGCTCCCGACTGCCGTTAGTCGACCGACAGTTGGCTAGCAGAGCAGTAAAAACTTAATGCCGGTCAAGACCCCTTTCACTGTGAGCTCTATTCACGGCTCCAGTGACGTCAAAAACAAGTACATAATGCGCATTTTTGGTCTAGACGTCCCATTTTTCCTCTTGGATACACTGATGCTATAATGGGCTTCGATTCGCTAACGCGAGCAGGAGTAGCATTGGACCTAGGCAACAGCGTAATAAAATATGCGAACGTCACTGAAAAGCTCAAATTTTTTGACTGTCAGAACGAAAATTTTACAAAAATCGATGACATAGTGGTGCCAAGTTCGGCTAAAGACGAATTCAAAAAAATTATTCTGAAAAGAATTAAGGTGTTTTCGACCTCTAATGAGGCGCTCACCTTTAACATTTCGGTCATCGCTACTATTCGAACGACGAGTGACGAACCAGTCTATACCCTTATCCTATGGGGGCAGCGGCCTTTTTAAACAAAGAAATCAAAGAACTGCTGGAAAATGGCATAATTAGGCCGTCCAGATCCCCATACAAAAGCCCCACCTGGGTGGTTGAAAAAAAGGGACTGACGATAATGGCATCAACTTCAAAAAGTTGAACGAGCGAACAGTCGCCGATCGTTACCCTATGCCGAGTATACCCAGGATTCTAGCGAACTTGGGGAAAGCCAAATTCTTTACCACCCTAGACTTAAAGTCAGGGTACCATCAAATATACCTGGCTGAAAAGGACCGAGAAAAGACCTCGTTCTCAGTGGTGGACAATAAGCTATTACAGGAGCTTTGTAAAAAATTTTGCCTCTATTGCTAGACCTCTTACCGCCATCCTCAAAGGGGAAAACGGGACGGTCAGCAAGAATATTTTGAAGAAAGTAGCTGTCAGGTTTAACGAAACCCAGCGAAATACATTCGAGCATCTTCGTAACATTTTGGCATCGGAAGATGTCATATTGACATACCCTGATTTTAAATTACCCTTTGACTTAACCACTGACGCCTCGGCGAGTGTAATAGGCGCGGTACTATCCCAAAATAAAAGACCTATTACCATGATTTCACGCACGCTAAAGGACTGCGAACTGAACTACGCCACCAACGAAAGAGAATTGTTGGCGATAGTCTGGGCAATAGGCAAACTTCAAAAATACCTATACGGTACCAAGGAGGTACGGATATTTACAGACCAGAAGCCTCTCACATATGCGGTGTCCGACATAAATACCAACGCTAAGATTAAGCGATGGAAAGCGTTTATTGATGAGAACAACGGAAAAGTGTTTTACACACCCGGAAAACAAAACCTAAAGGTAGCTGACACGCTATCTAGGCAACCCCTGAATAACTTAGAGGATGAGGCCCGGTCCGATGCGGCCACGGTGCATAGTGAGCTTTCGCTCTCATACACCATAGAAACCACAGACAAACCTATAAACTGCTTTAGAAACCAAATCATTTTGGAAGTCTTCGGAAATTGAACTCGCCATATCATTAACATTAATAAGAAGGACTGGCTTGTTGAATCCGTTAAGGAGATAAAACGCCAACGTTGTGAACGCGATTCACTGTGATTTCCCTACCCTGGCTCGTTTCCAACCTGCCTTGAGAGAGGAATTTCCTGCGACAAAGTTTTGGCATTATAAAACCTTTGTCAGCGACATCACCAACGCTAATGAACAGCTTGAAATAGCTAACACCGCGCCCATAGGGCTGCACAGGAGAACGCAAAGCAAATCCTCCGGGATTATTACTTCCCGAACATGTCTAAATTAGCTAGGGAAGTGGTCGCAAATTGCAAGGTCTGCAATAAAGCCAAATACGACCGCCATCCCAAGAAGCAGGAATTAGGAACTACTATTGCCCATATACTGAGGATACTGTGGAACTGATAGTGCGGTCTACGGTAGAATACAATAGGTCGCTACATTCGGTCACAGAGTTTAGGCCGGTGGAGGTCATCCACGCCAGCAGCGATGAGGTGAAGCTGGCAATTAAAGCCAAAATTGACAAGGCACAACAGTCTAACCTAGACAGGGTTAATCCTTCAAGGCAGAACCGGGTCTTCGAAGTCGGTGAAAGAGTACACCTACGCAACAACAAAAGATTAGGGAACAAATTGACACGGCAAGAGCGCGAGTCACCGACTTCTCGGGTTGACTCAGGTCATTTGTTCGAAACACTCCTCGCCAGAAATAGAATGCTAATATCCGAAATCCAAAATTGTATGCTCACTATTAAATTTATCCATGTCATAGTTCAGTATCCTAGAGTTAAGCTTATTTGTAAAAAAGCCTGCTTTTCCTTGTCGCACACTACCATACTATGCTACAAATAGAAGACAACATAGTGACGGAATCCTAGCAGTCTCCGTTTGCGGTTTTACCAACATGGCCACATTTTGCAAAAAGGCGTCCCACGACACTTGCTCCAGGCAACTACATGCAGGCGGGCGGCTACATGCCGGACGCGGCCCAGCAATCTGGAACCCCTTACAATCGTGGACGACGGAGTAATAATCGTCAACGAAAAATTACGAGGATTATTATCGATGACGGTCCCACAACAACTATAGTAGGGACCCACCTTATCACTTTCGAGAGAAAGGCGGTGATCAACGACTCCGTGTATCTGAACCTAACTACTCTGTGAATAAGAGCCCGGGTATTGCGGCCTCCCCTTTAATTAACATCACGGGGCACGATCACATACTAAGTCTGCCACTACTACAGCGGATGAACGAGCATAACCTGCGTTTAATGCAGGAGCTCAGAGATGTCGTGTCGGCTGGAAGATCCCCGAGGATTTGGTTCGCCGCGGGAGTAGCCGTTAGCCTCACACTATGCAGCTTGGTCCTGCTAAAACAACACTGCAGGCGCAAATTAGCAGGCCAATTCTTATTCCCTTCATTAATATTAATCATTTATTAATATTAATCATTCGTTATTATTCATCATTATTATTATTATTATTATTATTACACTCTTGTACGGTCCACCTTAAATTGGTACCACCCTAATGGGCCCGAGAGCTTAGCTAGCATATTGCACCGTTATGGGCTGTGGCTTTGTCTCATTGGCTGACAGCGATCGTATGACTTCTGCAAAATGTGCAAGGTCAGCGGTCTGCCACGGGCATCCGGGCAGGCATGAGCTTTTCTCAATTCTTAAGTTTTAGCTTTAATTTAATAATTTGTATATACTCATTGCATGCAACAAAAAGCATATTCCTAAGCTTCAGAGCGAGCGTTTAGCAAAGCTGGACAGATTGTATCCAACAGGAGATGCGCATTAAAATTAAACATCCTAGATATGCTCTTTTT